>OY728127.1:1249786686-1250401686 GCA_963277665.1 Viscum album
CCATTACTTTAAAAGAAAGAAAAGGAAGTACAAAGGCCACCCGAGTTAACCCACACTCGGGTTCCATGTAGGAAAACATGGACATGGAGGAAAAAAAACAAAGGGTCAGTTCTGAGAGAGAGTGATAGAGAACATGATTAGGAGAAAGTTAACCATGAGAAAATCCCAAACTTATGATGTGTGTAAACGGTCTTTGATTACCTAGTAGGAAACGTAAACCAACAACATTTTTGTTTTACGTTTCTTTTCATAATTTTGAGGATTTCATTTACTACATAGAACAAAAACATAAGAAAATATATCTACCTTCATGTAGAGTTTCACCCTTTAATAAGTTTTTACCAAAACTAATCCTTTCCCCCAAACGATGAGCATTCAAAACTACTTGGTCTCATCAAAACACAAGAATCATCTTCTAGAGAATCACATAATCCATAAAAGATTAACTATCTATTTCTTCTATCTTTAAATATTATCCCAAAACAGAAAGGGTAAGGTTAAACAACTCTTCAAAAAGGAATAATCCCATAGGAATGGAAACTAATTTTAAATCTTCAATGTTCCATGGTAATACCCAAAGTTCATCATAGACCATTCCATAAATAACAGTCCTTAAAATTCCTCGAAATAAACCAAACTAAGATTGAAACCCAAATACAAGAAGGACTTGATAACATAGTCTTCCAAAATAAACTTCATTGTTCATCTCCAAACAACATCAACCACTCCTAACATCTTATAACAAAAATAGCTAACCTAAACATATTTTACCCAAGATAGTTTAATCATTCCCGTAAGTAACCTAATTTACTATAAGTCCAACTTAAATTCATTGATAAATCAAAATATAAATCAACCTTACTCCTCAATGAAAATACCGTAGTAATCTATTTACCTTGATCATATATGGTCCTCAAAATAGTGAACGTCTTCCAAAATAATAATAATCTTTTAATCCCCTAATCATCTCGGTCGTATTAGTACGGCAATCATAGCATTTCCTATCACATTGGTTGTTGGGACATGTTCTTCCATTTCCCGCCATTAACTATGAAAAGAAGCTATAATTAGGGGTTTAAATACATAGCCAATAATCATGCAAAGAAACTTAAAGCATCTAAGGATAACATGTAGAAGTAAAGTATACCCTAACTTGTGATCCCCTAGGTTCCCTTCTAGGTTATCCATGATCATATATTCTTATGTAAACCTTTATTTTATTTTATCTTTGTTCCTTTAACAATGGTTCATACTAAGCTTATGAATTTACAAAAGCATATCCCCCGGGAGTGTCGTAACCAAGAGTGCAGCAAGGCCCGTTGTCGTGTACCAGTTCCCGTTCGAGTCTAGCTCAAATCGGTGTTTTCGGGTTTTACCCCTATGTACATCTGTGCCAGAGCCACCTCTACCTGCTCGTATCCAGACAGGGATGTATTTGCTTGGAAACCCCTTACTCAATACTCACCAAAATACCAGGAAGATTTCCTATATTAAACTTTTCTATAGGGTTCCTCCTAGAGTTTTCATATCCTAATTTCCACAAATAACTAAACCATCCTTTGATACCAACTATAGCATCCCACCTTTTCATCACATAAACTTTCATTACATTTTACAAAACCGAGGATCTTTAAGGTTTAGTGTCTTGGAAACCAGGAACATAATAAATGAAAGAAAGAAAAAAAAACATTCTTATTAAACACTTGAAAGGATTCTCCTCAAGTTCATCCTAGGTTCATTACTGCATCTCATAACCTGGGAACACACATCAAAATAAAGGGTGAGCAGAAGGCCCAGTAAGGGAAACAAGAGGAACATTTTACATGTGAGCTTGATATACTTCAATAATGACATGAAAAGAACTTTAAGGCATGAGAAAGAAATCATGAGGCATTTGATAATAAAAACAACATTTTTCATAACTTGAATATGTGGCTACATCATTTAACATAGACAATCATGAACATATCACCAAGTTCCATCCCCAAGGTGTCATTTGAAAATTACCAAGGTTATTCACCAAGGTATCGTGAAAATTGTAATCTCTAGTGGTTACATCATTACCCAATGCATTGGAGCGCTATCAGGGCGCACCCTTAAATTTGCCTTTATTATCATGTGAGCCACATATATCATCATAAAAAATTTCATAAATAACCCACATAGCATAAATAAATGGGTTTCATTTCATAATCACAACGTTTTAAAAACTGCTTTAAATAAGTGATCTTTACGTCACTTTAAACCCACGGAAAGGGAAAGAGGGTTTCATGTATGTAAATCCCAGAATTTAAAATAGAACATTTTGATATATATGTGAATACCCCTGTATAAATAAGATCCTTGAGTATTCACTTTATAACATAAAATAATTTTTAGAAAAGAGAGAGAGACACTTTGCGACGAAAATTCTGCAGGATAACGACTATGTTACAAGGTTTTAGAAAACATTGAGAAGAGAGGGGACATGGGTCAAACATTCATAAATGACCCATAAAACAGTAGAGGGACAAAATATAAGGGATTTAAGAACATGGTACTGAAATTTGAAAATGTACCATATGAAATGAAGAACATGAAAGGAAGAAGAAAAAAAAACAAGATTTCTCTTGTGAAAATTCGGCAGCCTAACGGCGTCACTTAAACTTCAACAAAATTGAATTGACAAGGTCAAATAGGGTCTCTCATCATATGAACATAAGAGTCCAGTATGATAGATATAGAGATCATACCCCAACATAATAGAAAGGAACTTGAAAGAATTGACATGAAAGTAGAACTTCAAAACGAGAAGGGTGAAGAACCACTTAAAAATTCGGCAGCCTAACGGCGCCACTTAAAACTTCAAAATACTGAATTGAAGAGATCAAATGGGGTCTCTCATCATATGAAAATAAGAGTCCAGTATGATTTATATAGAGATCATACCCCAACATAATAGAAAGGAACTTGAAAGAATTGACATGAAAGTAGAACTTCAAAACGAGAAGGGTGAAGAACCACTTAAAAATTCGGCAGCCTAACGGCGCCACTTAAAACTTCAAAATACTGAATTGAAGAGATCAAATGGGGTCTCTCATCATATGAAAATAAGAGTCCAGTATGATATATATAGAGATCATACCCCAACATAATAGAAAGGAATTTGAAAGAATTGACATGAAAGTAGAACTTCAAAACGAGAAGGGTGAAGAACCACTTAAAAATTCGGCAGCCTAACGGCGCCACTTAAAACTTCAAAATACTGAATTGAAGAGATCAAATGGGGTCTCTCATCATATGATCATAAAAGATCAGTATGATAAATATAGAGATCATACCCCAACATAATTAAAATGAACTTGAAAGACTTGACATGAAAGTAGAACTTTGAAAAAGGGAAAGGTGAATGAATCCCTTGAAAATCCGGCAGCCTAACGGCGCCAATTAAACATTCTTAAAACGAAATGATGAGAGTAAGAGGGGGTCTTTCATCATATGAACATAAAAAGGGCAGTAATAGGAGTATAAAAGAACATCCTCCAAAATAAGAACATGGATCATAAAAGGAATGACATAAAAGAGATCACTTGAAAAGAAAGAGAGGGGTCGGATCCCTTACCTTAAAATGTAACTCTTAAACCTCAAAGGTTGGGAACTTGAGGGCTTGGGTGCACCTTGGGAGGACTCCTTGGGAGGTAATGAGACCAGAACTTCGTTGGGGAAGAGTGGGGAGTCTAATTGATGAGAGGAGGGCTTGGTATTTATAGGGAAAGTGAGGGGACAAGACATTAATGGCCAAGGGACACCTCACATGTGCTTTTCTCAAACCCATGTGCTCTCCCTTGGAATTTATCATGGAGTTAGGCCACATGGGGCCCCCAAAACAATAATTCATCACCCTTGGCCGGACAACCCTCAAAAGATCTCATGACATCATCATGACACCATTATGATGTCATTAAACATACTGAAACCCTAAAACTGTATTTTTACTATTCACTAAAAATTCAACCTTCTCAGAATAACCCCAAAATTTCACCTTAACCAAATATCAATGCTCTGATTTCAAAAATGAAATCCATTTTATAAAAATAATTTTCTAAATATTTTTAATTTAATTTTTAAATAAAAACACTATTCATCAAAAATTCACATTTTTCAGAAAAATCCCCAAAAATTACCATAACATAATATCGATGCTCTGAGTTCAAAAATGAAGTCATTTTTATAAAAATAATTTTCTAATTATTTTTAATTAAATTTTTAATTAAAAAAACACTATTTACCCCGAAAAAACTAATACTTGAATAATAATTAATGAAACCGTTATTTAACTATTTTATTGAATCACATTACTTAATCAAGGTGCCTAGATTATTTTAAAACTTTCTTTAAGTGAGATTACTAATCCATTTGGTCATATTACTAATCCTAATCATAAAATCACTATTCATAATTTACTATTCATCAAAAATCAAGTTGATCTTATTAGACTCTAAATTTCGTACTGAACATAATTGTAGAAGACCATTTTTCGAAAATCATTACACATTTTTAATTATTTAAGGTTTACACAACCATTTTTAAAATATCCTTTTTCTAAAATTCATCAAAAATATGCATACAATATTTATCCGGTCATTTGAAAATTCATAAACATCATCATAAGAAGAAATCCAAATTTTTATTTAAAAAAAAGATTACACAAGGCAATTACGGTCTCGTTACATAACCCCTTATAATACCAGCATAGGACCTAAGAGTAAGGTGTGCTAGGGTGATAGAATTTTGGGGCGGCTCAGTCAACATTGCCCGAGTAGTAATTTCTATCAGTTTGAACTTCTCGCGAAGGCGATTCCGTTCTAGCTTCACATGATGAAGTTCGGCTTGGATTTGGTCCAGAGCAAAGCCCAATGGTGCTACCTCCTTCCCAATCTCTGTTAGATGGGCTTCGATCGGCCCAAGGCTACTAGGTGTGGCCATCAAATCTTCTTTCTATAATAATTAACCAGGATTACTTAAATTTAGAGACAATAATAAAAACATTTTTTTCACGGTGGTCATATTGACCGATGGTCATATAACACTCAAAAACCAATGGTCTTATTTTATTTATAATCATGTTTATCAAATAAAATATTTTTTTTTTTGAGTATAAAAAATAACACATGAAATTAGGAAACAAGATTTATTCAAAATTTCGGGTCGTTACAAAGGTCGAGCATATAGAGGAAGACATGGGAATTCTAGAAACTTCCATTTTAACTCTACCCCTACTCGAACTGCGTATACATCAAAAACTCATGGAAGAGCCCTTCAGCAGTCTCAAAAGGAACAAGGAGTTTCTTTATTGAAAGACAGGTTTGGTTCTGACACAGTTATCTTAGAATACTGATTAGAAGTCACTCCATCTTTTTCTCAACAAGTGAATAGATCTAGTTAGTCTAATATACCAAAGAGAGGAGTATTTCCAACTTCTACTTCGACACAGAATACGTCTACATCATAAAACACCTGAAAAATTGCATCTTAATGCTAGAAAATATAGACCTTTGGACCAAAAGTATGATGTCTTGAAACAATTGGTCCAATTACCGACCATGTTATCAATTCTGGATAATTTTAATCTATCAAAAGATCTTTGAGAAGCACTCATTAAGGCTTTGTCAAGTCCTCAAGAGTTTGAAACCGAAGTTACTGCTGTTGAGATTTACCATATAGAGAATGATCCTAGAGAATGTCATGCAGTAATATCATTTACATATGAAGATGAAGATGATGTTGTGCGTGGACATATCAGACCCTTGTATTTGTCTAGAAAATTCAATGATGTAGACATTCGATGAGCCTTCATTGATAATGGCTCTAGATTCAACCTCTTTCTTGTTTGTACACTTCGTTGATTAGGCCTGAATGAATCTGACTTATCTCCTTTCACTTTAATATCGAAAGCTTATGATAAGAATGATCAAGAACCTTTTGGTGAAATTACACTCAGAACTCAGTTTGGAGATCTTGTATCAAATTCAGACTTCATGGTTGTTCATCAAGACAAAACCTTCAATATTCATCTTGGAAGGCCTTGGCTACATCAGCATGCAGTTATACCTTCGTCATACCACCAGTGTCTTAAGTACTATTTCAAAGGTCAAATCGGGACATTGTGTGGTGAAAAGGCTCCATTTTAAATGTGTGAATATCAATACATTGAGGTGGAGTTTTATTACCCAAAAGGAACTAAGTCCATGAAAAAATAAATAACCAGAGTTAATGCTCAAAAAATACTAGAAAAGATCCTATCAAATCCATTCATAAATTTGAGTATAGATTATGTGATACCCATCTATCAAATTTAAAGGGTAAAACCAAATTCAGGAACTTGTTCAATTACTTCCATAATCTCAATTGCGACAATTGATCCTGATAACATGGGTGAAACTGTTGATCCACTTAGTAGTGATGGAAGCTTAAATGGAGATGTTTTCATTTCATCTACTGAACTACAACAAGCCTATACTTTGTTAATCCGAGTATAAGAAATTGTAGCAATGATAGAGGAATAAAAATATGTTGATTCCCAATCTAACATCTCCTCATTACTACCGAGGGAAGACCCTTCATCATCTGTAGGGTCAGATATGGTGGTCTCTTCTTCCGTATGGTCAAATACTGACTCCCCCTCTAACTCTGGGAGTTTTTCATCATCATCTATTATGCAAGTGAAAATAGAATAGGTAACACATAATGAAGAATAAGAGGAATATATAGGGGATTATCCTCTATCATTTGAGGAAGGTGTCTCTACCACCATGGATGAGCTCAAAGAAATAAATATTGGTATATAAGAATATCCACACCCCACTCTAATTAGTGCGTGCATTACCTCTAAAGAGAAATAGGTGCATAATTCATTTAAAAAGAAATATCAATATATATTTTATTGGAATTATATAGAAATGTGGGGACTTAATCCTGATGTAGCCACCCATCATTTGGTTCTTCCAGAAGAACATCCTAGATTCAAGCAGACAACAAGATGAACACACCCAACTTATACCTCTAAAATTAAATCTGAAGTTGATAAGCTTATAAAGGATAAATTTTTTAGGGAATTTAAATATCCCAAATGGCTGGCCAATATTATCCTAGTGAAAAATAAGAATGGAAAAATCAGAGTTTGCATTGATTTCCGATATCTTAATCAGAATTGTCCCAAAGATGATTTTCTAGTTCTGACTATAGAGGTTTTAATTGATGAAACGGCTTGCTATGAAGCTCTTTCCTTCATGGAAGGTTACTCTAGGTATAATAAAATCCATATGGACCCAGAAGATGAAGAATATATATCCTTCAGAGCCCCTCAATGAGTGTTTTTCTATAGGGTAATTCCTTTTGTCTTAAAGAATGCAGGTGCAACGTATCAACATTCCTTGCATCATTTTTTCAAACCCTTTTTAGGAAAATTTGTTGAATGTTATGTGGATGATTTGTTGGTCAAATCCAAAAAAAAAATCCAATCACTTTGCTGATATGGATATTACATTCAATAAACATTTACAATGTAGTTCAAAGATGAACCTATTGAGATGTGCTTTTGGGGTAACCTCAGGAAAGTTTCATATCTTCATTGTACGCCATCGTGGTATCGATGTTGATAATGAGAAAAAAATAAATCCTTGGTATGTCACCTCCATGAAATTTGAAATAATTAAGAGGAATACAATGACATTTGGGCTATATTTAGTGCTTTATCTCCAATTTGGCAGGAAAGTGTTTTCCCTTCACCAGATTAATGAAGAAGGTAGTAACCTATCAATGGATTGAATACTGTCAAGAATCATTTCATACCCTCAAAAAATATCACTTGAGTCCACTGGTATTAATGACACTTGTTGAAGAAAGACCTCTTATCCTCTATGTGACAGCTTTAGAGCGATCTCTGGGTGACTTCATTGCCCAAAAGAATGATGTTGGGAATGAAAATAGTCTTTACTATATCAGTCGAACTATGCCTGATACAAAAACTCAGTATTCAAGTATTGAAAATTGATGTTTGGAATTAATCTTTGCAGTTCAAAAATTATTGTACTACCTACAACATCATGAGATTCAATTGGTATATCATAGTAACCTGCTCAAATTTATCCTTAGTCGTCCTATGCTTTTAGGGTGTCTGGATTGGTGGGTGGTTATTCTGAAATAGTTTGATATCTAGTTTGTACCTAAGAAGGCAATAAAAGGCCAAGCACTTGCTGACTTCCTTGCTGAGAATCCATCTATGGGAGATATATCATTAAATACTAAACTTCTTGATGAATAAATCTTCTCTATTTAGGATAACTCCCAAATATGGGATATGTACTTTGATGGTGCTTCCAGAAGTCCAACAGGGAAGGTAATGGAAAATTCCTAAACTCATCAAATTTGGGTTAGGAAATGTCCTTATTTCCCTAAAAAAGGTAGTGTTTCCTTATTCCTTCCTGTCTTTGGAAAGTGGTACTAACAATACGGTAGAATATCAAGCTCTCATCTTAGGTTTTGAATTGTCCCTTCAGGTGCAAGTGGATCATTTAAAAGTAAAAGGTGATTCATAATTCATAATGAATAAAATCAAGGGAGAATATTCCATTAGAAAAGAAGAGTTATTCCCTTTGTGTGATTACGTCAGAGGGTTAATGGATGAATTTCCCTCATAGATGACATTGTCTTATGACCCACGATCACTAAATGACCAAGAAGATATGATGGATAATGCATCTTCAGCCGTGACATATCCAAATCAGGATGTGATAGTCATTGGTATAGCTCATCATCATGTGGTCTTACCTTTTGTTCAAACTAGAATGGAGGAAAATAATGAAATTAGCCCTATTTCTGAGCCATATGGTCATACCATGGGATGGAGAACACCAATCATGTAATACCTTAAAAATGGGTTAATTCGAACAGATAGAGCTTAAAAAGAATAGATCCGACGATGATTGTCCAATTTTACTCTTTATGATAGTCCAAACCACTAAAAGATCCTCTGCAAAAGAGGCTTTAATTGAATCTTATTCTGATGTATTGATGGAGATGATGATGTATCTATCATGAAAGAAGTAAATTCAGGAGCTTGTGGTGCCCACCATTCTAGGCACAAACTCTCGGATCAGATCTGAAGGCTTGGATACTTTTGTCCTTAAATGATGTAGGATTGCACAGATTTCACTAAGAAATTTCATCCCATCCAAGTGCATACCAACTTCATTCATCAACCCCCAGAGTTTCTACATACGACTAAATACTTCTGCCCATTTTCCACATGGGGAATGGATGAATTAGGGCCTTATCCTCTAGCGAGAACTAAGCAGTTCATGTATATCCTAACTTCTACTGACTTCTTTTCTAAATGGTTCGAGGCGATACCTCTCAAAGAAGTCAGATCCAAAAGCATTGTTAGTTTTGTCAAAACTAACATCATCTCTATATTTGGTGTCCTTCATACTATATTGATGGACAATGGTACCAATTTTTGTTCAATTGAGGTAAAGAAGTTAAATCAGGATTATAATATCAAATCCAACCATTCATCTTGCTATCATGTGGTAGCCAATGGATAGATAGAGTCCTTCAATAAGACCCTATCAAATATACTCTAGAAGATGGTGGATAAAGATAAAAAAACCAAGCCTGATAAACTTTTGAATGCTTTATGGGCTTATCGGTCCACTACCCGTACTGCCACCCAAGCAACTCCTTATTCATTGGTATATGAAACCGAATCATTTTTTACAATTGAAATGAAATTCCCTTCACTTAGAGTTCCAATATATGATCAGTTACCTACATATGAGAGAT
The DNA here is from genome assembly GCA_963277665.1 of Viscum album. Classification (NCBI taxonomy): domain Eukaryota; kingdom Viridiplantae; phylum Streptophyta; class Magnoliopsida; order Santalales; family Viscaceae; genus Viscum; species Viscum album. The sequence goes on from OY728127.1 coordinate 1,249,796,509, forward strand.
CTAAAAATGGTTCAATGAGCTGGATCAATTAGATGAGAAAATATTACATACCTTTCATCATTTATAAGTCTATCATAACATAATAGAATGAGCTTTTAACAAGAAAGTTCACATCTATTCATTTATTCAAGGAGAATTGGTGTTGGTTCTTAGGACTCCAATGATACCAGGGAAGAAACCACCAAAGCTTGAGCCAAAGTGGTAAGGACTTCATTCCATACATAAGGTCTATAAAAATGGAGCTTATGTATTAATTTCAATGGATGGAGAGATTATTACAACTCCAACCAATGAGAGGTTCTTAAAGAAATACTTTGTGTAGTTGTACATATCGTCCTCACTGCAAGACATAAAACAGCACAGTACAATGTCCTTGATACCGGACTAAAAACTGCAAAATCCTCATGTCTTCACTGCAAGAATGAAAACTGCACAGTACAACGTCCTAGTTGCAAGACATTAAACTGCATAACAACCATAAGCGTCCAAGCTGCATGACGTTAAAATGCGTAGAATCTTCATCCTCACTGCAATACTGAAAGCTGCATAGTACAACGTCCTAGTTTCAAGACATTAAACTGCATAAAAACCATAACTGTTCATGATGCATGATGTTAAAATTCATTGAATCCTCATCTTTATCGCATGACGTTAATCAACATGACACCATATGTCCTCGTGGTATGACATTAAACTGTATGAGTAACCATTTCTCTATTTTGAAGTTAGAAGATTCCATAAGCAAACATCATTTACATCATTGCTACTCCTTAGTGGTACATGAGTCCCTCCTTTCCTTATGCCTGATTCAGATCTTCATAAGAACCTTGTTTCAAAAACTACGTATGGTTTGATTCTCATTTTCAAGGAGATAGGTAGAGATTCCTAAATCTCCAATTTTGGGCCCAGCCATAATCACAAAATCCTTTTATTTTCTTTTCTCCTCCTGTATATGAATCGAATATATATATAGTGTTTCTTTATGATATATGATTTGGTCATTATACCATTTTATGTCTTAAGATTTATCGTTCTCTCAGAATGTGTTAAAAACCCCCCTCTTCATGTTAAACTCAATTGGTACGAGGGATGATTGTTTCAATAACTACATATGGATTGATTCTTATTTTCAATGAGACATGTAGAGATTCCTAGATATCCAATCTTAGGCCCATCCACATTAAAACTCCTTTATTCCTTGTATAAGAATCAAACCTATATAGGGAATGTTTTAAGAACTATGTATGACTTGATTCTTGTCCCAGAAAGACACATAGTGACACATGGGTGTTTTCCCTTAATCCAGTTACAATGTGCCTTTATTTTTCACATAGGTTCATCTTCATCCTTACCACGCGATGTTAAACTGCATTGAAATCTAACACCCCATTCTTCACCTGTGTCACCTTTGTATTATAGAACAAAACTCTTACTACTCCTTATTTCTCACACCGAGCATAGATCAAGTGGTCTTAGGAATTGGGTAAAAGGCTTATTTATATAAATGAGGTGTTTCAATTTAATATGGAGTTATTAATGTCCTCATTGCATGACTTAAAATTGCATATCATAATATTAATTCAGAGGAAACAATGGAAGTCTCCATTTAACATATGAGTCACATCTATGTAAAAGGACACCAAACTCATAGACAATATTTGTTCAAATATTTCTCATATACATTGGGAAAAACCCCCTTACATATGTCAAACTCTTAATCTTGAATGTTTTCAGATCTTCAAAATCTTTCTTACGGTTTCTAGTGATAGAGTTTCTAATACCTGAGAACTCTTTTCCCTTATTATGCAACATGTACCCTTTGGTGGCCTTGCATAAGTTGCTTACATAATGGGCTTTTCAGTCAAAAGATTCCATTATTTGGCTATGAAGCATATGCCCCAATTGTCCCTACATAATACAGCTCCCAAAATGGGTTTTTCAAATAATGGTAACTTCGTTATTGGTTATAATGTCTTTGTTCCCTTCAAAAATTGATGACAATATATAATAATCTGTATTTTAAAATAGTCATTCAGATATATTTTTCTCATTATCTTTCTCTCGATCTGAAACTCTTCAAGACCATAGTTTATACATTTCCCTATCCATGTGTTCAAATAAATATGAAATAAACTTGGAATCACTTGGCCACATAACATATACTATTTCCATTTTCTGGTCCTAGGTGTATGACCTAAAACTACAGACACCATAACTCATAAGTTTGGGTCAGACACTCATAGGATTCCTATTCTTTCAATTCTTTGGAAATCTTGGTTGAAAATACCCTTTACATATTCAGGTACCTTTCTCCATAAACCAAAATTTGTGCTTCATAAAATCTAAATCTCCAAAAACTTTCTTTAGCTTTTAGTAGTATAATGTCAGATTTTTGAGATATCTTTTTCTTGATTATACAGCATGTGCCCTTAGGTGGCCTTGATTATGTTACTTACATAACAGGTCTATTAGTAAAAATATGCCACTATTTGGCTATGTAGCATATTCCCCATTTATCCCTGCATAATACAACAACATAATGGGTTTGTCAAATAATGGTAACTTCGTTCTTGGAAGAGACTTCCTCTAATGTCTTTAGCCATTTTTTCCATATCATTCTTCAGATTTAGAAATTCCCAAATCACAGTTTACAATTTCCCTTCTGTACCATAATATGGTTGTATGTTTCCAAACAAATTATCAGTAAATTGGGAGAGTCTCGTACCTCTGTTCGAAGCTAAAGACCTTAAATTATAGCACCCATTTCATCACTGCATGATGTAAAACTGCACAGTACTAATGTTGTCACTACATAACATAAAACTACACATTACCAATGTTCTCACTGCATGACTTAAAACTTCACAATATGAAATCATAATTTCAAATTTTTGATAAATTTTAACCAATCCTCATACAGCAAATTTTTATATAAATGGTTTCCTATTAATGAAATATGTCGGTATAAAATAGACCTTTCATTATTAAAATTCCATTCCTTATAAAAACCACCCACTGTGGTCTTGATTCACCCAAATCATATTTTCCCCTATCTATCAGCAGCAAAATGTTAAATTCCTAAAGAGAACTTTTGCATGATTATGCAGTACATGGCCTTAGGTTTCCTTGCATAAGTTTCTTACATAATAGGCTTTCCAGTCAAAATATGACACTATTTGGATATGCATTATATTCCCCAGTTGGCCCTGTATAATACAGCTCCCATAAAAGATTTTTCAAATAATGGTAACTTCATTCTTGGATGGGACTCCCCTTATGTTGATAAAAGTTTTAGATTTGGTGACCATAAAAAACATGACTCAAGATTCACCTTGTAAATATTTAAATAATATTAAAGAAATTCTTAGACACAAAGTCTTGTTTGGGATCTAATTTCAAAATTTATGGTCAAATCTATTTGACCTTAAATACTATCCCTTTATAGGCCAACATGCATGACTCTGAACTTCCAATAACAAGAGATATGGTATTCACAAGATTGAGAACCTGTAAAGGGAACTCTGAACAAAATTTGAGTCCCAACTCACTAAATGTACATTTTGTATGGTTTAGTTAATATTGAGTAATGAAAAATTCAAGAGATATAAAGTTTATGGGGTTTTCCATATAACCCTAGAAAAAAAATAAAACTATGCTCGCTAGGTCCCATGGATTAGCCAAAAATTAGAGCATCCTTCCAACGATGATGTAGCTCCAAATCTAACTAACTATTGTTGGAATGTGTCAACGTGACCTACATTTAAATTAGAACAAGATTTTATTCATTCTAAACGAATCAAATTCTTTTGGGGGGATTTTGTAGACACCATGAAATGTGATCAATGCACTTCTCCACAAAATGTCCTGAACTGGGCTTGAAAACTTTGTGGTGCGACTCTACATTTTTTATGGGGGTCAGTGACGGTAGTGAAGGCATCGGCCCAAAGGGTCGGTACCGCAAGCCGTCACTGAGCCCAAGAAGGGGTGCAGGGGCGGAGCCCCCGTAGTATGGAGCAATAATTTGGCTAAGTCTCTAAACCAACACCCATGGTACTTGTGTTCAAATACTTTTGCACCACCATGTTGGAGAAGAATGAATGTATAATTTTTGCTAATTCCTAATGGTGTCTCCCTAGTCTAGGAAAATCACTGGAAGAATGCATGTATACATGGGTGCCACCGATCTGGCGCGCAACCACGTGCACGCCACAATTCTATCACGCAACCTACTTGTGGGCCCAAAATCCTTTCACCCAAGGTCCCCTATTTTCTTATAAATAGACCCTTGGGGCCTCCATTTATACATTAGAATTTACCAAAATCATAATTGTTACTCTGGTCACCCTAGTGCTTCACTCCAGTCTTCTGGAATTTTCAAGGTAATTCATCAACACCTTGAGTGGAGGATTTAAGGGAGGATCATTGGACTTAAGTCCTTGTAGTGTTTGAAAACCATAACACTTGCACACCTAAAGCACCCACCCTCGATAAATCATAAATACTTGCACGCCGCCTATTCCTTTCATAGGAACTTGAGTTCCCCACTTCTGGGATTACCTGTGAATGCTCTTAAAGGATTGAGCCAAGTCTTGCCCAAGTATTACCATGCAGGTTGTTCATCTCTTAAGTGAATATCAAGTCGCTCAAGTGTTCTTGTGCATCCATACTTGTGTTCCCTTACCAACTTGAGCACACATCTTTGATTCACTTATTCCCTTTAGTATAAAATCCATAAGGCCTTTATCAAAGCCATTCATGGTAAGGCTTCTTCTTCCTTAGCTCCCTTGTCTGAATGGGATTCTATTAAGACCTCCACCAAAACCTCAAGACATATCAAACCTTTGGGTAAGGCACGTCACCATGTCTCTTATTTTGGGTTTTTATTTCCATAGTCAGAAGTTTCCACATTTGTTTCACAATGGGGTTAGGATTCATGGAATGTCTGTGGGTTTGTATATCCATAGTCACATGGACATTTTTCCCAATAATAGTGTTGGGAAGTTCCCGGTTTGGAGGAGGGTTTGGGTTCTGGCCTCTCCATTCTAAAAGTGATAACCCGGATCCTCAGGTCTCTGTTAGGGATGGTACACTTCACACTTTCTTTTCCACACAAGCATAGGAGAATTCTCCCTCCCCTACCAGGATAAATTTTAGGGCAACCATCCTGGAATAATCCCCTAGATGTTCTTGTAGGAGGTAGTATCATTTCTCCTCCTCTCTTCTTCAGTGCCAAAGACCATAGGGGAGATTGGTACAGGTAACTTTGTTACCCTTTTCCTCTCTCATTGGGATTTTTCACCATGGGAAGCCATATTGGTGTAAGCCCCCAACCTTTATCCCTACCCACATTCATTGGAACCTTGTCCAATGTAAAGTGAACAGAGGGAAGGCTCGTCGCCTCTCCTTCTTCTTGGGTCACCTCAACCTCGTCCACCCTCACCACCATAGGTGAATTCCCTTCCACCAGTGAAGGAGGAAAATTTTGAAAGTGTGAATTCTTTTGTATAATCTTTACAATACTCTTGTTTCTCAAACCGAGCATGACTCACGTGGGTTAGAAATTTTTCATGGTCACAACATTTTCACAATGGAATGAACTGTGAGAACTCTGCTTCCTATTCAAACTGAGATACGTAGGAAGCCTTCTTAGTTCCTGGTCTCACTAGATATCCTCTTTCAGAATCCAACCATAATTCCTTTAATCTGTGTGTCCTCCTTAGGAACAAGCCCCAAATTAAACCTCTAAGCCATCAAGGAATCATTTTCAGAAAATAATCCCAAACTCGTTTCTCTGAAAGGACTATATTCTCCTATGAGACTTATCAAACTACGTGGGCTTTGATTCCCATCTATATGGGATATGTAAGAATCTTCCTTGAGGTTAAAACCCAATACCTTAAATCAACCCTGTTCTCCATTGGCCATACTCCCAGCAGGGTCTGATCCTACATGGAAATTCATATCCTTTACAAGTTCCTTGGGATTTTTCATCATAAGTCCCACACTATGTTTTGACTAAGAACCTTTCGCTTAGATTTCCATACGACATGAAAGTAAACTGTATGGAAAAGACCTTATCATATGACCTTAAAAGGTATGATGTGTCTCATTCAGTGGCACCGAACTACGAGGGTTATGATTCCAATCACAAGGATACTTAGGTAGCCCATTTTATGGGTACGATCCCAAGATCAAACCAAACATTCGTCTCCCTGGATGACAATAAATTCCATAGTGCCCCACTGAGTGTCTTAAAAACTAGTATCATTATAACGATGATTAAAGGAATCTCTATGTAGTATATGAGAGGATACCATTGATGGTGAACCTCGAATACATACGGATATCTTCATTGATGAAGAACCTCAAATACATAAGGATGATTTTAAACTTTTCACATGCTAAATAAGTGACTAAATTAAAAGGGATACTTATGACATACTTGGTAAATTAATAAGGATTCATTAAAATATCTTAAATTTACAAAGAGATTCATGAAGTAGACAATAATTCCCCCCAAAAGGGTGTGACGAGTCCGACCCCCCCATCCTATCGATCAATGCACATTCTTAAGTATCGTAAAGTTAAAACATAATGAATGCAGGCCATTGGAATGAAGGTCCCCTTTAGATAAAGAACTGTTGGTTGTTTCTGGTTCCATAAATAAATCTAATGGAAAATGCTTGGAAGTAGTGATTCTTAAAACTAGAATACACGTTTCTAGGAACTACGAAACACACATGTAGCATGAGTAAACCCTAGTTGCACTTGAATTATCATGAGTAAATCCTCATTGAACTTGAATTAGCATGTGTAAATAGTCATTGCACTTTACATATCATGATAATAATCTTTACTCAAGGAATTGTAGCGCTATCAGGGTGCACCCTTCATAAACATTTCATTTCATGCATAAGTGTGCCACATGGATCATACAAAATGGAATCATTAAACATAATAATTAATTTCATTATAAAGGAATGCGGAATTCATACATTAAACTATTAAATAAATAAGTAAATGTGCATAAAGGTGAATACCCTTGATAGAGAAATGTGAGTTGTATTTACTACACAAAGATCTTGGCTTGGAAAATTGTGGTGCAATTTCAGTAGCATAATGGCGTGACATAAGACTTCATAAAAATGGTTGATGAGAGAGAAAGTGGTGTCTCCTAATATGTACATGAATCTTAATGTAAGTCGGTCATATAGATACATGTCCCAACATAAGTAATTAAATTTATATTCATAATAAAAAAGAATTTCTTGAATGTAAATGAAGAGAGAGAAATTCCTTATGGAATTTCGGCATGGCAACAGGTATACATGGAAGGAATCAATGAGAGAGAAAGGGGTATCTCATCATTCAAACATAAATAGAGAAGTATAGGGTTGGTGAAAAATCATACCCCAAAATTTATAATTGAAAATAAAATCGCATAACAATATTAAGAAACTTAGATAAAATGAGAAAGGAAGGAATCCCTTACTTGGAAGTGTGATCTGAAAGGCTTGGGAGAGGCTTCAGAGAGGCTTATTAGGACCATGGGGAACCTTGTAAAGATTATAGAGAGGGGAGGGAAGGGGTTGGACGAACTAAAAAGGCTTTGAGTGAAGAGGAAGTGGGATATTTGATGGTTTTATATAGGAAAGGAAAGGGAATTCTTTATTATTTAGGTTTGGGACACCACGCATTAAACTAATCAAAACCACAAACAAACCCATGGTTTTTTCCCATGGTTTTTTCCCAAGGAGAGTGGGAAAAAATATTTTATAAGGCCAATGTCCTAACTTCTTAATATAATAGGTTTTCTTTTGTGGATGTGAGTCACACTCTCAAGGAAATCAATTTAAAAAGCTAAAATGTTTTATAAGTCTTGAAGGGTCCACTAAAGATTCATAAAATAAATAAATCAAAAAAAATCACATTATTTTAATTATAAAACATATATTGGCCGAAAATAATGTTTATTGTATTTTATTACATCACTATTGGGTCATTATGATGTCATAAAACACATTATATATTTAAACGGCATTTAATTTTTACCCAAAAATTCGACTGTCTCATAAAATTATGAAGAATTCACCGTTGGATAATTTTGATGTCCTGATTCCGAAAATAATATTAAATTCATCCAAATAATTTTATAAATATATGAATTTTCACTTTTAAAATAAAAATTTACATTTATCGAAAATTCATGGGTTTTGACAAAAACAGCTTTAAAACCTTAATAAAAATTACAAGTGTATTCATAAAAATTTTACAAAAATTTCTAATTATTAATTTAATAATAACAATATTTTATTAAAATATTACATAATTAAAAAATCTATTAATTTATCAAAATATATTCCTTAGTTGAATATTAACTAATAATATTATTTGTTCTTAAAAAACTATTTACAAGGTAACAATAATAAAATGAATGTATATTCATTATTATATACAAAAATAATGCACATAATTATAGTGCTAATGTCTTGTTACATAACCCCTTATAACACCCACATAAGACTGAAGGGTATGGTGTGCGATGGTGATAGACTCTAGGGGTGGCTTGGATAACATCGCCTGGGTGGTAATCTCTATCAACTTCTACTTCTCTCGTAGGCAGTTTTTCTCAAGCTTCACAAGTTGAAGCTCGGATGAGGCTTGGTCAGGAGTGAATCCCAATGACACCACATCCTTTTTGAGCTCTGAAAAATGGGCTTCATAAGGGTAAAGTCTACTGGACGAGGCCATCGCTTCCTTTTTTGAAGTAAATTGTATTTGTTATAGCCCTATATTTATACTAATCATGTGATCACTATTTAAAGGATATATTAGAAATGGTAACAATTATTAATGGTATTTTGAAATCCAAAAACATAAAACCATGGAATTTCATATTTTATATAAGCATTTTTCATAATAATACATTTAATTAGATCAAGGGGAATTTTCATTGATAAAAGTTTGGGTCGTTACAATCTCCCCCCCCCCCTTAAAAAAATTCACCCTCAAAATTTCTTTTTCCAACACTAAAATTGATGTGGATAACATTGCTTCATCACTTCCTCTGATTCCCAAGTCACTTCATCAAACTTTTGGTTTGGCCACAACACCTTGATGAGGGGCATTGTATTATTTCATTGAACATCTTCTCTACAATATATGATCTTCACTAGTTTCTCCTCGTAAGAAAGATCATCCTCTAATTGTACTACCTATGAAGAGAGTACTTGTGAAGGATCTGGTATCTATATCCTTAAGAGGGATACATGAAATATATCATGTACTTTGGCCATGGTAGGTGTAAGTACTTTTCGATAGGCCACAGCCCCGACACGATCAAGAATCTACAAGGGGTCGATGTACCTAGGACTAACTTACTATTATTTCTAAAACTCATGACCTTATTTCATAGAGATATGTGTAGAAATACCATGTCTCCAACTTTGAACTCAAGGTCTCATCAATGGTTATCTGCATAACTCTTCTATCGACTTTGGTCTACCTTGATATGTTGCTAAATGGTTTTCAGCTTCTCTACCATTTCTTCAACCATTTCATGTCCTAGCAGCTTACGCTCACTGACTTCATCCCAATATGCTTGTGTTCTACACCTTTTCCCATAAAGGGTTTCATATGGTGTCATTCGGATGCTCGAGTGGAAACTGTTGTTGTAAGAGAATTCAACTAGTGAAAGATGTTGGTCCAATCTTCCTTTGAAGTCCATAGAACATGATATTAACATATCTTCTAGTGTCTGAATAGTTGGCTCAGATTGGCCATCAGTTTGAGGATGATAGGCCATACTGAAGTTCAGTTCAGTGCTTAGAGCATGTTGGAGACTTTTCTATAACTTCGAGGTGAATCTAGGATCACGATCAGATACAATAGATAGTGGTACTCCATTTAGTCTTACCACTTCTTTGATGTAAATCCATGAAATTTGATCCAATTAGATGTTCTCTCAAATCGTGATAATATGAGATGTCTTTGTAAGAAGATCCACAACGACCCTTGTAGAACTGTTTCCTCTAGATGTCCTTGGATGTCCAATGACAATGTCCTTGGAAATGTTTTTCCACTTCCATGTTGGTATGGGTAGTGGTTGCATCATCCCATTAGAATATTTCCTCTCAACCATCACTTTATCACATACCAGGCACTTTGATGTATATTCATCAATCTCCCTTTTCATATTGTCCCACCAATAGTTTTCTCAGAGATCTCGATATATATTTGTGCTCCCTTGGAGAATAGAGATGGTTGAGCTATGTGTATCATCCAGAAAATCCTTCTTTATCTCTGGATTGGATAGTACATTTAATTGTGACCCAAATTTATCAATTCCATCCTTTTCAACCACGAACTCTGATGATTTCCCATTTATGATAGCTTCCACCCTTTTCAAAATTTTCACATCCTTTCTTTGAGCAGCCATTGTTTTTTTCCATGAGGGATGGTTGAGTAATCATTTGAGAAAAAATTGATGATGTTCCACCATTAATGATTATCATGTACATCCTCTTCAAATCTAAGAAGATTGGATCCTTTTCAATTCTCATCATTGATAAAGATGCAGGATCTGTTCTATTTAGAGAATCTTCCACCTTCTTTTCCTTACCGGGATGGTAGTGGATTGAGCATTCATAATCCTTGATAAGTTCTATCTATCATCACTGACACATATTAAATTCTTTTTGTGTGGATATATATTTGAGGCTCTTGTGATAAGTATATATATCACACTACTCCCCATAGAGATAATGCCTCAAAATTTTCAACGCAAAGATCATAGTCACCAACTCTAAATCATGTGTGGGATATTTTTTCTCATGGATTTTCAGCTGCATTGAGGTATAGGCTATCACTTTATCATTCTACATCAACACACAACCCAGGACCTTATTCAAGTCATAACTGAATACTACAATGAGTTCTCCACTTGTGGGTAATGTGAGCATGGGTGCAGTGATAAGCCTCCTTTTCAACTCCTTGAAGCTCTCTTCACATTCATCACTCTAAGAAAACTTGACTCTATTCTGAGTTATCTTTGTAAGAGGGTTTTACAATCGTGGGAAATTTCTCAAAAATCAGATATAAAATCAAGATAACCCCAAGAATCTATGGATATCCGTTACCAGTGTTAGCCTTTGTCATTCCTCAATTGCAGTTGTCTTGGAGGGATCCACAGATATCCCATTACTTGTGATTATATGACCCAAGAATGAGACCTTCTTAAACTAGAACTCACACTTTCTTTACTTTTCATGGAGCTTCTCCTTCCGCAAGGTCTCTAGTATAGTTATTATATGCTTTTCATGATCCTCCTTGGTTTTGGATTATATTAGCATATCATCTATAAAGACTACCACAATTTTTTTAGGGTAATATCTAAAGACTATATTCATCAAGTCCATAAATATTGTTGGATAATTAGTGAGTCCGAAAGGAATTATTATGAATTCATAGTGCCCATATTTTATAAGAAAAGTAGTCTTGGTGATATCTTCCTTCTTCACCCTTACTTGATAATATCCCAACCACAAATCCACCTTGGAGAAATATTGTGATCCACACAACTGATCAAACAAGTCATCAATTCATGGAAGAGGATACTTTTTCTTTATCGAGATTTTGTTGAGATCACGATAATCAATGCAAAGGCGCATTGACCCATCCTTTTTCTTGATGAAGAGGACTGGTGCACCCAATGGTGATGTGCTTGGGTGTATAAACCCTTTATCCAGATTCTCTTATAGTTGTTTCTTCAAGTCCTCAAGCTCCACAATAGCCATTCCATACAGATTATTGGATATTGGTAATTCTCTAGGTATAAGGTCAATTGAGAATTCAACATCCCTTCTAGGAAGAAGACCAGGCAATTCCTTAGGAAACACTTCAGCGAATTCCCTCACAATAGGCATGTCTTCAATGATGGTTATCTACTTAGACTCAATCATCTGAACCAGATATGTGTGATCATAGGGAAGTAATATCCATTCTTGAGATGATGGTGTTAAAGAAGATTCATCTTCCTCAGTACACTTGTATAGAATCGAGGGTCGATTCTACATATGGAGAGTGATTTCCATCTCACGACAATTTATGTTGGCTCAATATAGGGAAAGTCAATCTATGCTATGAATTACATAAAATTCCACCATAGGGAGTATAACAAGGTTCAAAGGGAATTTCAATCCACCGATTATGAAATGGGAGGAGTTAGATTCATGGGATCCAATGATTTTCCCATTTTCTATACTGAACGACATCTTCACTTCCATGATTTGTGGTGGTGTTGGGATTACTCTACTAAACTTTCGAGATATAATATAATGTGTAGAACCATAATGAAAAATTATGTTCAATATTATTGAATGAATAACTAGTCTACCTGTCACCACTTCATTTTTAGGTTTCACTTCGGTTGAAGTGATGGAAAAAGATTTCCCTTCCTTCCTTGAGGGTTATTTGTTGCCTCCAAAAACCCATGGCTTAGGGCACTGATTTTCAAGGTTCCCTGGTTCGTTGCATTTGAAGTAATGAACAATGTATTTAGAGTCAAATAGAGCATTCCTCTTCTCTTTTGTAGTCACGGGGTTCTCTTGTTGGCAGTTAACGGCTAGGTTCCCTTCTCATCCACACCTACAGCATTTCCTCTTCCCCTTCAGGCAATTTTTCGGGTGCTTCTTTCTGCACCTCTGGAAACTAAGGTACTGGATTTTCTTAGCACCATTTGATTTATCCATCGGACTACAAAAATTGAATTCCACCTTAGGCATCTTATCCCCATGATATCCCTGAGATTCCCTTATCTATATTTCAACTTTTAGGTCACAACAAACAATTTTCTCATAGCTGTCAAAATCACGGATCACCAGGGCTTTCCATAGGCTAGGTTTCATCCCACCAAAGAATCAGTTAACCTTGCATTCGAGGGTAATGAAAAAGCCAGAGGCATATCGTGAAAGCCTTGTGAAGTTTCCATCATACGCTCTGATGGATTCGTCATCTTTTTTCTTGAGGTAAAGGAATTCCATTTCCATCTTTAGTCTAAGGATGCGTGGAAAATATTTATCAAAAAACATTTTCCAGAAATCATTCCATTCCAACGCCTCGATCACCTCTTCAAGCTTCATATTTTTTATCAATGTACACCATTGATCGGCTTCACCCTCCATATGATAATCAACCAGAAGAACCTTCTCTTTTCGGAAGATTGAGGGATGGATAATATCTTTTCAATGGAGTTGATCCATTGTTCAGCGATTGAGGGATCAGATGATATAATAAAATTAGGAGGCATTTGTCTCAGGAATCACTCAATTGCATCTTGTTCTTTCATAGGGGGGTTGAATGTTCCTCTTAAACCATGTTTCTGTTCAAATCTTGAGTTAACTAAGAGAGTATCATGACAAAGTTCATGATTTCTACTCCCATCGAATTGGGCATCTCATTAGAACAGTCATCACATTGATCTTCACATCAGTTTTTAGCCCGAGTCCTCCTATTACCGGCCATTGTATGAAATAAAAGGAATGTTAGCGGTAACTAATAAAGGGTAATCCATGGAAAAAATGGATGAATTATAAATAACTTTTATTTCCTTAACTTATGAATCTATAGGATTCAATCTATGTTTTCCATGATCTACTTTCTAACATATATTCTTTGGGGTATTTTTTTTAATTCCCTTAATAATGGTTCGTACTAGGATTGTGAATTTACTAAAGCATATCCCCCAAGAGTTTCATAACCAAGAGTGCGGCAAGGCCCATTGTTGTGTACCAGGATACCTCAGGTCAAACCCGAAACTCCTTGTCGGATTTTTTACTCCTATGTACAATTGTGCCAGAACTACCTCTACCTTATCATATTCATACAGGGATGTATTTTTATGATAAAAAGCATACTCATTGCTCACCAAAACTTATGGATGTTTTTATTATACTTAGACTTATCCCTAAGGTTTTCTCTAGGTTTTTCTACTCATAATCCCAAAAATAACTAAACATATCCTCTAATACCAACTATAACAACCATATTTTTTATTACACACTTAAACATGATTTATTACATAAACTATTCAGTTGATACAACATGGAATATCGAGAGGTCTAGTGTATTTGGGGATTAAGAACATTAATGAACAACTTAAAACCTGGACCACCACATCTTTATTAAAAACAACCTTTACATGACCACTACATTCCCTCATTCTTAGAATTTTAGGGGATAACCTGAGGACATGCATATAAAAAGGGTAAGCTATAAAGCCCAGTAAGGGATTAAACAATGCATAACATGAGGAGTAAAATATATGTTTGGAAACAAGAATATCAATGGATCATAAGAGAAACATGGAAATAAAAGCATGATATAGCATGATTATCATAACAAGGAAATTTGGCAACAACACTTAACATGGAATTAGCATGAGCCAAGGCTCATTGCACATGGAACATGAGTAAACCCTCATTTCACTTGAATTAGAATGATTAAATCCTCAATATACTTTAATTAGCATGATTAAATCCTCATTTCACTTGACATATCATGATACTAATCTTTACCCAATGCATTGGAGTACTATCAGGGCGCACCCTTCATAAACATTTCATTTCATGCATTAGTGTGCCACATGAATCATACAACATTGAATCATTAAACGTAATAATAACTCCATGATAAAGGAATGTGGAATTAATACATTAAAATATTACATCAATAAGTAAATGTGCATAATGTTGAATACCCTTAATAGAGAAATGGGCATTGTATTCACTACACAATGATCTTGGCTCGAAATATTACGGTGCAATTTTGGCAGCATAACGGCGTGACATAAGACTTTATAAAAATGGTTTATGAGATAGAAAGGGGTGTATCGTAATATTTACATGAAATGTACAGTGTGGGGGTCATATATATACATGTCCGAACATAAGTAATGTAATTTAGATTCATAACACAAAATAATTTCTTGAATGTAAATGAGGAGAGAGAAAATCCTTACGGAATTTTAGCATGGTAACTGGTATACATGGAAGGAATAAGTTAGATATAAAGGTGTATCTCATCATTCAAACATAAATTGGACATTATAGAGGTGGATCCAAATAATAACTCAACATTTATAATTGGAAATAAAAGGTCATGATAATATTAAAAAACATGGATAAAATGATAAAGGTAGGAATCCCTTATAAGGAAGTGTGATCCCAAAGGCTTGGGAGAGGCTTGAGAGAGGTATCTTGGGAGGTTGGGGCGACTTTGAAGGATTATAGAGAGAGTATGGAAGAGGTTGGAAGAACACAAAAGTCTTTTAGTGAATAAGAAGTGGGATCTTGGGTGGGTTTATATTGGAAAAGAGAGGGAATTCTTTATTATTTATGTTTGAGACACCACACATTAAACTAATCAAAACCACAAACCATACCATGGTTTTTGCCCATGGTTTTTTCAAAAGGGGAGTGGAAATAATATTTTATATTTAAAATTTCAGAACTTCATAAAATAATAGGGTTGCATATGTGGAGGTGAGTCACACTCTCAAGGAAATCAATTTAAAAAGATGAAATGTTTTATAAGTCTTTTAGGGTCCACTAATGCTTTGTAAAATAAATCACACAAACATAAAATCACATTATTTTAATGTTAAAACATATATTTTCCAAAAATAATGTTTATAGTATTTTATTACATCACTATTTGGTCATTATGATGTCATAATACACATTATATATTTAAACGGTATTTAATTTTTACCCAAAAATTCAACGGTCTCAGAAAATTATGAAAAATTCACCGTTGGATAATTTCAAAATCATGATGCCAAAAATAATATTAATTTTATCCAAATAAATTTATAAATATGTTAATTTTAACTTTTAAAATAAAAACCGACATTTATCAAAAATTCATTGGTTTTGACAAAAAGAGCTTTCAAACAATAATAAAAGTTACAATTGTATTCATAAAAATTATACGATAATTTATTCATAGTAATTTAAAAATAATAATAATATTTTATTAAAATATTATTTAATTCAAAAATCCATTAATTTATCAAAATATATTCCTTATTTGAATATTAACTAAAAATACTATTTGTTCTTAAAAAACAATTTACAAAGTAACAATAATAAAATGAATGTATATTCTTTATTATATAAAAATAAAAATGCACATAATCATAGTGCTAAGGTCTTGTTACATAACCCCTTATAACACCAGTATAATACCGAAGGGTAAGGTGTGCGATGGTCACAGACTCTTGGGGTGGCTCGGATAACATCGCTCGGGTGGTAATCTCTATAAACTTCCACTTCTCTCATAGGTAGTTCCGCTCAAGATTCACATGTTAAATATTTGATTAGGCTTGGTCAAGAACGAATCCCAATGATTCCACATCCTTTCTAAGCTCTAACAAATGGGCTTTATATGGGGCAGGTATACTGGAAGAGGTCATCACTTCCATTGTCTAAGTAAATTGGATTTGATAAAGCCCTATATTTATACTAATCATGTGATCCCTATTCAACAGTTATATTAGCAATGGTAATAATACGTAACGATATTTTGAAATCGAAAAATATAAAACCAAGTAAGTTCATATTTTATATAACCATTTTTCATAATAATATAGTTAATTAGAACAAGTGGAATTTTCATTGATAAAATTTTGTGTCGTTACAGGTATCATAAACATTTCATCATTTCATTACATATAGAAAATAGATAAGTGTCATAATCATTTCATCCAATCATAACCCGTGAAAATAAATGAGTTTTAAAATAATATATCTTAAGGAAGATAAATGGGTTTCATAAGAATCATTCCATCAAAACATAAACCATTCAAAAAATAATATGAATGGGACGTCTAGATAATTTCCCAGAAGGGAATGAGTTACATCAGCAGATGTCATATTAAATGGAAAATAATTTTGAATTATTTTTTAAAAACATTTCATCAGAAAAATATTCATTCAACGTTGAAAATGATTTTTAAAACATAAAAACTTTATAATATCATTTAATTTTAAAATGCATTGAAAACATTGAAATAACGATTGAAAAAAAATTCCATTGAAAACATATAAAAGAATATTATAAAATATTTAAGACATATTTCTTTGAAAATACATATAATCCTTATAAAATAATATCTCAAAACATTGAAATCTTTTTCTTTGAAAAAAACATTTTAAAACTTATAAAAGAATTATAGAAAATTAGTTTAAAAAATTTGTAAAACATTTTCATTGAAAACCACTTTAAAAAATGAATTTCCAGAATATTAAGAACCCATTTTACTTATAAAAATAACTTTGTATTCTTTTAACGGAACCTCAAATGTAATGATGGCCAAAACGGTGTGTAAATTCGTAAATGATTAACATTCCTTTTTCAATGTACAAGTTTAGAAAAGTGCCTTGACCTAAAAACAACAATAAGATTCCTTTTTAAAAATTATGTTTTACAAAAGGTAAAAAATGAGTAAAAATGTATTTTAATGATCATAGGATAATAGTATATTATATATGGAATTTTGTTTTATAAAACATGGTTTTGAAGGGACACATATTTCCAACCAAAGAGAGAGGTAAATTCGAACTTTCTCAAAACCACTTTATTGATCATATTATATAACAAAGAGTGGAAAAATTGCCCCAATACATGAATATATCTTGAATAACCAAAGGGGAAGAAATTTAATGGTATTTATTGAGATATGTATCATAAAATTTCATCAAAGGACTCATAATCATAATTAATCATGATAAATGATGAGACTATTTCAATAAACTCTTACCACTTGGTAACTTTCATAAATAATCCTCACGTAAGAAAATGAAATTATGTGAAGCTTAATACATAATTAAAATAATTATATTTATTAAATAACACATAAAAGGTATTATATACACCCCGAAGAAAATTCTGGGTTTATAACATGCCATGAGTCTCTAAGATTGAAAATTGATATAAAACTACTTTACTGATTTGGTAACTTTTGAAAAAACCTCATGAAATAAAGATCATAGAAGGAATATTTAAATAAAAATAAATTTAATTATAATAATCATATAATACATCAATGGTTAGAATACACACCACACAAAATAAATGAGTGTTGAATATGACTTTTATCTCAAAAAAATAAGAAGTGGGATAAAATTTCCTTACCTTATGTCTTGAATTTCTTCATACATGATCAGAACTCCAGTATAATATATGTTAGTTTATTATATATCTATGATATAACCTTATTATTATATCTAATACCATATTTTATTTTATTTTGACTTTATATTACCTTTTTTTAACAACTCTATGTAAATGTTATGTTTCCAGTAATATCCTCTTTATTTTTCATATAATTTTTGACATGTTATTATTGATCCTCTTACATAGATAATGATTTAGTTACTTCAAGAATGTAAAACGTGGTGTAAATATCATATATATTAATTGTATATGTATTTATAATAATATATATAGGATAAAAGTATGAAATGGAGTACACCATTCATAGAGACGGTGGGTGTACATACACAAGAACGTTGTTTCCATTTTATTTACGTATTGAAAGAATGAAGTTAAATGAAACATATATATATATATATATATATTATAATTATATTAGAATTATTATTTAATATATATTATATAATTTCACTAAATTCATCCTTAACACATTTCATGTAAGGTGTATGAATCACATCACTTTGAAGAGGCAGTAGTCTACACTTTCCCCAACGACATTATCATACTTACACAAAATTGAATGAATGAAGGTATGTGTTATATAATTATTAAGGAATAAATAAATCATAAATATTTTATATAAAATAAAAAAATATAGTTTCCATCATAATTCTCAACCTTGAGATGTGGTAAATAAAAAATGAACAACATCGTTCCGTGAGGCAATAGTTCACCGTACATAAGAACGGTGACTTCATTACCCATTAGATGGATGTGTGAGTAAGTGAAAGTCATATAATAATAATAATAAAATATAAATATATTAAGGATACCATTTTTATTATATTAACATTAAACAAGGATAATTTCAGGAGTGGAGAATGAAATAAAACTAAAGATCTTGAGCAATGATGTTACCTCTAATTCGGGAAACTCTTTTTGGTTTACATAAAAAGGGTTTAATTGGTTTTATTTATACCCAATGTGAGGATTCTAGGATGAGGGGATATATTTTTTGGAGTTATTTTGGTAGATATTGGAAGATAAAAAGTTGCTTGATAGGTGTGAGTAAGTGGGAGAGGTTGGAGTCTTTTTATACTGAAGGGAAAGGACACTTGTTTTTTTTTGAAAATAATTGTGTGTTCCCCAAGAATACAAATGCACCGTCTTGGAATTTTTGAGGTGTAAGGGCTGTAATATGGCTATACCATTGGTCATTGAAAATTTTATAGGTCATTTTTTTCCTAAATATTATGGTTTAGTCTCTTGTTAAGCTTAATTTTACCTTAATCAATGTAATAAATTTTAGTTACTTTCACTAATCATTTTGGTCAAAAACTAATTTGACCCTATTAGACATTATAGATTATGATGATTACATATATGTAACAAATTTTTCTAAATTAAGGTCATATAATTGTTAGAAATTAATTTAAATTTAATCTCATAGATCGGACGATTGTGTGGGTTTTTAAAGTAAATAAGTTCAAAAGATTGATACGTTTTTATATTCAATATCATTGTGAAATTGATTTCCATTAAATAAATTTAATTAATTATTGAAAATTTAATCTAAAAAAACTTTAAAATTATTTAAAAATATAATTTAACCCTATAAGTAAATTAGATGAAGAATCATTTTTGAATTTAAATTCATTATTTTCACTATCAATTGAAAAAAAACATAATAGGTAAATACCAAAAAATCACCCTAACATAATTTTTATGATTCAAATTAAAAAATGAAGTTTTTTTGACATATAAAACATATTAAAGTTCCAAAATTTATATATAAAATACACATCCCTTAAAAGGTAATAAAAATGCTTTTATAAAAATACTAGTTTTTATGAGTAATATTGAGTCTGTTCTCATCTTATGCCAATAAAATCAATTGAATGAATATAAAAATTATTTTATTGAATATATAAATTATAAATTTAAATAATTTAATTCACTAATAGTAATTATCATAACATATTAAGATAAATCACCGTTTACACATAAAAATGAAATCATTCCCTTTATATTCCTTTGGTTTCTAAATTCATTTATAATGAATAGGTAACCAATGAATTAAACAATATATTTTCATAATTTAATTAATACTGTAATTATAAATTTTATTTCTATTTGATATCTTCTTATAAAAAATAATAATATTTTTAAAAATATATTATTGTTTGATAAAGCTCATCCATGCTTGTTACGCAAGCCATCGACAAAAGTTAGTCTTCCATGTAACATAATCTAACCTCAGAGTTTTGCATAGAGACCCCTAAAATTTATATTTCATGAAGTTCATGATTAACTTGGTGTTTCTTATAACACAAGACAAACTTATTGTGTTAACAATAATAATAAATTATTTTCAGTGTTGTGTGAAATGAAAAATATCAAAAGGATTAAATTAATTTAAAAATAAATATTTCACAAAATATCAGGGGGATATATTCTAACCCCCTTAAAATGAATTTCACCAATGAAATTAAACTATATTATAAAAGGATTAATACATGAATGTTTATCTCATAGAAACACACATCATAAAAATGAATAAAAAACCTTCCTTTATGAAGGGAATGTTGGAAACATGACAATTACCCAAAGTAACTCATAACTAGGTTTCCATATGGGATAACATTATTTGGAAGTCAAAACAAGGACATGGAAGAGAAATATAAATTTCATGTTTTGATGGAGAGTTATATAGAACAAGGTTGGGAGAAAGTTAAAAATAAAAAATCCATAAATTTGTAATGATTTAAGGTTCCATTTGATTCATCGAAAACAAAGTTACTATAACTAAATTTTTTATTTCAAGGTCATTTTTATTAAAGATGATAAACTTTCACAAGAAGATATACTTAATTTAGTAAAATCGCACCCTTTATGGTGCCTCGATCAAATTCCACTTCACCACTTTCTACAAAATGGTAGGCGGATTTTTTTTATTCCTAAATCACTAAAAGATCATGAGATCTATGATAAGCCATCCCATCTGTCATCAGTTTCCATCAACACAAAGTAGTTAGAACTGGTTATAAAATATGAATAAATCCCCATGTGGTGTGATAATACTTTAATCTCACAAACATTATCTGAAGTTTAACTTAAACATTCCATAAATTTTTAACCTTATAAACCTTCTGAAATATGAATGTCCAAAATTTAGAAATAAGGTCATGAAATAATCTTAACATTGAACCCCATAAATCACATAGTATCTCTTTGTTGTCACATTCCAAATATGTGAATACACTCTTGTATATTCTCCTAAAACATAGTAATGACATGAATTACCATAAAACCTTTTCAAAAACACACATGCTTACTCATTCCAAATATTTCTTAATATATTCCTTGAATCGAAGATGTTGTAACCCTCATCCATGATAACATAGAACACTTTTTCAACAAATCCATTATCAATTATGATGTCATAAATACAATCCAATTTACTTAGTCCATATTACCCCCTCTTTTTTCATATAAAATATTATTTTCTCATCCTTAGGAACATTTTAAGGGTAACATTACTTTAATATAACCTTTCCATTAAATCAATTTTATAGGTCATCAGTATCAGTTAATAAATTCTTGAATATACTCAAATAAAAACTACTACAAACAATCATTATATACTTCATGATTCGTATAACATAATCATTTAATTCAAAAAAACACTTCAAAATACAACTTTATTCTTAAACCATCACTCAGGCTTCATCAACTTATTCCTTCATACCACATTCCTAGAATATGAAATATGAATCATGTATTATGGTTCATAAACCTTAATATAATCACGATTCTTTCATTTAAGGTAAAAAATACTGGAAGAATATTCAATACCTTACACTTGTCGTTTGTGGTATCCTTATCTTCAAAATTATATCCATTATTTGTACCACCTTCAGGATTCTCTTTATGAGGTTTATACTTAGAGAATAGATTTGTAAAATTCCCACACATTCTACATCCGAAACATTTAATGTTAACCCATTTACTTCTAGTTCTTACAACTGACTATCACCGAGAATCATAGTGTGAGAAACATTTAACATATCATAAATCCACATAATCATGAAAAGTCACTTATATAATGTTTAAATAATGGAACCAACTTCTTTATTCTATGAAACCTTAGGTTTATTCTAGGTTACTATTAGTCATCCTCTATTTAAATCCTTTATGAGGGTTCATAAAGAGTTTGTGAATTTCCAAAGAATATCCCCGAAGAGTATCAAACTATGTGTGTTATAAAAAATTTTCTCATGTACCAGTTTATGCATGGGTCAGGCCCGATAAAACTTGTTAGAGTTTTTACTCCATGGTATATCTGTTCTAAAACCACGTCTACTTGTAGTGTCCACACAGGTATGTATTTCATGGAAACCACTCAATCTATCCTTTAAAAAAAATCCTAGATATTTTCTTATTCTTTTTCTCATCCTTAATCTTATCCTTATAGGATTCCCTAGACATATCCTTAGAAATATTCTTAGTAATCTCACTAATGATTTCTCATCCTAGTTTCCAAAGGATGACTAAAAATTTTCTCTGATATGCGAAATAACCACCCAGTCATAAAGTATATAGATATTACATATTTTTTTCAGAATACGTAAAAAATTACACAAACAGATGCCCAAAGATAGTATTAGTTTAGTTTCTTTGGAAACTTGGAAAAAAATATTCTAAATCACTAAAATATCATCAATGTTTCCCAAAAATACCCCTAGTAATTCTACATAAAAACATTACTTCATAACCTAGGGAAAGGAAACATAAGAAAGAGGTGAGTTCAAATGCTCTATAAGGGTAAATAAAGGAAATATATATGTATAACAAAAACATAAGGGTACGATAACCTGAACGTATCATTAGAAGATCATACCCTTCATATCAGAGATCATAAACATTAATCATAAATTAAATATTAGTAGTTTATAAGACATGAATCATAATATAACCTATAAATTAGTCCATGAAAGCATAAGACATGGAATTATGGAATACACATCATTGTATAACATTGTGGACATGTATAAGTAGAAATAGTTTCATTCATTAAATTAAGGACACGAAATAAGGACCTCTCATAGACTTATGTGCATGCAACTAAGTCCACACAAAATTATGTTAACATGAAATCAAGTTCAGACATAAAATTGTGAACATGTGATCAGAATAATGCCTAAACTTACGTACATTCAACTAGTTCCATGAATAACATTGTGAACATGTAATTATGTTCACGCATAACATTATGAACACATAATAAGGTTCACTCATAACATTGTGAACATGTAATCAAGTACATACATAAACTTAGGTACACGAAACCAGGTCCATGCATAACATTCTGAACATATAATCTGGTTCTTGCATAAAAATTATACTCATGAGTCATCCATAATTACCCAATGCCTTAGAGGGAGATATATGTCTCGCCCTACACATAATATGTGTTAAAAAATATTATAAATAATCATTATATCATAAACCATGAAATGAAATGGGTATCATAAAAATTTCATCATTTCATTACATATAAAAATGAGATAGGTCTCATAATAATTTCATTAAATCATAACCTATGAAATGAAATGGGTTTCAAAATCATATAACCTAAGGAAGATAAATGGGTGTCATAAGAATCATTTCATCAAAACATAAAACATTCAAGAAATAATATGAATAGAACCTCGAGATAATTTCCTAGAAGGGAATGAGTTACATCATTTGATTTCATCTTATATGGAAAATTATTTTGAAATATCTTCTAAAAAAATTCATGAGAAAAATATCCTCTATTATTTGAAAATAATTTTTAAAACATAAAATCATTGGGAATTTTTTTTATTAAAAATGAATTGAAAACTTATAAACAAGTATATAAATCATTTTCAAAAACTTTCCATTTTAAAACTTATAAAATAATCTTGAAAATATTTTAGATACATTTTTATTTCAAAATAATTTGAAAACATATAAAAGTATCTTCAAAATCATTGAAATCATTTTCTTTGGAAACAACCTATTGAAAAATTAGACAAAGAAGTTTTTAAAATTCATTTAAACGGTTTTTAAAAACATTTATCTTTGAAAAACACATTAGAAAAAAATCTAGAATATTTAGGAAACACTTTTTCTTAAAAATAAATTTTTAATCTTTTAAATTAAGCTTCAATGGAATTATGTTCATGATGGATGGTTAATCCAAACTTGTCAAACATTCCTTTTTCATTTTACAAATTTTAAAAAGTGTCTTGACTAAAAAACAACCAAAAGATTCCTTTTTAAAACCACTTTTTTTAAAAGGTAAAACATGGGTAAAATTTATTTTAAATATCATAGTATAATAGTTTAAAAAAAATTAAACTTTTTTAGGACACATGGTTTTGAAGGAACACTGATTTCTGATCGAAGAGAGATGTAAATTCATACTTTCTTAAAAAAACTTTCTTGATCATATTATGTACCAAAAGTGGAAAACTTTTACCAATACATGAAGATATCATGAATAACTAGAGTATAATAAATTTCATGAGATTTATTGAATGGTTTATCATAATATTTCATGAAATTAATCATTTTCATAAATAATCTCGACAAACAATGAGATTGTTTAACTAAACTCTTACCACTTGGTAAAGTTGAATCATAATCCCTTTTTATGAAAATTAAATTATGTTAATATGAATATATCATTAAAATAAGTATATTAATTATATAACATTTCAAATATAGTATATAAACCTCATATAAATATATGGGTTCATAACATGGCATGTGTCTCAAAAAAGGCTAATTGGGAAAAAAACTACTTTTATGATTTGGTAACTTTTGAGACAAAAACTCCATGAAAGAAAGATCATAAAATGGATGTGTAAATACCCATAAATATAGTAATAATAATCATATAATACATCCATGGTCAGTATAAACACCACAAAAATAAATGAGTGGTGAATAAGACAAGTATCTCACAAAAATAAAAAGTGAGTTGAAATTCCCTTACATAAACTCTTCAATTTATTTGTACAACATCAAACCTAATGTATAATAAACATAAGTTTATTATAAATATAAAACATAATTTTTTTTTATTTTTTATGAATTTATATTAACCATTATTTAACAACTTCATGTTAATGTTATGCTTCGTGTAATATCTACTTTATTTTCATATATGTTTTGACTTTTTATTCTAGATCCTCTTACTTATATCATTATTTACTTAATTATAGAATGTAAAACATGGTATAAATATAAAATATACTCATTATTTATATATTTATACTAATCTATATAGTATATAAGTATGTAATGGAATACACCGTTCATGGAGATGGAAGGTTGTATGTACGCATGAACATTGTTTCTGTTTTATTGACTTATTGTAAGAAAGAAATTAAGTGAAATATATATATATATATATATTAATTATAGTATAATTATTATTTCATACATATTGTATATTTTAACTAAATTAATCCTTAATATATTCCATGTAAGGTGTGGAAAAATCACATAGATTTGAGGAGGTGATAGTCTACACTTCCCCAAACGAAATTATCTTACTTACACAAAATGGAAATAATGAAGGTATGTGTTATATAATAATTAAATAAGAATAAATACCTAATAAAATCAATATATAACATATAAAAATATATTTTCAATCATAATTCCTATCCATGAGAGGTGGTAATGGAAAAAACAAACAACATCGTTTCATGAGGTTGTAGTTCGTTGTACACAAGAACGGAATGTTCATTACCCATTAAATGTAAGCGTGTGTAAGTGAAGAAGAAACCCATATAATAAAACTATATCAATATATTTACGATACCGTTTTTATTATATAAACATTAAATAATGATAATTGAAGGAGGGGAGAAATAAATAAAACTAAATTCCTTGAGGAAGGATGTTACCTCTAATTCGGGTAACTCCTTTTGGTTTTCACAGAAGGGAATCCATGGATTTCATTCATCCCAAAGTGAGGATTCTAGGATTATAGGAGTTATTTTTAAAATCAATTTCTATAGATATTGGTGGCTTGAGAGGGGTGAGGAAGTGGGAGAGGTGTGTGTCTTTTTTTAGTCGATGGAAAGGATACACTTGGTATTTTTGAAAATAATTATGTGTTCCCCAAGTATTACTTGCTCCCCAAGTGTCCACGTAATGCCCCGACCCCAGTTACCCAGAGTCGGTGCATTATTACATAAAAATGGCATGATCACAAAAGATCAAATCTCAAAAGACCGATTAGTTTAGTAGCCTTGGAATAACTAGATACATTCATAAATTTTACATTACATTATAAAATGAAAACTACAAAAACATATTTCCTCCACACTGATATACCCTTATACTATCCCTGCAGGTCATTCATAAAATACTTCTTCACATCCTGGGAAAAATAAAATATAGAAAGGGGTGAGCTCAAATGCCTAGTAAGGATTACAATATAGCAGAAACATTCATAAATAGGCATAAACATTTAAGGAAATGTATAACTAAAATAAAATCTTTTTTAAACATGAACTTAAGCATAATATGGCAGAAATAAAATTAAATAATTCCATTTACTTATTCACATGGATATTCTAATAATAGAATAATCACATGAAATATCAACAACCACTTTCAAAATGATGGAATACATAATGCCAGACTATCATAACCACATAGTCAAGGCCTCATGTCAAGACTACAAATAATATTTTGTCAAGTCCTTTTTCCAAGACACTAGTTTGTCTCATGAGACCTATCGATGCAATTTTTTTAGAGGATACTTACGTTTAAAATTGCTCAAAAATACTCTAGTGATTTTCTAAAAACATTATGCAAGCTTCTGAAAACATAAAAATTAATTCTGAGACTGCTCGACTAATTACTGGACATGATGGGTCCATTCCCAATACCTTCTTATCTACCACACTCAAGAGTCGAGTTTTAGGAAAACATTTTTAAGCTTGCGTTAAATACGTATACATTTGTACTGTATTTTCATTTATTTGAGAGAAATATCTCTTTTTTTGAAAACATTTAAAGATAACATAATTATAAAAGAAAACCTTTATTTTGAAAATATCATTATAAGACTGTAAGGGAAGCTTCAAAGGTGTAATAACGGCAGAGAATAACCTCACCTACTGTATTAGTTAAAAAACATGCTTACCTTAATTCTGTCAAAAAGGTTAAAAAGGACCTTGTTTGGAAAACGATGGAAAGATTCCTTTATAAACTTCTTATAAAAAGTCAAACATGGGTATAAATTACTTTAAACCATATTCTATAAAATAGTAAGAATATTTTCAAATACATTTTTAAGAAATATGGATGTGGTTGATAAAGATGTCCTAGTGGATAATTACGTATAAATATCCTCAGATAATGAAGAGATTGTGAAATAAACCCTTAACAATTTGGTAACTTACGAATCATACATCCCATGAAAGAGGTATCATACAATGTTTATGTAAATACACATAAATTAAATTGTCTTACACAAAGAATACAATTATGGGCAGTACATACACCACACAGAAGGTAATAGTGGCAATATGGCATGAATCTCACGAGAATTAGGAGTGAGATGAAAACCCCTTACCTTGTACTTTTCCTTGGACGAGGGTAGGATAAACTCCTGTATAATCTTGAAATAATTTTTATTAAATTATACAAGAATCATATACATTAATATGATATCATATATGATCTTTTAATATTGCTTTGTTAGTAATATCTTAGTATTATCGTCGTTTCGGGTGTTAACTTACTCGATTTATTTTATATATTTTGTTACATAATCCATGTTTGTTATGGATAGGTTGTATCTTATTCATATCCAGAATTATATCAAGTCCTCAAACATTATTTTTAATCATCTAATGATAATTAGACTTGAATGGATACGATGGGGAATGAATCTCATTGCGTTCGTGGAGATGGTAGTCTGTACGTACGCACGAGCGACAATATCATTCTTTTGATATTAAAATAATATATAATTCGATGTTATATATTTTATACATAATCATTATCATGTTATATTTATTATTTATATGAATTATAAATCATTATTATACCCATCTAAATAATAATATATTGACTTACAATTACCCCACGACGTGGGGACGGTAGGCCGTACGTACGCACGTATGGTGACATGTCATTCAAGGGATGGATAGAATAATTAATTTGGTTGTTCCATATTTATAATAACATCACAGTATATATAATATACTAGAGTTATTATTTTAGAATGGAAATAACAAGGAAAGAAGAAGTTAAAGAAGAAAGGAACTTGAAAGAGGGTGGTGAAATCATTACCTCTTCTTCGGGTTCTTCCTTTTGATTTGATCAAAAGGGATCCTTAGGTTGGATTTCTGATCAAACTAAGGCCTATTGGTTGTATTTAGGGAAGTTTAGAGGATATTTGGGTAGAGGTTGGCCGAGCCAAAAGGCTTTGAAGGTGTGAATAATTGGTTATAAGTGGTGTCCTTTTATAAGGGTGAGGAGGGGCACCTTAGGAAAAGCTAGAAATATTATTTTATAATAAATTCATATTCGGTTTCTAATGGCTCCAAAGTAGATTATTTAATGGTTAAGGTGGGGATGGGTAGAAATCATTTTAATAATATATTTTAGACATGATTGGGTCACTATATTAACCTTATCATTTATATTTAACTCTTAGTTAAATAGTTTGACATTTACCATGTCTCTTTGTATTTTTATATTATATAGTTAATAAACATACTATATACATCCAAGAGAACCCCAAGTGGACCATTAATGATACGCCTATCATAATATAAGTCTTTTGGACGATCCTTAGATTTTTAGGAATAGAATATAAATTAATAATATAATATTTGTTTTAAAAACTCTTTTACGTCAATTTTGACACTATTGGGTATTTTGTTTTTGATAATTTCATAACAGCATTATTACTTCAAAAAAAATTATATAACCTATCCTAAGATGTCATATTAACCTAGAAAATTAGTTTAATTCATAAATAGTTTCAAATTACATTTATTTTTATATTTATAATATCAATTATTTTAATATTTCATTAATTAGTTAATTACTGCATCACCATTGTATCATAAATGACTCAGATTATTTAATGTCTAAAAATTATAAATAAAATACCATTATGTAGGAAATCGTTTTATATTTCTAATGAATATTTATAATTAAATTTATATTATGTATAACCCTATATTCAAAATGTTTTAGTTACTAAACTTTGATTTTAACTCTTTTAACTCTTCTTTGAATTAAATAATAATAAATTTCCTAATATAATTCAAGTGGACCTAAATGATAATATTTTATTCCTAAGGTTATTTTTGGTCGAGATAAACTTGTCCAATAGAATTAGGACATGTGTTAGGGTAATATATTTATATCATTTTTACCCTTAATTATCCTATTTAATTTTAACCGTGGTAAATAAAAGTAAAAAGTTACTATTCACCAAAAATTATTTTTATCTTATTGAACCACATTTTAGTCCTTTATATTAACCATTTATCTTGGATTTTTGAAATTACACTCACAGAAGCGGTAAAATTATGTTTTATGAGAATTTTCAAATTCTCCTATGAGGTGGGTAAAATGCGGTGAAAAGTTCCATAAAATGTTTATATATCTAAAATTATTCAAAACTAACTCCAATCAATGACATTGAACTTATATTGGTATTAAGTATCTATTTTTACCTAAAATAAATTTAAATAAAA
Organism: Viscum album; assembly: GCA_963277665.1. NCBI lineage: Eukaryota > Viridiplantae > Streptophyta > Magnoliopsida > Santalales > Viscaceae > Viscum > Viscum album. Next base: position 1,249,826,493 of record OY728127.1, read on the forward strand.
TAAATAATTTTTAAATAAAAAGTTGGTTTAAACGAATAACTCAGTGTTTTTCACTATTCATCAAAAATTTAATGTTTACAGAAAAACACCAAAAATTCACCCCAGGCTAGTTTCGATATTCCGAATACAAAAATGAAGTCCATTTTGAAAGATAAGATTTATATAATTTTAAAAAGTGGGTATTACTATTCATAACGGCTAGTTTGATTGGTTGTGGTGTGTGTTAGAACTCAAAGTTGTGTACAACACACGCTATTGTATTATTCAAAGAGAAGCATACCATGGAAGCTTGGGGCGTTAGATTCTCTCCTCCTTCAAATAATTGCGTCCTCAGAATTTCTAGAATACTACCGCATTAAAAGACTCGGGTGGTTCTTCCTCATAAGTTCCTCGTGTTCCCACGTTGCCTGTTCCATCTTATGGTTTCGCCATAGAACTTTTACCAGATGAGTCATCTGGTTTCTCAGCACTTGTTCTCTTGTATCAAGAATCCTGACGGGCTCTTCGCAATAAGATAGATCAGGTTCCAGTTCTTATTCCTCATATGTGAGTACATGCGTTGGGTCAGGCATGTATTTTTTCAATAGTGATATGTGGAACACATCATGAACTTTGGAGATACTTGGAGGCAATGTCAAACGGTAAGCTAGAGCCCAAATTTGTTCTAGAATTTCGAAAGGTCCGATGTACCTAGGATTCAATTTACTCTTCTTACCGAAACGTATAACTCCATTCTATAGAGATACCTTCATGAAAACATGATCTCCTACCTGAAATTCCAAATCCTTCCTTCGGTTATCAGCATAGCTCTTCTGCCTACTTTGAGTATCTTTGATGTAGTTTTGGATTACCTTTACCTTTTCCATTGTTTCCTCCATCAGTTCTAGGCCTACAAGTTTTCTTTCACCAACATCATCCCAACAGGTTGGTGTGCGACATCTCTTTCTATATAACGCTTCATATGGTGCCATCTGAATACTTGAATGGAAGCTATTATTATAGGAAAATTCTACCAGAGGTAAATATTGATCCCACAAACCCTGAAAGTCAAGTGAGAAAGATCTCAACATGTCATCTATGGTTTGAATAGTCTGTTCTGATTGTCCATCTGTTTCAGTGTGGTAGGCAGTGCTCAAACGAAGTTCAGTATCCAAGGCCTTCTGAACACTCATCCAGAATATTGAAGTAAAATAGGGATCACGATCAGAAACAATCGATAGGGGTACTCCATGAAGTCTCAAAACTTCATTAATATTTAGTCTTGCTAGACTTTCTAGTGGTATATCTTCTCTTATATCAAGAAAATGTGCTGACTTGTTAAGACGATCAACAATAACCCATATTGAATCATTCCTTCTAGGAGTATTTGGTAGTCCCATGACAATTTCCATCGTGAAATTATCCCATTTCCACTCAGGTATGGGAAGAGGTTACATGACTCCTCCAGGTTGTTTCCTTCCAGATTTCACTTGTTGAAAAACCATACATATTGACACAAAATCAGCAATCTCTATCTTCGTGTTGTCCCACCAAAAATGTTCCTTCAAATATCTATACATTTCAGTGCTCCCAGGGTGTATAGAGAAATTGGAACTATGATAATCGTCCAACAATTCCCTTTTTAGATCAGGTATATCGGGAACACAAAGTCTCTTCCCGAATTTCAAAATTCCATCTTCATACACAAAGTCACTCAATCTCCCATCATTCACTGCTTTAATCTTCTTTTGAAATCCTTCATCATTGGTTTGAGAACTCTTAATTCGTTCTAGTAAAGATTTTTTGGAAAACATTTGAAAATGAATTGATGTTTCACCTTCTATGGAGATTCCCATATCCAACTTTACTAGATCTATGAAAATAGAATCCTTTTGAATTCTCATCATGTTCAAAACTCCATGATCTTTTCTGCTCAAAGCATATGCCACCTTATTTTCCATCCCCGGGTGGTATTGTATCGTGCAATCATAATCCTAGAGTAATTCAAGATCTCCTTTGCCTCATGTTGAGTTCTTTTTGTGGGAAAATATACTTCAAACTCTTGTGATCAGTATAAATCTCACATTTTCACCATAGAGGTAGTTTCTCCATATCATCAAAGAAAAGATCATAGCTGCTAACTCGAGATCATGAGTAGGATAGTTTTTCTCATTAATTTTCAACTGTCATGATGCATAGGCAATAACCCTATCATTCTGCATGAGGACACAACCAAGTCCTTTCTTCGATGCATCACTATAAATAACGAACTCATCGTTCCCCGATGGTAGAGTCAATATAGGAGCATTGACTAATATTCTCTTCATTTCTCCGAAACTTTCTTCACACTCTTTTGTCCAAACAAATTTAACCCCATTACGTGTGATCTTTGTTAATGGGTTAGCCAACTGGGCAAAATTCTGGACGAAACATCAACAATAACCTGCTAAACCAATAAAACTATGTGCCTTAGTTATACTTGTAGGTGCAGGCCATTCCTGGATTTCCTTGGTCTTATAAGGATCAACGGAGATTCCATATTTAGTGACAATATGGCCAAGAAAATAAATCTCTTGAAGCAAGAATTCACACTTGCTAAACTTCCCATATAATTCATGTATTCTTAGAGTATTCAGGATAATGCACAAGTGATTTTCATGATCTTCGTAGCTTTCATAGTATACCAAGATATCATCAATAAATACCACCACAAAATCATCTAGATATTCCTTGAAAACTCTATTCATTAGATCTATAAATACAGAGGGTGCATTAGTCAATACAAAAGGCATTACTGTAAACTCGTAATGCTCATACATTGTTTGAAATGCTGTCTTCAGAATGTCTTCCTTCTTCACACACAACTGATGGTTTCTAGATCAAAGGTCAATCTTTGAAAAGTATTGAGCTCTATGCAGTTGGTCAAATAAATCATCAATACGAGGTAGTGGATACTTGTTCTTTATTGTTATAGCATTGATATCCCTATAGTCGATACATAACCTAATGGATCCATCTTTCTTCTTAACAAAAAGGGAAGGGGATCCCCATGGAGAAACACTAGGGAAAATAAATCCCTTATTACTCACTTCCTCTAGTTGTTTCTTTAGTTCAACTAATTCCACAGTGGCCATTCTATAAGGGGTCTTTGATATAGGCCTTGAACCAAGAATTAGATCGATAGAAAACTCAATTTCTTGTTCTGGAGGATGTCCAGGTAAATCTTATAGAAACACATCAACATATTCTCTCACAATAGGTACATGTTCTATTTGAACATTTCTTTCCTCACCCACAGTCATTTCATTCTCTTCCTCCCCAATAATTGAATTTAGTTGAGCTAATGTGGGTGGATCTAGATAAGAATAAGGTGGTGACAATTATGCTCTAAAAATAAGGTGTTCCTTATCATCATCATCAAAAATCATAACCTCCTTCTTCTTACAATAAATATTTTCATCATGGTTCGAAATCCAATCCATACCGAGGATTATATCAAACTCAATCATAGGTATGATGATGAGATCAGCGGATAAAGAAAATTTATGTGCTCTAATGGGGACTAATTCACAAAACATTGTTGCAATGATACTTCTATTAGAAGTTTTAACTGAAAAATCCTTTGTTAAATCAAATTGGAAAGATCTAATTTTCATAGAAAACTTGGAAGATATGAAACAATGCGATGACCCAGAATCAAATAAAGAATTTTCTAAACTTGAGGAAACCATTAAATTACCTTCCACAACATCTTTCAGAGCTTCTACCACAGCACTAGTGATAGCATAATCTTGGCCTTGATCCCTTGGCCTTTTCTGAGGTAAGTTCCCCTGATGCTTAGGAAATTCATTTGCCTAATGTCCCATCTCCCTGAAGTTGTAGCATTGAACATCGGAAGCTTCTTTCTTCCCCTTGAAATCACAAGCTAGGTGGCCTTTTTCACCACACTTGTAACAGACTCCCATTCCATTCAAGAAAGTACCAGGGTGATTCTTCCAACATTTACTACAGGATGGATATTCAACTTTTCCCTTCTTACATTTATTTCAATTTTTAGGGTGATCAGCAGATCTCTTCTTCTCTTGCTTTTCTTTAAAGTCATAAGACTTAGATAATTCTTTTTCTGTCTTGATGGCACATGAGACAATGTCTTCATACAACCAGATGGTTTGTGAGACTAATGCTCGATGGAGAAACAGTTTTAACCCATCAAAGAAATGATCAATCTTACTTCTTGGGTTTCGTATATAATCTCCAGCATACCTTGATAACCTTGTAAAGTTATCCACATACTTTGTGACATTCTCATCCTCCTTTTGTCTCATACTCATAAATTGCCTTTCCATATCTGTTCGATGGTCACGAGGAAAGTATTTTTCTATGAAAAGTTCTTTGAACTCCCTCCATTCCATATTTGATACTTCATCATCATCCTTTGTGTTTTGAATCAAGGACCGCCATTGATCAGCATCTCCAATGAGGTGGTAAAATTCCATGATAACATTTTCCCTTTCACTACTCCCCAAAGCCTGAAATATTTTCTCTAGGGAATTTATCCATTGCTCAGCTACTAAGGGATTTGTACTCCCATTGAATGTTGGTGGTTGTTGCCTCATGAAGCGATCTGACATTGATCCTCCATGTTGCGGATTAGGGTGCTCCATACAGGTAAGGTTATTATTCATAACCTGAGTGAGTTGTCCCAGTATGGTGATTAACTGATCAACACCAGTTGCATCACCAACTCCACTATAATTATCTTGAGCAAGAGGGAAATCCCTACATGGTGTGCATGCATTGATATGGTTTCCATTTCTTCAACTAGGCACCATTTCTAAACAATAGCATAAACAAGATCAGTTTATGAACCAAAATACATAATTCCATACTTGTAAAACACTTAACATAAATTGAACAGTTTATGGATATAATCCATTATCATAAAAATGTTTTCTATGAGGAAATATATACACATAAACCCTTCATAATGGTTTGTAAATAAAATGGGAATTATCCTAAGCATATCCCATGAGAGTGTAGTAACCAAGAGTGCAGCAAGGTCCGTTTTCGTGCACCATTTCCCGTTCGAGTCTAGCTCAAATGGGTGTTTTCGGGTTTTACCCCTACGTACATCTGTGTCAGAGCTGCCTCTACCTGCTCATATCCAGACAGGGATGTATTGCATGGAAAACTCACAAAATCTCTACAATACCAAAATTCTAGGAATTTCTTCTATACTAATCCTCAAAGTCTATCTTAGGGCTATGTGCTCTAATCAGAGTTTATCTAAATCTAGCTTATATGGTTTGTACTAAACTTCCTCTGATACCAACTGCAACGCCCCAACCCCAATTACCCAGAGTTGGTGCATTATTACATAACAATGGCATGATCACAAAAGATCAAGTCTCGAAAGACCGATTAGTTTAGTAGCCTTGGAATAACTAGATACATTCATAAAGATTACATTACATCATAAAATGAAAACTACAAAAACATATTGTCTCCACACTCATATACCCTTATACTATCCCTGCAGGTCATTCATAAAATACTTCTTCACATCCTGGAAAAAATAAAACAATGATAGGGGAGAGCTCAAATTCCTAGTAAGGATAACAATATAGGAGAAACTTTAATAAATAGGCATAAACATTTAAGGAAATGTATAACTAAAAAAATCATTTTTAAATAGTAACTTAAACATAATATGGCTGAAAGAAAATGAAATAATGTCATTTACTTATTCACATTGATATTCTACTAATTGAATAATCACATGCAATATCAATAACCACTTTCATAATGATGGAATGCATAATGCTAGACTATCATAACCACATAGTCAAGGCCTCGTGCCAAGACTACAAATAATATTTTGTCAAGGCCTTGTGCCAAGAAACTAGTTTGTCTTATGAGACCTACCGATTCAATTTTTTTAGAAGATACTTAGGTTTTAAATTTCTCAAATATACTCTAGTGTTTTTCTGAAAACATTATGCAAGCTTCTGAAAACAAAATAACTAATTCTGTGACTGCTCGACTAATTACAGGCCATGATGGGTCCACGCCCAATCTCTTCTTGTCTACCACACTCAAGAGTCAAGTTTTCTGAAAACATTTTTAAGCTTGCATTAAATACATATACATTTGCACTGGATTTTCAAATATTTGAGAGAAATATCTCTTTTTTTGAAGTCATTTAAAATCACATAATTATAAAACAAAACGTTTTTTTTAAATATCCTTATAAGTGTGTAACGAAAGCTTCAAAGGTGTAATAACGGTGGAGAATAACTGTACCTCTTGTATAAGATAAAAAACATTCTTACCTTAATTATGTCGAAAAGGTCAAAAAGGACCTTGTTTGGAAAACAACAGAAAGATTTCTTTATAAACTTATTTTAAAAATTCAAACAAGGGTATAAATTAATTTAACCCATATTCTTTAAAATAGTAAGAATTTTTTGAAATAAATTTTTAGGAAACATGGATGTGGATGATAAAGAGGTCCCAGTGGATAATTACGTATAAACAACCTCAGATAATGAAGAGATTGTGAAATAAACCCTTACCAATTTGGTAACTTACGAAACATACACCCCATGAAAGAGGAATCATACAATGAATATGTAAATACACATAAATTAAAGTGTATTACACAAATAATACAATTATGGTTAGTACATACTCCACACAAAAGGTAATAGTGGCAATATGGCATGAATCTCACGAGAATAAGGAGTGAGATGAAAACCCCTTATCTTGTAATTTTCCTTGATTGAGGGTAGGTTAACCTCCTATATAATGGTGAAATAATTGTTATTAAATTATAAAAGAATCATATACATTAATATGATATCATATATGATCTTTTAACATTGTTTTGTTAATAATATCTTAGTATTATCGTCATTTCGGGTGTTAACTTACTCGTTTTCTTTTATATGTTTTGTTACATAAGCCATGTTTGTTATGGATAGGTCGGATCTTGTTCATATCCAGAATGAAATCAAGTTTATAAACATTATTTTTAATCATCAAATGATAAATATACTTGAATGGATACGCTGGGGAATGAATCGCATCGCGTTCGTGGAGACGGTAGTCCGTATGTACGCACGAGCGACAATATCATTATTTTGATATTAAAGTAATATATAATTGGATGGTATATCATATATAAAGAATAATTATCATGTTATATTTATTATTTACGTGAATTATAAATCATTATTATACCCATCTAAATAATAATATATTGAATAAAAATTACACCATGACGTGTAGATGGTAGGCCTTACGTACGCACGTATGGTGACATATCATTCAAGGGATGGATAGAATAATGAATTTGGTTGTAGAATATTTATAATAACATCACAGTATATATAATATACTAGAGTTATTATTTTATAATGGAAATAACAAGGAAAGAAGATGTTGAAGAAGAAAGGAACTTGAAAGAGGGTGGTGAAATCATTACCTCTTCTTGGGGTTCTTCCTTTTAATTTGATCAAAAGGGATCCTTAAGTTGGTTTTATGATCAAACTAAGGCCTCTAGGTTGTAGTGAGGGAAGTTGGGAGGATATTTGGGTAGTTTTTGGCAGAGCCAAATGTCTTTGAAGGTGTCAAGAATTTGTTATAAGTGGTGTCCTTTTATAAGGGGGGGGAGGGGCACCTTTGGAAAAGCTATAAATATTATTTTATAATAAATTTAAATTCAGTTTATAATTACTCAAAAGTATATTATTTAAAGTTAAAGGTCGGTATGGGTTGAAATAATTTTAACCAATAGATTTTAGATAGGTTTGGGTCACTATATTAACCTTATCATTTATATTTAACTCTTAGTTAAATAGTTTGACATTTACCATGTCTCTTTGTATTTTTATATTATATAGTTAATAAACATACTATATAAATCCAAAAGACCCCCAAGTGGTCCATTATTGATAAAAATATCATAATATAAGTCTCTTGGTAGAACCATAGTTTTTTAAGAATAGAATATAAAATTAATAATATAATATTTGTTTTAAAAACTCTTTTATGTCAATTTTGACACTATTGGGTATTTTGTTTTTGATAATTTCATAACAGCATTATTACTTCAAAAACAATTTATATAACAAGTAATAATATGTCATATTAACCTATAAAATTAGTTTAATTCATAAAAACACTCAAATTACATTTATTTTGATATTTATAATATCAATTATTTTAATATTTATTTAATTAGCTAATTACTGCATCACCATTGTGTCATAAATAACATAAATTATTTAATGTCTAAAAATTATAAATAAAATACAATTATTTAGGAAATATTTTTATCTTTCTAATTAATATTTATAATCCAATTTATCTAATTTATAACCTTATATTAAAAATGTTTCAGTTATTAAACTTTCATTTAAACTCTTTTAACTCTTCTTTGAATTAAATAATAATAAATGTCCTTATCTAATCCAAGTGGACCTGAATGATAATATTTTATTTCTAAGGTTATTTTTGGTAGAGATACACTTGTCCAATAGAATTAGGACATGTTTTAGGGTAATATTAATATCATTTTTACCCTTAATTACCCTATTTACTTTTAACCGTGGTAAATAAAAGTAAAAAGTTATTATTCACCAAAAATTATTTTTATCTTACTGAACCACATTTTAGTCCTTTATCTTAACCGTGTCTCTCGGATTTTCTAAATTCCACTCACAGAAGCAGTAAAATTATGTTTTATGAGAATTTCCAAATTCTCCTAGGAGGTGGGTAAAAGACGGTGAAAAGTTCCATAATATTTTTATATATCTAAAATTATTTTAAACTAACTCCAATGAATTCATTGAACTTATATAGGTATTACGTATCAATTTTGACCTAAAAAATATTTAAATAAAATAAATAATTATTTAAATAAAACGTCGGTTTTAACCAATAACTCAGTGTTTTTCACTATTCATCAAAAATTGAATGTTTTCAGAAAAACAACAAAAATTCACCCTAGGATAATTTTGATATTCCGAATCCAAAAATGAAGTCAATTTTGAATGGTAAAATTTATAAAATTTTAAAATTTTGGTATTACTATTCATAACGGCTAGTTTGATTGGTTGTGGTGTGTGTTAGAACTCGAAGTTGCATACAACACATGCTTCTGTATTATTCAAAGAGAAGCGTACCATGGAAGCTTGGGGTGTTAGAGTCTAAATGGACCATTATAGAATCTTAGAGGTGTAGTGACCAAAATATGTCCATAAAATAGGTTTTGACAAGTTTATAGGTCATTTTTCCCTAAATATTATAGTTTTTCCCATGTTAAGCTTAATTTTACCTTAATCAATGTAATTAATTTTAGTTACTTTAACTAATATTGTTGATAAAAAAAATTCACATATTATATATTATAAATTATTCTCAATCCAAGAATGGAATCCATTTTTTTAAATTCCAATAATATAAGTGGCATAAATTTATTTAGATTTAAGCCCTCGGATGGGATAACATTGCGGTTTTTTAATGTAAAAACGTTCAAATGTTTTCTAAGTTTTTATATTCAATTTTTTAGTGAAATTGATTCTGATGAACTAAATTAGATTAATTGATAAAAAATAAATCTAATAAAACTTTAAAACCATTTAAAAGTATAATTTATCCTTATAAATAAATAATATGAAAAGTCATTTTTGAGTTAAAATTCATTATTTTTCACTATTTATTAAAAATGAGACATCACATAAAATACCAAAAATTTACCTGAACAAAAATTTAATGTTTCAATTGAAAAAATTAATTTTATTTTTACATATAAAATTTATATAAGTTCCAAATATTTATATTTAAAATAGGTTCTTCTTTAAAAGGTGGTAAAACTTCTTTTATAAAAATATAGGTTTCTGTGAGTAATATTGGGTATATTTTCATCTTATGCCTATAAAATAAATTTGATGAATATCAAACTTATTTTAATTAATATATAACATGTAAAATTAACTAATATCATTCACTAATTGTAATTAATTTAACTTATTAAGATAAATCACCTTTTTCACATAAAAATAGTCTTTTATTAAATCATTCCCTTTATATTCCATTGGCTTCTATACTCATTTCTAATTAATAGGTAACTAATAAAATAGTATATATATTTACATAAGTTATATGATCCTATAATATTCAATTTAATGTCTAGGTTATATTTTATTATATTAAATAATAATATTTTTAATAATATATTATTTTTTGGAAAAAATCGGTCTTGCATGTTACACAAACAATCCAGGAAAGTCATTATTTTGTATAACATAAGCTAACCTCTATGTTCTGTATAGAGCATGTTAAACTTTATTTTGTGTGTAGTGAATGATTAAATTGGGTTTTCATATAATTCTAGAAAAACTCTGTCCTTCAATAATAATAAAACTAAATTTACTGTTGTGTGAAATGTAAAATATCAAAAAGATTAAATTAATTCAAAAAATATATTTCATAAAATCTAATAGGGTTATAGGGTATAATAAAAATTATGTGTACAATCCAGCTACACATCATGTATTCTATTTTTCCCAAAACTCAGTCTTAGACATCATGTAATAAATACATGATGTTTATTTGATCAAACCCCTTTAGCAATTTTCTATGCATTTCTGAGTATGCTATATGATATGTATTGAGGTTATATATCTTTTAATATAGCATGTTTTGTGTTATATAACTAGCCAACATGTGTTTTGTATTATTGGAACTATATGTAGTAATCATTTGGTGACCTTTGTATCTGAAATACCACCCAGATGTTATGAACTTGGCTATATGATGTGTATTCTGACTACACAAATTATAATCCATCTCATCCATCAATATATTCAATGTTGTTGGAAGGATTCTATCAAATCATTTGTCACATATCCTTAAGCTGTTCTTGGATACATGAAGGTGAAAAATCCTAAAATACATAATTTTATTAAGAATTAATAAATAGAAAATGAAACTACCATCAAATTTATATATATAATGAATTTATAAATAATTATAAATAAGTATACGGAACCATTAATAATAGATTAAGGTTTATGATTACGGGGAAGAAGTTGGTTGTTCCTATTCGCAAAAAAAATTATTTGTTCCCTTGGAATAATCCTTAGGGCTTGAAAAATGTGCATTGAATTCTCTATAGAGGGGATAATTTCACATATTATTTATAATTAAATCATAGGAATTGATAATTACCTATACTTGTAATTATTTATTCCTTATCAATTTAGTTAAAAATTTCTTGGTGTACCATCATTGTGATGAAGATTCCAACATATATCTCTTCTAGTAGTGATCTGCACGTGCTCTAAAACCTCAGGATGTCAAAATTTCATCGAGAGCTACAGTAGTCGGTCCAAGGTGCTTCTGTTGTACAAATTTATCATAGTAAAAAACTCCTTTATGACTTGAAGGATTCTTTGAGACTCTTAGAACTTGGGGAGAGGAGGATTATCAGCTCTTTGAACATGAGATAGTTCTTGGGATAATCTCACTTTAAGGATTGAGATAATTTTCTATAGAGAGAGTTGTGAAAAATAGATGTTTCAAATGAATATCCCTAGTCAAATGATATTACTAGGTATATATAGGGATAGGTTAAAATAATAATTTCAAATAGTCCCCTGATTATTATTTTAATCTATCATACACTCCACATATAATAATAATATTATTATTTAACTAGAATTCCCATAACTCAGGGATAAATAAATATCATATATTAAATAAATAAATTAATATTTACATAAATGATATTTAATATACCATTTTTTATCAGACAGTAACATGGCATGTTAGTCCTCCTTGATATTTACTGAACCTTGAATAATTACTATTTATTTAATAAAAAATATCACTGCATTAATCACCGATGAATAAATAATGTGATCAAAGTAATCTAAATAAATATTATTTCCAAACATCAAGTTATATTATATTCTAACATAAAATTCATATATAATTTAATTAATACATTTGGATACACTTAATCAGTGAAAATATAGGACCCTTTCTCAGTAGAATTAGGCCAAACATGTCCTAGATTGGTTTCTAGAAACATTTCTATGATTCTATAGAGAAGAGTGTTAATGCCAAAATGAAAGCAACCTCCCTACAAATAGTTATTGTGTAATATAATTTTTTTTCTTGATATATCATCCAACAAGTCATATACACATGTCATAGACTTATGTGAATGATGCTTCATTCTTTAACTTTCCATAAATGAACACATCAATATTACCACTATGACCACAGACATTTAAAGAAGATTAATTTTCATCAAATGGTCGAGATATCAACTTCTATAACTTTTAAGGTACAAATATTATCTTGATTTATTCAATAATATCACATTTCTCATGATTCTCCCAACATACCCTACTTCTCCATGAACAAATGGTGATGCGTTTTTTATCAATACATCAAATTAAGATACTCAGGATATATTTTAATAATAATTTAATGTATAAGGACCATTACACATTATCACGGGTAGGAATATCCAATGACACAGAAGATGTGGAATTATAATGGATGGGTCTTATTCTCATGACCACCTCTATAAGAGATTTACAAGGGTGAACACCATGAGAAGGTGTCTCGATGACTTATGATCCCCTACTGCTAAAAGCATGTGTCTTATATGTCCCATAAAATGATATCATTCTAACATTGATAAGGGTTTTACATGAGTCTATTAATAATTATCAAAATCTAAAAAATCAATTTAAATCCCCTTGTTCAAGATCTTCTATGCAAGATAAAATGAAACTATGACAAAACTAGAAATAAATAATACGGTTGTAACTGAGCATACCATATGTTTAAGAGAATCTAAAACATCTACAGACTCTATCATATGGGTTCTATAAGTATCATCAATGGTAAAAAAAGACAACCCATCTCCTTAGTGTATCCTCGGGTTATACAGAATCATCTGATGATTGGATGGGATCCTTACTTCCTTCATGGAATGTTAATACCTCATGTGTAAAGGAGAAGAATGAAGAGAACTATAGGTTATAGGGAGTTTCTTCCGATCATCAAGCAATCACCAAATACATCCATCATATTTTGTATTTATTAGCCGCAAAGAATCTCATTTGGTTTTTGAATTTAAACAAGTGTTGTAACTCATTCGTAAATGGTTCAACTAACTCATGCAACTCTTTCATGAAAAAATAAAAACTCCCAAGTTGTTCATCTTATAAAATGGTTCCTTTAAATGACATCTTCAATGGAGAATAGTTTGTGTGTCTAACAAGCATAAAGTAATATTCTCAATTCATGAAACTAATATCTTCCCGAAAAAACCTACATAAATTTTATATATATATCATCTGTACATATCATATTATATATATCATATATATATAACGCTTCATGGAATATTTCCTTCAATATTTCACTTTCTCTAATGCCTAAAATGAAATGCTTCATTTCACCTTTTATATTGTATCATATATAATTTCTTCTAAGGCCATATCTAAAACTCTTCTCGATATCTTCAAAAACACTTTTGGGAATCTATCTTTAAGTTTAACTTGTATTACATCATATGAAATGCCTTTTTAATGCCCATTCAAAACACTTTTGGATTAACTCTGACACAATTTTAGAGTACCTCTTTTAGAAAAAACTCAATCCCCATTTAGTCAACCACAATGTGTGGCCTCACAAGCCATTGTAGAGTTGAAAAAATATGAATCTAAGGATTTATATATGTAAGTTAATAGAGGCCTATAGAAAAGAACTAATTATACTAAATTTTTAAAGGTATCTAGAATGATCTCCATCAAACACAAGTATATCTATACCAATGTCAACTGATATGCATCATATAAAATTGTTTATTCTCATATTTTCCCTTTTTCCAAGACATCAAGTGACCATGGGACACAGAGCATGTCAATCCCATATGGACAACTTATTTGTTCTTGGTTTTTAGAGTGTGTACATATTTCAACAATGAAAAATTCCTATAACATTAATCATTATGGATAAGCACATTTCATTTCCCTTATCTATATAGATATATTATATCTAGGAATGGCTGCACACTCCCATAGTATATCTCAATTGGGATCCCAAATGTCATACTAACCATGGAAGAGGAAAAATCACATCTTAGTAAAGCTCTAACCAGTGAAATGATCAACAATAGAGCCAACCACCCCCTTACTAGCTAAGTAAATATGTAGACTTTCATAAGTAGGGTATCAAAGTATAAATTTTCTCATTCTAGGTATATCACCAACCTCAGTTAATGGAGACAAAAATATAATCCATGCACCCCTAGTATACCAAATACATCTATATGAAAATCCATGTGGTATACTTCATAGGTCATCCAACACACATAAAGAATATTATTCTTCATTTTTTGGCCTCATGAACTTATTATGTTTCTCTATAAAAGTATCCTACTCATTTTAACCAAAATATTTCTATATAACATATTATACTCTATGAAAACCATCACTTATGGGCATGCTCAAAGTCATACTTTGAGAGTTCAATTGTTATTACACTTCATGAAATGTATATCTATAAATAAAGTTATGAAACCAACATGAGATAATTATAAATTATATATTTCTTTTTAAAATAAGAAATTTTATACTCTTAAACTTTATTTGATAACATTTAACAAGCCCAATGCAAGCACAGATTTATCATATAATATGTGAAAAACAGCTATATTAGCCTTATGTTTTGTTACACTTTATGGGATTTGTTAAATCATTACATCATAATTAATTTATATCACATATCTATGTGAATATCAACTAAAACCATCCCATTAAACACATTAGTGATAAATATCTATGAAATAAGTTAGTTTGGATAATGTTGAGACTTATAAATCATATTATTAATTTCTCAACTACTTGAAAATATTAAAAATGATTAACTTACCAACATAAAATGTTAATTTCAACATATTTTGACTACAAAGAACTCATTAAATGATTATCATCATCATCCTTGGAACCTTATTCCATCATGATTTTTCCTTGAAATAATTTAACTACTTAAATTGTTTTTTACCAATACATCCAAAAATATTTTAGGAAAATGTGTAAATAACACCAGAAATATAAATAAATGTAACTCTTGAATTTATCTATACCACCATACCTTAAAATATTTTATGATATCAAGTGTATTTTTCCTTCTATTCTAATTGGTAAAATCCTTCAAGAAATAGTGTATTTCATTTTTCAGGATAACTAAATGTAAGTCTTTACATTTTTCTTTATCATCACGTAGCCTAAGTACTTTAGGATATTAAGTGAAAAACAACTGTAATTTTAGACGAGTAAAATCCTTTCGTAAATTGATATATTTACTTTCTAAATCATATGTAACATTTTACTTTACCACAAAATATCCTAAAAATTTTAGGTTATCAAGGTGACATCAATTTAACTTATGATTAGCCTAATACTTTATTTTTAACATTGAAAATATTTATGTCAAAAAATACTCCCACTATCTTCATGGATTGTATATTAATTTTATAATGTCTTGATAAGATAGACTAACTCATCTGTATTAAGAAATAACATTTATTTCATTTTTAGTAGGATCATTTAACAAATAAGATATTGTTTATCTATGTTATATTTTATGTGTTTAGATCACTTTTCCTTTGATATGAAACCTTTTTTAAAACATACTACTAATGGGTGATGAAAAAACATTCTCTCATATTTTAATAACGAACTCGATAAACACTTTCATCCTAGACAAACACTTTATTCATATACTGGATAAACACTTTTATATATGTCTTCTTCTGAAAAGATGTTATAAAAATTAATGAATCATAAACCATATGTATACACTTAATACTACCATTTTTTCTCACAAAAACTTTTTTTAACGAACAAATTATCATATCATATAATAGAAATGAGATGAATATACGTATCATTTAAATAGATTTATCTAATCTTGATAAAATCATTTATAATTTAATCCTTTATATAGTAATAATTTACTTCACAAAATGAATATAAACTACAAGATTAAGAAATTAGTCCTTTTATGTTGAACTCCATTATATTTAAAACAAATTTTAAAATATACATTCAGTGTCACACAAGTTTTAAAAATGAGGAATTAATTTCTATAATATCCATATTGAACATAGACATCCCATGGAGTTTCACAAACTATTTTTAATATATCTTGGATAATCCAATCATATTGAATTATTAATCTTATGTATTTAAAACCCTTGGTTAATATGAAATCGATTTCCCTCTTAAAGAAACATTGTTGAACTTTTCAACCATCTTTTATTCTTTTTGTTTGAACTTTTACCTACTTGTATTGTCTTTATATTATTTTATAACCCATACATTATATGACTTGTTTATATATATATTCCCAAATATTTGAGAATAACAATTAAACATTATTTAAAAACAATAATATGATGATAAAATTTTTATATATTATAATATGATAAATTACATAACTAGAATAAGCCATTTTTAGTCTCACATTAAACCATGTTAAGGAATTAAACAAATCATAAACAATGTATATTAAAAAAACACCCATCTCACTTCATTTAAAGAACTATTGTATACATAATCTTCCAAAGATCTAAATGAGATAAAAATACACATCTTATGATAATTTTATCCATTATTGAAGTATTTGAACTCCTTTTCTTCTTTAATTGAAATAAAACATAAATTATTTTCTATTTATGACGTTCTATATATTCACACCGCTTTTAAATCATATTGCTGATATAATATCTATATCAGATCAAAATAATTGAATTATATAACTAATAAATCACTAAGGAAACCTTTATTATAACCAATTTATTTAAAATATTCAATCATATTCAATATCATTCAACACACCCAATCCTATTGATTATATGAGACAAAAATTACTTAAATCATTGATATAACCTATCATGTTGAGTACATGAGTAGAGACTAATACACATTTGGTAATTATGAATAGAATTCATTTGAAACCATAAATGAATCATTATATACTTCCATAACCATATATATTCACTTGTTAAACAATTTCAATATTTGGTTACTTAGTAAGGAGCTATTCAGATGCATTGAATTTTTCTTTTAGTGTTTTTCTTAAATAACCAATATTTCTTAAGAAAATTTCTTAACTAACAATTCTGAAGAGAAACATAAATTAATTTTCTACTTATCATGTTTTTTTAAATAGTAAATTGGAATATTTGAAATGGGAGAATGGGATGAATTTTGTTTTATGCAGTCTTCAAATAAATTTCCCATCATTGAATACTATTAGATCACATGCAATCTTAGGTAGTTAGTGAGTTATTTGGGACAAAACTCTATGATTTACAACACTAACAACAAATTTTATGTAGGTAACATCCTCAATGGGATGGTGACATGTTCTCTCTGGTCAATATCGGGGAGGACATGTGTACACATGTTTTCATGACAACTATTTGTGTGTGAGGGAATCCCATATCCTAAAACAATCATACCTTTTGGAATAATACAATGTTTTTTATTGTTTTTATTTGAAATATATGTCATTTCTTATTGTAAATTATTTACCATGTCATTTTCATTTATATAAACTATTTTATATAAAATTTTTATTAATACATTTGTCTAAATTATTTCCATAATTTGAAATTTAAAGGATGGTTTTTTTTTAATATGATTTGAAATTACATTCTTATTAATTTAAAATTGAAAGGTTTATTTGGTTAATTAAATTTTGTAATCTTTTATGGAATCATTGCTGATACCCTACTTGGATTTTATCTCACAACCTACATGTGCCTTCAGGTGTGGTAGATTTTATTCTTCTAGGTTTGAGCAAGGGTAAGGCACCACGTGAAGTTGGTAGTAGTTGTTCATTCTTGTTCATGGAGAGTTTTTTGCAGTGGTACTTGGGAGGTTATCCTATTTTCTAGTAATTGAGACATACTTTGGGTTTTTTATGTCTGTTTGACTACTTGTATAGTTTATCCCTATTGATTTTCTCTTGTATGCATATTGAGTTCTTTATCTTCTTCGAAAATTTTTTGTGGTAAATTCATTCGCATATTCAATTTGTATGATGTTAGGTACTTTTCACCTACCTATGGGGATCAGGAATTCCCCTCAGTCTATGTCAGGACTGGCTCGATTATAGGGTTACCAGGGTACCTGGGCTGGTCCTTCCCAAAGTGGTATCAAATCTCTTGGTTTATCATTTTCTCTTGATTTTATTATGAAATTGTGTAATATTATCGAGACATGGGTGGTGATTATGATTGAGTGTCTATCCACCTCTCACTGCAGTGATCCTCAAGTCACTAAGGGTGATTTTCAGAAAGACATATTGAGAATTTGTTCTAGTATTTCCCTACTTTGGATTTAGATATATTGAAATCCAATTTTTTTTATCTATATGTTGGGATTAATTTCCCCTTGTTACTCTGTTGCAGATTCGATATGATGTATTCTACATTTTCTGTTGATATTTTGTAGCATCATGCCTTTACGAAGATATGTGAATCAGATCCAGAAGGAAGTTTCTAATGAACCATAGAAATAAAAACCTCTTGTGGACCGGAGTATAGTGGAGGTGATTATGTGTATTTTCCATTCTCTATGACAAGAACCACCACAAGTTCCTATTTAGTCTCCATATGTAGAACCTCAAAGTAATGTTCTACGGAATCATTCTTAGGAGTTCCTTCACTAGAATCCACAAAAGTTCAAAGGCTCCAATGACCCTCAAGAGTCTGAGGAATGGTTGAGTAAGATTGATTGTTTGTTGGAGTTCTTGGAGACACCTGATGAAATAAAGTTGAAATTTTTCACTTTCATGTGGTAGGGATCAAGAAGGAGATGATGGGATAGGATGGTGGTGACGAAGAAGAAAGTGGGCTTAGACTGGAAAGATATCAAGGCTCTTTTCACTGATCAGTTCTATCTAGAGTTTTTGGTGTTGGATATGTATATTGAGTTTTTCAAACTTGAATAGGCTGATAAGACCGTGATAGATTATAAAAATCATTTTTCTAAGCTAGTGTAGTTTTTACATGAGACCATATTGAATGAAAATATAAAGACTCAATGGTTCGAGTTGCGACTTTGATCTAATATTCATTATTAGGTTTTCTTTTTGAATTTTCCCTCTTATTGTTTTGTACTAGATAGAGAATTGATGGGGGAAATGGACCTAGATAAAATGTTAGGGTTGATGGGAGTTCTTTTTTCTCCCAGTGGCAGTGTGAATTCCTCTAAATAAAAATAAGGAAGTTTGGTGATTCTCATGGTGGTTCTTGACAACAGAGTTTTTCTAGACCTCTTGGAGTTCCTGGAAGAGTACCATTGATTTTCTACTATTGTGGAATGTTGGGGAATTCTAAGTGGGTTTTCACTAAGGAACCCAAGATATGACCCCTATGGAAGCTCATGTCACTTGAAAAAGTTATTCCATGTCTTTTTTACTCCACGTAGTGGCATGGTATCATCAGTAACTGTTAAAATTATGGTATAATTATATGCATTATGAACAAAGGTTTTCCGACCAATGGAATCCAGAACAGAGGTTCTTCATGTGGTGGAAGAGTCTCCAAATGTAGAGGATATAGGTCCAGTGACAATGAGAGGTACCATAACTATATCTTTGTCATTACTGACTGCTTTATTTGATTGTGGTGCATCTCATTGGATTATTTAAACCCATATTATTAATTTTCTAAATATTTATATGGGTATTTTATCTTATGTGATGAATATTACTACACCCCTTTGAGTGAAGAGAGAAGAGAGTCTCTATAGTCCCTCTTGTTTTTTATCTCTATTAGTTGTTAACCTTGCAGGGAGTTTTCTGGTTCTTGACATGAAAACTATTGATGGAATATTCAGGATGGATTGGCTTATTGATAATAAAGCTTTGATTGATTGTAATCTTGGATGGGTCTCCTTCACTACATCCAATGGGGTGGTCTGTATCATTCAAGGAGAATGGGACCCAAGGTTGAGTAGAGACAAAACTTCTTATCTAGAGTTGGGGAAAGTGATATTAGTGTTTTCTTTTGATCTAGAGTGAGAATATTTGAGCGGTGATCTTCCTTCAGTTTTTTTCATGTTTCCTAATGTTTTTCATTTTGACTTCTCTAGTTTCCCACTGGTAAGGGAGGTAGATCTTTCTATTGACTTGTTACCTAGATCCCAAAAAAAATTTATTAATTATTACTACATAGAACCCACGAAAATGAAATAGTTGAAGTATTGGTAATATGATCTGTTGAAGAATGTATTTATATGCCTAAGTGTGTCACATTGAATGGTATCGGTTCTCTCTTCCAGGAATGATGATGGATAACTTCACCTTTGTGTTGATTACTCAGAAACAAATCATGTTACGGTAAAGAAAAAATATATATTCCATAGATTGATGATTTTATTTATCAGTTTAAGGGAAAATTGGTTATCAAAGATTGATCTTCGATCTAGTTACCATCAGTTGAGAATAAAATAATCTGACATTCAAAAAATTTCCTTTCAGAGAAGCTATGGGAATTATGAGTACCTTGTCTTTCCATTTGGTTTAACTAATTCTCCTATAGTCTTTATATCTTTAATGAACTAGATATTCTACAATAATCTTGATTATTTTGTGGTAGTATTTGTGGATGACATCCAAGTTTACACTAAGATTGAGGAGGATCATGTGCGTCATTTAAGAGAAGTTTTGGAATTGTTGAGAAATCACTTACTTTATGAAAAGATAGAAAATTTTTATTTCTATATTTGGTAAGTTATGTTATTAGTACATGTGGTGTTAGAACATCATATTTCAATTGATCTTGAAAAGGTGAAGGCTAACAATCTCGAGATGGTAGTGTTCTCAGATAGAGCACTCACTCTCGACCTCTAGGGTTTTCCAACTCACCACCTTCATATATCTCCTCTTCCTCATCTCATCCACTAAACTACTCTATTAGTATATCTTAGTCCCCTTCTTTTCATCCTTTCCTTGATCTTTTTTGAGGTAATATTTATTTTCCTCCTTGTTTTCTTGTCATGCCGAATCTTGCAGCTTTTTGAAGGTTACTGGTTGGGTAGTCATTCCACACAATTTCGGGACCCCTAACCATTGTTCCCACCACTCTTATTGCTTGAATATTTATGATAAAACCCCATAATATTTATTCATAGTGATTCTCTAGTGGTTTAGGTTTTTTTTGGTTTCTTTTCCTAGTCAGATATTTTGACCTTCTCTGCTCTAGATATTCATGTTGTTGTATTGGACCCCTTCTTCTGTCAGTATGAAATTGTTTGTGGTGGATTGAGATGGAGTTTTTGGATTCATTTGGTTTTGGGGGTTCTTTTTAGATGGTTTCATCCTTTGATTCGATCACCGGTTGAATTGTATTGTCGAGTCATTGTTTTGTGTTTCTTCCTCATGGATGTCTTACTTTGGTTTATTGGATTTATCAGTGTTTATTTAATTTCCTAGTGTTTCTTTTATAGTATCATGGTCCCTATATTTATTTTAATGGTTCTAAAGAAAGATTTCATGGTTCAGCTGAAGGTCACCTCTCCCTGGTTAGCCCTTCCCACTCCAAACTCTGCTCTTTCCTTCTGTTCCTTCTATCCAAGATAGGTCGGCCCAGTGCATTGCTGAGGTTTTGGGATTGTGTGGTTTGATATGTGGTTGGAATTTCATGAGGAGTGACATGGATTTCTATGTAAATTTTGGCCCTAGGTTGTTGAATCTGGTCTTCACTCTCACAATTAGTTTGTATTTTCTTGTTCGTTTCTCACTATTGGTGACCCTTGATGAAAGGGGTGTTCTGTTGCTAGTTTTTTATCTCAATAGTGATGGTGGTTTCTAGTGAACATGTTTCTAGTATATTTGTGAATCCTTTAAATTATGTTGTTGATGTTTCACAAGTCTTCACTGGTGATAGGATCAGTATTATGATGATGGTGACTAGTGTGTAGGGTGTGCTACTCGAGGGCCTCAGAGTCTATGATGATACTAACATGTGCTGCTTTTAATTTTTTTGAATTTTTCTATGCATGTTGTCCACTTTAATGTTTGTTGCCTCCTATTTTTTGAATGTTGTAATATGTGTTTTGGATGGTGTAATGTTTTATTGGCATGGTGTAATTTGTGAGGTTCCCACTCAACCATAAATGTGGTTTTTTTATTCTAAAAATAAAAAAAATATTTGAAAGAAAAGGTGAAGTGTGTTTTGGAATGTGAAGAACAATGAGAATAATTCTTTTGTTGACTGCTCTAACTTAAAAGGGGGTAACTTTTTCTTGGGATGAAAAATGTCATAATTCTGTTGTTCATATAAAACCCCTTTTGACTGATATGGTGATATTGAATCTTCTAGGGGTTGGGGAGGGCAATGTGGTATTTTGTGATGCATCGGGTTCAGGTTTGGGTTGAGTTCTTATTCAAGGTGATAATTTCATTGCTTAGGGATCTCATCAGCTTAGTCCACATGAGAATAATTATCTGACCCATGACCTTGAACTTGAGGATATGATGCACGAGCTTATGATTTGGTGAAATTTCCTTTATAGAGAAATTTTTACCATATATTCTGACCATAAGAGATTGAGTTATATATTCTCTCCAAAATATTTCAACCTTCACCAGACGTGTTGGATGGAATACCTATAATCATTCAACATTGTCTTCACCTAAACCTTGGGTAAAGGTAATTTGAACACAAATTCATAATTTAGGAAACTTATGACCCATGCACTAAAGGAATCATTGGGAGATTAGAATTTAATGGATCTCTTTTCATAGTTTCATGATGCAGTCCAAGAATTAGCATTCATGGTTTCGTTGGCCAATGTTCAGTTGACATTTTCTCTTCCTGATATTATTCTTTAGTAAAAATTTCATGATTATGAGTTCCATAGTGTTAGAGACTCTATTTAGGGTAGGGATACCATTGTTAAGTTTTCTTTCTCTAAATAGGTCATTGTATTATTTGATAATAATTTTTTGTTCCATTAGTGGTAAGGAAATATGTGATAGGGAATTTTCATTATTCTTTGTGGTTTATGCACCTAGGAATAATGAAGATGTTCTATGGAATTTGGAGATGATTTTGGTGGTCAAGAATGAGATGGGGAATTGCTAAATTTGTCTCTCATTATTATATTCACCAATAGGTAAATGTCAAACACCAGAAACCTTCAGGTTTGATTCAACCACTTCCATTTTCTATATGGAAGTGGGATGAGATCTCTCTGAACTTTGTTGTTGGATTTCCATGTACCCATATCAAGAAGAATGTGATATTGGTTGTGATTGATAGGCTGACTAAATTGGCCCATGTTATACTCGTTCATTATACAACCAAAGTTGAGGAGTTGGAAAATCTCAATGTTTAAGAGATTTTTCTTTTTCACAAAGTTCCATCTATTATAGTCTCTGATAGGGATCCTCAGTTCACTTATCTCTTTTATAGAGGCCTTTAGGAGGCATCAGGATCTCATGTAAATTTGAGTACATCATATAATCCATAGTTTGACGGCCAGATAGAAAGAACTATACATATTCCTAAGGATATTCATCACACCTATGTTCTCAACTTTGGTGGTGCTTGGGATGACCATCTAGGGAAAGTTCTGTTTTCTTATAATAATAGTTACCAGTTTGTGAATTACATGAATCCTTTTGAGGCCTTATATTGTTGGCCTTGGAAATATATATTGTGTTGGTCAAATATCGATGAATGTTACTTTGTTGGACTACAAATCTGGTATAATTCTTATGCTGGTCATCATCACAGAGTATTGGAATTTTCATTTGGTGACCAGGTATTCTTAAAATATTCACCTAGTTTGGTTCATCGACAGCTTGGGAGGCAAGAGAAACATTCTCATCACTTTATGGGAACTTTTGTGGTTATTGAGTACTTGGGTAAAGTGAATACCATTTAGCACTTCCACCATAGTTGACATTGATACATAATGTGATCCATGTATTGCAGATGCAAAAGTATCTATCTGCTCCATCTCATTTTCGGAGCATGAGTGATTTTGGGGTTGAAATTGACTTATCTTTGAAAGAACATTCAGTTAGGATAGTTGATTCAATAACTAAGGTACTATTTGGGAGAATGGTACCTTTGGTTCGAGTACTATAGAAGCATGGTTTTGATTCTCATGAGATGTGGGAGAGTTAGGTGTTAATGATAGATCAGTGTACCTATCTTTTTGACATCGAAGTTTCTGAGTAGGCTTTTTGGGGACAAACAAATTTTATAGTGTGGAGGTTTTAACATCCAATTTCTGTTTTCAATTATTCTTAAACCACTATTTTGTTCATTCCTTGGTTGGGTTTCTCTTAGGGATTCTTCGGGTGAAAACATGGAAAATTTTGAATGTTTTTGGTACATGCATGGTTGGCTTATGGTTTTCCCAAAACCATGCGCCCTCTTAGGAAAAATCATTCCAAACTAGATAGTAAGGCCTTTCATGGACGACACATGTTTTGCAAAATCATGTGTCCACCATGGAGAAACCATGAAATCCCATAAAAATAGTACATAGTTAGGGTGCATTGTTTTTCTAACCACGCAACCCTTCCTAAAAAACCATGCATGAGATTTAATAAATCTGAAAAAAAACACAAAAGCTTCTTTTTAGGTGCCCAAAGGACCTAGATCGACCACCTTTGGTTTCTTCTTCTTCAGGAGCTCCCAAGAGGCGATTTTGGAACCTATGCACCCATCTGGAAGCATATCTAAGCTTGTTGAATGAGGTTCGATCTTTATCAGGTAGGGTTCTTCTTCCCATTAGCTTTATCCTTCTCTCTCTCCTTTCCTTCCTATAGTTTTTTAGGACTCCTAAATTATTGCGGTTTTAATCATCATTGTTTCAGAACATGAATCGAGGTTATATTATCGGATCTTCATTGTTGACATCCTTCATTAGAGTTTCCTAATTAGGGATTTTCCATTCAAGATCTCGTGAACTTGAGGTAGGTGGTTCCGTTATGATGGATACTTTTTATTAACCCTAAATTTCTTGATTTAAATTCAATTATTTTATTTAAATTAAATTATTTGATAAAAATTAAATTTATTTCTATTGGTTGATTAAAACCTCAATTCCCTTGAATTAGGGTTTTGAAATTTGATTTATGATGAATTTGGGGAAAACCAATTCCATTAAATTGGGGTGTGTTTTTAAAATTGATGGAATTTTGTGAAAATTAATTTATTGAATTTAAATTTTGAAATTTATTTGATGGAATTGAATTCAAATTGTTAATTTGGAAAAATGGCTTAAAAATATTTTTATAGAAACCCATTGGTTATATCTTGAAAAAATCATGATTTGTTTAAAAACCTGTTTGTTTTGTTTAAATGGGGAATTGGAATATTTGAAATGGGAGAATGGGATAAATTTTATTTTAAGAGGTATTAAAATTATTTTTGCAACATTGAATATAACACCCCAAGTTTCCATGGTATGTTTCCCTTTGAATAATGCAACAGCTTGCATTGTACGCAACTTCGAGATTCTAACACACCATGACCAATCAAAATAGCCATTACGAATAGTAATACCCAATTTTTTAAATTTTATTAATTTTATATTTCAAAATGTACTTCATTTTTGGATTCATAATATCGAAATTAGCCTATGGTGAAAGTTTTCTATTTTTCTGAAAACATTCAATTTTTGTTGAATAGTGAAAATTACTAAATTTTAATTAAAAAAACTTTTTTAATAGAAATAATTAATATTAATAAATTAAGAATTTGAGTGGTTTTAAATTATATTTAGAATATATTTTTACCATTTAATACAATTTTGTTCATTGGACATAATTTCACATTTAAACCGAACATAAACAAGTGTCAATCTTTTGATAGTTATTATTTCTTAAAAATACGCTTTTTGTTTTGACAGCGGGAATTAATTTTAAATTAGTTTCTGCCAATTATGTGTTGTGAATTTGGAAAAATAGATTTCATATTTGGAATCCGGATTTCCAAATTGTGTTATAGGTAACTTTTATTTTTAGACATTTTGAATAATTACTTCGGTAAATATTTTATTTACCATGGTAAAAGGGTAAATCCGGTAAATAAGGGTAAGAATTAATATTATAATAATAATAAATTACCCTAAAACATTTCCTAACCATATTGGTTGATACATGTCCGACCATAGGAATCTTTGGGTCGATTTTGGGACCCCATGGATCCACTTGTAAGTGATAATGACACTTTATATTAATTAAGTTAAAGTAAACACAAAAATTACATAAGCATATATCTTTTAGCAAAACAATTTTTACATAGGGTTATATATGTTATATTTTAGACCATAAATATTAATTAAAAATATAAAACTATTTCCTACATAATTTAATTTTATTTATAATTTTTAGACATTGAATAATTAAATTTATTTATGACACAATAACGATGCAGTATTTTCCTTATTAATGAAAGAATCAAATAATTGGTATTATAAATGTTAAAATAAATATAATTTGAAAGTTTTGATGACATCCACGAATTTTATTGGTTAATAATATAGGTTATTATTTCTTAAATGAATTTTATTCTAATTAATAAAGTATTTATGATTGTAACAAAAATTAATTATTAAATAGTTTCAAAATTGACATAAGAGAGTTCTTAAAACAAATATTATTTTATTAATTGATATTCTATTCTTAAAAATCTATGTTTCGGCAAAAGGAATTATAACATGATGGGCGTATCATTAAGGGACCAATTGGGGGTCACTTGGAATTTTATAGTAATTCTGTTGAATATATAATATAAAAATACAAAGAGACATGGTAAATGTCAAACTATTTAAGTAAGAGTTAAAACTAAACGATAAGGATAATAAAGTGACGCAAACCTGTCTAAAACCAATTTTTTTAGTTTTTATATACCTATACCCACCTTAGACTTTGAATAATCCAATTTTTATCCATTAGAAATTGAATATGAATTTATTATAAAATAATATTTTATGTTTTTTCTAAGGTGCCCCTCACCCCTCTTATAAAATGGCACTCCCCCTTCACTCTAATTAACACCTTCTAAGACATTTGGCTCGGCCAAAACCTGACCAAATACCCTCTCAAATATCCTACCTTCGGCCTAGAGGACTTATTTTGATCATAAAGACAACATAAGGAGCCCTTTTGATCAAATAAAAAGAAAGAACCCGAAGAAGAGGTAATGATTTCACCACCCTCTTTCAAGTTCCTTTCTTCTTCCACTTCCTTTTTATTTACTGTCACCATTATAAAATAATAACTCTAGTATATTATATATACTGTGATATTATTATAATTATGGTATAACCAAATTCTTTATTCTATCCACCCTTTTAATGACATGTCACCGTACGTGGGTATGTACGGCTTACTGTCTACACGTTGTGGTGTAATTGTTATTCAATACATTATTATTTGGATGGGTATAATAATGATGTGTATTTGATTTAAATAATAAATATAACATGATAATTATTCTGTATATATGATTTAACATCCAATTATATATTATTTTAATATCAAAAGAATGATATTTTCACTTGTGCGTACGTACGGATTACAGTCTCTACGACGCGATGAGATTCATTTCCAAGTTCACCATTCATCGACCGTTATAAAAATATATATTACTAATAAGTATTTAATATATGACATAATAATGCTACTGGAGATATATATATATTTATATATATAAGTATTTATGTACTTACATATATCTTATTCACTTACTTCTGTTCAATACTATATGAAAACTGAAACAGCGTTTATGCGTATGTACAGACTACCGTCTCCATAAATGGTGTTTTCCATTTCATATATACATCTATTATAAATCTTTATATTCTCAATATATATGATATATAAATCATTTTTTATATTCTGGAAGTATTTAAATCATGATCTAAGTGATACAAACAAGAGTAACAAGTTCAAACACATACGATAAAGAAAGCGAATATTACTCGAAATATTAATATAACATGGAAATTATTATTAAATGGGTACTATAAAGTCATAAATGAAAAATGTATGATATCATAAATATTAATATGGTTCTGGTATAATTTTATAACATACTATAGTTTTCATACAAGAGGTTAAACGTAACCTTGACTAAAGGAAAGTGCAAGGTAATGGGTTTTCATCTCACTCCTTATTCCTGTGAGATTCATGCCATATTTCCACTATTACCATTTGTGTGGTGTTTGTACTACCCATAATTGTATTCTTTGTGTAATACACCTTAATTTATGTGTATTTACATATTCATTTTATGATACCTCTTTCATGGGGTGTATGTTTCGTAAGCTACCAAATTGGTAAGGGTTAATTTTATAATCTCTTTATTATCCGAGGTTGTTTTTACATAAGTATCTACTGGGACATATTTATTATCCATTTCAATGTTTTATGAAAGAGTTTTCAAAGGGATTCTTTGAAGGGAATTTTTTTACTAAAACATCATTTCAACTGTTTTAAATATTTATTCTTCTAAATCATTCTCATTAATGTCCATGTTTTCAAAGTGGTTTTTAAGGATTTATTTATATGGACATGAATGTATTTAAAATGTTAATTCCTTTAAAATGATTCAAACTGGTATGGGACACTTTGATTCAAAAATGTCTTTAAACGTCTTCCTTTCTAAATTTTGTGACTTTTAAATGTTTTCATGAAAACAGATATTCTAATCAAAGAGTTTTACAAATCATTTCTATCTATTTCAAATCCTTTAAGGGATTTTAAACTTGTTTTGAAGTTGATTTATTATGATACAAAACTTCCATATTGTATTGAAGGTTTTGTGATATGTTTGACTGTGAATGTTTTATTTTTATACCATTCATGGTTTATGGTTAATGTATTGACATTTCGTATCCTAGTTCATATACGAAAGTTTATGTTATATTTCAAGCCTTTCATATGAGGAATGTATTTGACATAGTAAGTGACGGGTGGAGCCCGCTATATATCCTCGATGAATCGGTAGGTCTCATGAGACAACTAGATGTAGAATTGGCCGAGGCCCTTTCCCAGTTTGATTTATGGTTTTCGCCGAGGCCTTAATCATTTTTAGACGTCTTGGCTGAGGCCTTGAAAAAATGTTTCAGAATGTCCGAAATTATACATTCCCACATTATGGAAATAATATTGATGGTTCATGTGGTCATTCGACTAGTAGAATACTCATAATTATGTTTTATTATGTCATTATTTACTTAGCACATATTCTTGCCATAAAAGTATTCATGTTTATTATTGGTAAAGACATGAGGTTTAAAT
Organism: Viscum album; assembly: GCA_963277665.1. Taxonomy (NCBI): domain Eukaryota; kingdom Viridiplantae; phylum Streptophyta; class Magnoliopsida; order Santalales; family Viscaceae; genus Viscum; species Viscum album. The sequence goes on from OY728127.1 coordinate 1,249,855,848, forward strand.
TATTTACCATGGTTGTTATTTATGTCATTTTCCATTGTATTGCTTACCCTTACTGAGCATTTGAGTTCACCCCTTTCAATGTTTTATTTTTCCCAGGATTCTTAGAAGTGTATTGTGATTGATATGAATGGTTAAGCCAAGAGAATAATGGTGTTAATAAAGGATTATTTATGTTGTTTTTTATGTCTTAAAGTGTAATGTAGTATTCATGAATGTAATTTATTTTTGAAGACTCTTAAACAGATCGGTCCTTCGGGACTTGATTCCTTGTAATCATGCCAATGTATTAAAATAATGCACCGACTCTGGGTAAATTGGGTCGGGGCGTTATAGTTAGTATCAGAGGACGTTTAGAAATAACCATGGAAACAAGATTAGGATAAACATTTATTAGAGCACATTACCCTAAGATAGACTTTGAGGATTAGTATAGAAAAACTTCCTAGAATTTTGGTAATGTAGAGATTTTTCTGAGTTTTACAAACAAATACATCCCTTTCTGGATACGAGCGGGTAGAGGCAGCTCTGGCACAGATGTACCTAGGGGTAAAACCTGAAAACACCGCTTTGATCTAGACTCAAATTGGAACTGGTGCACAACAACGGTCCTTAATGCACTCTTGGTTACAACACTCTCAGGGGATATGCTTCTGATAATTCTCATTTTCTTAACAAACCACTATGAAGGGTTTATGAGTATATATTTCCTCAATGAGTACATTTTTATGATTATGGATTATATTCATAAACTGTTTAATTTATGTGAAGTTTTTTACAATCTTTTGATTAGGTATTTCTATTCATAAACTAATCTAGTGTATTACATTGTTTAGAAATGGCACCCAATAGAAGGAATGAGAACTCCAGCAATACGCATGATCCAAAGAGTAAGAAAGATCATATCATTCATGGTCTTAAGATAGAATTTAGAAGTGGAATAGTCTCCCAAAAATTATCATCATATGAAGAAATAGTATCATGTGTTGATAAGATAAGTAAAGAATACTTGGAAACCTATGGCTTTGAAGGGAAGCCAGAGAAGGAAAGGATGGTAGAGAGAAGGACAGATAAACGGAAGAAGGTAAAAAAGGATTTTCCCATATGGGAGAACTGTGGAAAGAATCACCCTGGAAAATTATTTAAGGGAATGGGAATATGTTCTAAGTTTGGAGAAAAAGGACACCAAGTATGTGACTGAAAAGGTAATAAAAAGGTTTCAGATGTACAATGCTTTATCTGCAAGGAGTTTGGACACTACACAAACCAATGTCCCAGTCATCAAACTATGCCACAAATGATGCTATTGGATAATAATCAAGTTATGATACTACCATAGATGAAGAGGAATGACTAGTGTTCTTATGTTGTTATTTTGGAATTATTTCATTGATGTGTTGTATCAATGATGTACTGGAAATAAATAATGATTGTACTGCAGTACTATTTCATTGAGGATTTGAGATTTCAGGGTACTAAGAAAAGTGACTCTACAACGAGTTAAACTTTTTGGAAATTATATGGTTAAAGGAAAGATAAACCTTAATATGGTCCTAATATTGACGTACTGATTTTGGAATAAGATATGGTTTATTTTCATAAATTATATTGTATATTCTTGACTGCCTTGAAAGAAATTAAAGATTTGTATATTCCATCATTGTTGGAGTTTAAAACATTTTTGGATGGATGAAGTATATCCAGTATTCTATAAGAAATAAGAGAGCATGAATGTAATCAATAAGGTTTTATGGTAATTCAGGATGTTTCAGTTTAACACCCCAAGCTTCTATGGTACGCTTCTCTTTGAATAATGTGATGGCGTGTGTTGTACGCAACACCGAGTTCTAACACACCATAACCAATCAAACTAGCCGTTATGAATAGTAATACATAATTTTTGAAATTATATATATTTTATATTTCAAAATGGACTTCATTTTTGGATCCAGAATATCGAAATTAGCCTAGGGTGAAATTTTGGTACTTTTCGGATAACTTTCATATTTTGATGAATAGTGAAAATTACTAAATTTTAATTAAAAACAACTTTTTTAATCAAAATAATTAATATTGATAAATTATGAATTTGAGTGGTTTTAAAGTATATTTAGAATATATTTTTACCATTTAATTCAATTTTTTTCATTGTACATAATTTCACAATTAAACCGGACATAAACAAGTGTCAATCTTTTGATAGTTATTATCTCTTAAAAACACGCTTTTTGTTTTAACAACGGGAATTAATTTTAATTTAATTTCTGCTACTTCTGTGTTTTGAATTTGGAAAAATGGACTCAATATTTGAAATCAGGATGTTCAAATTGTGTAAATAGGTAACTTTTATTTTTAGACATTTTGAATAGTTGTTTCAGTAAATATTTTATTTAACATGGTTAAAGGGTAAATCCGGTAAATAAGGGTTAAAAATAATATTTTAATAATAAAAAATTACACTAAAACGTGTCCTAACCTTATTGTTTGATTCATGTCCGACCATGGTCATCTTTGGGTCGATTTTTGGGACCCCATGGAGCCACTTGTAGGTGATAGGGACACTTTATTTTAATTAAGTTAAAATGAATACAAAAATAACACAAGCATATATATTTTAGAAAAACAATTTTTACATAGGGTTATATATGTTGGAGTTTCGACTATAAATATTAATTAGAAAGATAAAAATATTTACTACATAATTATATTTTATTTATAATTTTTAGACATTAAATAATTTAATTTATTTATGACACAATTATGATGCAGTAATTACAATAATAATGAAAAATAAAAATAATTGATATTATAAATACCCAAATAAATATAATTTGAGACTTTTAATGAATTAGATTAATTTTCTAGGATACTATGACATATTAGGATTGATTTAATTGACTTTTTTCTAAGTAATAATTCTGTTATGAGTTTCACAAAAATCAACTATTGAATAGTGTCAAAATTGACATAAAAGAGTTTTTAAAAAACATATTATATTATTAATTGATTTTAAATTCATAAAAATCTAAGGTTTGGCCAATATACTTATATCATGATAGGTTTATCATTAATGGACCACTTGGGGGTCTCTTGGATGTATATAGTAAGTTTATGAACCATATAATATAAAAATACAAAGAGACATTGTAAAAGTGAAACTAATTAACTTAGAGTTAATACTTAAAGATAAGGTTAATATAAGTACCAAAACCTGTCTAAATTCTATTGGTTGAGTGGTCTACGACCCATACCCACCTTAAAATTTAAATAATTCACTTTTAAGCCATTAGAAACCGAATATGAATTTATTATAAATTAATATTTCTAGCTTTTCCAAAGGTGCCCCTCACCCCTCTTATAAAAGGGCACTCCTCCTTCTCATTTCTTCACACCTTCAAAACCTTTTGGTTCGGCCAAACTCTACCCAAATACTCTCCCAACTTCCCTCACTACAACCTAGAGGCCTTAGTTTGACCTTAAATCCAACCTAAGGAGCCCTTTTGATAAAATCAAAAGGAAGAACCCGAAGAAGAGGTAACGTTTTCACCACCCTTTTCCAAGTTCCATTCTTCTTCCACTTCTTCTTTCTTTGTTATTACCATCATAAAATAATAACTCCAGTATCTTATATATACTATGATGTTATTATAGATATGGTACAACCATACTCAGTATTCTATCCACCCTTTGAATAACATGTCACCATACGTGCGTACGTACGGCTTACCGTTCCACGTCGTGGTGTAATTGTTATTCAATATATTATTATTTGTATGGGTATAATAATGATGTGTAACTCATGTAAATAATAAATATAACATGATAATGATTCTGTATATATGATATACTATCAAATTATATATTATTTTAATATCAAAAGAATGATATTTTCACTCATGCGTACGTACGGACTACCGTCTCCACGAACGCGATGAGATTCATTCTCCATCGTATCCATTCAAGTATACTTATCATTTGATGATTTAAAAATAATGTTTAAAGACTTGATATCATTATGTATATAAATAATATACAAACTATCCATGAAAAACATGGCATACGTAACAAAGCATATAAAAGAAAATGAGTAAGTTAACACCCGAAACGACGACAATACTAAGATACTATTAACAAAGCAATGTTAAAAGATCATATATGATATCATATTAATATATATGATTATTTTATAATTTAATAACAATTATTTCACCATTATACAGGAGGTTAACCTACCCCAACCAAGTAAAGGTACAAGGTAAGGTTTTATTTCGCAATCTCTTCATTATCCGAGGTTGTTTATACATAATAATCTACTGGGATTTCCTTATCATCCACGTCCATGTTTCTTCAAAATGTATTTCAAAATATTTTTACTATTTACAAGAATATGGTTTAAAGTCATTTATACCCTTGTTTGACTTTTTATAAGAGTTTTATAAAGGAATCTTTCCGTCATTTTCCAAACAAGGTTCTTTTTGACCTTTTCGACAGAATTAAGATAAGAATGTTTTTTTAACTTATACGGCGGGTGTGGTTATTTTTCGCCGTTATAAAATCATCGAATCTTCCCTTACAAGCTTATAAGAATATTTTCAAAGAAAATGTTTTATTTTATAAATATATGACTCTTAAATGATTTCAAAATAAAAAGATATATTTCTCTAAAAAGAGTTTTGATTTCATCTATGTCAACATCCTTTAATGGATTTTACGCTTATTTGAGGATGATTTATTATGATACAAAACTTCTATATTTTATTGAAGGTTTTGTGATATGTTTGACTGTGGATGTACTATTTTTATACCATTCATGGTTTTTGGTGAAAGTATTGACATTTCGTATGCTAGTTTTAATAGGAATGTTTATGTTATGTTTAAACCTTTTCATATGGGAATGCATTGGACTTAATATGTGACGGGTGGAGCCCGCTATAGCTCCTCGATGCATTGGTAGGTCTCATGAGACAAAATAGTGTCTTGGCACAAGGCCTTGGAAAAATCTTATTTGTAGTCTTGGAACGAGGCCTTGGCTATGTGGTTATGATAGTCTGGCATTATGCATTCCATCATTATGAAAGTGGTTATTGATATTACATGTGATTATTTGATTAGTAGAATATCCATGTGAATAAGTAAATGGTATTATTTCATTTTATTTTTTCCATACTATGTTGAAGTTTAAGTTTAAAAGGCTTTTGTTTTAGTTATACATTGGCTTAAATTTTTATGCTTATTTATGAAAGTTTCTGCTATATTGTTATCCTTACTGAGAATTTGAGCTCACCCCTTTTCTATGTTTTATTTTTCCCAGGATATGAAGAAGTAAATTATGAATGACCTGCAGGGATAGTATGAGGGGATAAGAGTGTGGTCTATGAAGAAAATATGTTGTTGTAGTTTTTATTTTTATGATGTAAAACTTTATGAATATATCTAGTGTTTCAAAGGCTACTAAACCAATCGGTCTTTCAAGATTTGATCTTTCTTGTGATCATGATAATGTTATGTAATAATGCACCGACTCTGGGTAACTGGGGTTGGGGAATTATAGTTTGTATCAAAGGAAGTTTAGTAAAAACCTTGGAAGATAGATTTAGATAAACTCTGATTAGAGAACATAGACCTAAGATGAACTTTGAGGATTAGTATATAAGAACTTCCTAGAATTTTGGTATTGTATAGATTTTGTGAGTTTTCCGAGCAATAAATCCTTGTCTGGATACGAGCAGGTAGAGGTGGCTTTGGTACAGATGTACCTAGGGGTAAAACCCAAAAACACAACTTTAAGCTAGACTCAAACGGGAACTGGTGCACGATAACGGGCCTTGCTGCACTCTTGGTTACGACACTCCCAAGGGATATGCTTAGGATAACTCTAATTTTCTTTACAAATCATTATGAAGGGTTTATGAGTATATACACTCTCAAAGAAAACAATCTTATTATTATGGATTATATCCATAAATAGTTCCATTTATGTTAAGTGTTTTATAAGTATGGGATTATGTATTTTGATTCATAAACTGATCTAGTTTATGTCATTGTTTAGAAATGGCACCTAGTGGAAGAAATGGAAACTGTATCAATGCATGCACTCCATGTAGGGATTTACCTCCTGCTCAAGATAATTATAGTGGAGCTGGTGATGCAACTGGTGTCGATCAGCTATTCACCATACTGGGACAACTCACTCAGGTTATGAATAGTAACCTTACCCGTATGGAGCACCCTGATCCGCAGTGTGGAGGATCAATGTTAGATCGCTTTATGAGGCAACAACCACCAACGTTCAATGGGAGTAAATATCCCTTAGTATCCAAGAAATGGATAAAATCCCTAGAAAAAATATTTCAGGCTCTAGGGAGTAGTGAAAGGGAAAAAGTTATCATGGCAGTTTACCACCTCACTAGAGATGCTGATCAATGGTGGTCATTGATTCAAAATATGAAGGAAGATGATGAAGTATCAAATATGGAATGGAGGGAGTTCAAAGATCTTTTTTTAGAAAAATACTTTCCTCGTGACCATCGAGCAGATATGGAATGGCAATTTCTGAGTCTGAGACAAAAGGAGGATGAGAATGTCGCAAAGTATGAGGCTAACTTTACAAGGTTAGCAAGGTATGCTGGAGATTATATACGTAACCCAAGAATTAAGATTGATTGTTTCTTTGATGGGTTAAAACCATTTCTCCATCGAGCATTAGTCTCACAATCCTTCTCGTCGTACGAAGACATTGTCTCATGTGCTATCAAGACCGAAAAGGAATTCTCTAAGTCTTATGACTTTAAAGCAAAGCAAGATAAGAAGAGACCTACTGATCAATCTGGGAATGGAAATAAGGGGAAGAAGGGAAAGGTTGAATATCCATCCTATGGTAAATGTGGGAAGAAACACCCCGGTACTTTCTTGAAGAGAACAAGAGTCTGTTATAAGTGTGGTGAAAAAGGACACCAAGCTTATAAGGCCCCAGCCTTAAACCTTACTTAATCTTGAGTTATTACAAGATTACACATTGAGGATCTTTTCAGGTTTAGAGTTTTAGAGAATTAGATCATAAAACTTGCATTATATTCCACATATAAACAAAGTGGTTACATAAAGATAGTATTCTTCCTTCCCATCAATGGAAACACATTTAAAATAAAACATGGATTATTTCTTGACACATCCTTGACTCTATCATCTTATCATGTACCTTTCCTTTGACCTGTGAAAAACATTTCAAAAAACTTGGGATGAGCATAAAAACTCAGTATGGGTTATAAAAAAACATGGAAAGGAAACATGAGTTCATATATACATAAGAATGAAATCATACTTTACACATAAAACATAGGCACTTTAACATACCTCATAAAATCATAAATAAATAATAGAAATCATAAGACATAAAGGTAACTTGAGGCATTCATAACATTCTTACGTAGGGAGTAACCCTCTTGGTTACGTTTGGAATACCCATCACAGTATATTCCCTAAAATCTCTTCGGAGAAACCTTAACGTTTCACTCCTTCACGTTACCCAATGCATTGGAGAGCTATAACGGGCTCACCCACCCTTAGTTTATCACGGAACCACCCGTCTTCGTAATAATTCCCAAGAACCATAACATAATCATATCACATAGAACATGCATAAAGGAAACATAAAATTTCCACATTTCAATCATGAGATATCAATATAAAAAATTGATATAAAAACATTATGAAAACCATTTTCAATACCAAAATAAAAGAAAAGTAAAACATGGTATTTATTTTTCTTTTAAAAGAAGGTATGGCTTGTAGAGGAAGCCGAAACTCAAATAACGGTCACGACGGCGGAGAAGTCGTTTGTCGCCGCATACGTACGACAAAAACATTCCCTTTTGTCGTTTAGTAAACACTTCATATAAAAAAGATTCCTTTTTAATAAACGTAAAATTCAAAGTGGTTTATACACCGTATAAAATAAAGTTGTGTATAAAATAAAATATGCCTCAACGAAAGGAGATTGAGACGAAGTCCCATACCTCGTATCCAACTTGACCCGACCGTTCTTTAATCTCCTGAATAATAAACTTGAGTTAATCTATACTTGCTTATGAATCTTTTTTCAAGTTCATTATTCCTTTTATACCATGTTATGAACATCATGTAATCAGTTAAGTTAATAATGTTCATTTTGTCGGTATTTGGTTCTTAAGTCAAAAATAGACTTCTTACACTTACATGTTGTTAATTTGGTCAAAGGTTAATTATATCCAGAATGGTATTCATGATGTAGATATCATATATGTCATATATATCCAGTACATAAATGCATTTATAATATTACATAATCATTTAGAGGTAAGAAATGAAATGCACCGTTCATGGAGACGGTAAGCCGTACGTACGCATGAACGCTACTTTCATATCTATTTCGTATTTTATAGAATGGAATCATAATGATATAAAGGTATATTATAATTCCAGTATAATATCATATATAATATCATAGTTCCATCCTTTATATGTCCCACATATGGTATTTAACGAATCAAATCACTTTGAGGGGGCGGTAGTCCGCACTTCCTAAAATGAAGATATCGTGTTTACCCATAATGGGAACCATAAAGGTGTGCCCAAAATGAAAAACACAGAAGATTAAGGAAAATATAAACATATTATATATCATATATAAAAATAGTGACATCATAATGGCCACCTTTGAAGGTGTTAAATGAGTATTGAACAATCATCGTTTCGGGAGGCAGAATTTTGTCATCCACGGAAACCGTATGTTCTTTAACCATTTGATGTAGTTAGGTGAGAGTGTAGCTCAAATAAATCTTATAAAAACATCCTAGTATATTGATGATACTGGTTTTGTTACAAATAATGTAAATAAAAAAGAGTTTAGGGGGTTGGAGAAACAAAATAAAACAAATGAACATGAGAGAATGAATTACCTTTAAAAGTGTAACTCCTTTTGATTTGAGCCTAAAGGCTTCCTTTGAAAGGATTCTGCCCAAAGGGAATCCTCTAGGATGAGGATAGGGATGTGGAGAGAGTAAATGGGCAGGGGTTGGCCGAGCCAAAGGCTTGAGGTGTGTGTGAAATGAGGTAGAGGTGGGGGCCTTTTATAAGAGGAGAGGAGGGGCACTTTTGGAAAGTAAAGATATATTACTTTATTTGAAAATGTGTTTCGGTTTAAAAAGGTCCCACATTGATATAATTCGTGTATAAGGTTATAATGCTTCGAAATCCACTCATCCAATAAGTTTTGGACATGTTTAGTTCATAGATTTTACATTATCTCTCCATTTTATTTAAATCGTCAAATAATGATGTCATCGCTGCATCATTATTATGTCATAAATAATTTAATTTATTTAATGTCTAAAAATCATAAAAAAAAATACTATGATTTAGTAAATCTTTTTATATTTCCAATGACTATTTATAATTAAAAATATGATCTTTATAACCCCATGTAAAAAGTTTTTTCGTAAAACATCTCTTGTTTGTGTCATTTTTACTTTAACATTTAATAAAAAGTTATTTATGTCATTTCCAAACCAAAGTGTCTCCATGGGGTACCCAAGTTGACCCATGGCTTGTCTTGGTCGTCCATGACACAACCCATAAGGTTGGGACATGTGTCTAGGTCATTTCCTATTATTAAAGAATTATTTATACCTTAAACTACCCTAATTACCACTAATCGCGATTAAGAACTTAATAAGTTACTATTCACCAAAAAATTATTATAATCTCATTGAACCACATTTTACTTCTTAATGACAACCATGTATGTCGGATTTTTAAAATTCAATACACATTAGTGGTAAACTTTCATTTAACTGAAAAATCAGTTTGCTTGATTACCACTTAGTGGTTTCACTATTCATCAAAAATTGAAGTTTTTCAGAAAATTACCAAAAATTCACCCTAAGCTATATTTGATATTCCGAATTCAAAAATGAATTCCATTTTACAAAATTCAAATCATATAAGTCACATTAATTAATTCAATAATTAATTCCCGCTGCCAGAGCAAATAGCGTGTTTTTACAAAACAATAAGTATCAAAATATTGACACCAGTTTAAGTCTAATTTCAAAGTGAAATTGATTCCAATGACCACCATTGGATAAAATGGTAAAAATATATTCTAATTTCACTTCAAAACAAATTCAAAACATAGTCTAATCATATAAATAAATTAGATTAAAAAGCAGTTTTGATGTAAAATGCAGTATTTTTCACTATTCATTAAAAAATGAACATTGTCAGAAAAATACCAAAAATTCACACAAAGTAAATTTTGATGTCCCAATCATAAAGGATAAGTTTATTTTGACAAACATAGTTTATAAAATTTTCAAAATATAGATTCAAAAATGGTTTTTCATCATAAGGCAGTAAAACAATCTTTTAAGAATATTAGTGTATTCCATGCTTAAGATTGGATTTATTTTCATTTTAAGCCTCTAAAACACTATCTTAATAATTAATAGACATAGATAAAAATATCTATTATTCATTACTTACTTGGGATGTTACATCCTTCCCCCCTTTAGAAAATTGCGTCCCCGCAATTTATTTACTTATCGAATAAATGGGGGTACTTATCCCTCATTACATCTTCAGATTCCCATGTTGCCTCTTCAATCATGTGGTTTTTCCACAAAACCTTTACCTGCTTAATCACCTTATTCCATAACACTTGCTCCCTGTGGTCAAGAATCTGGACCGGTTGTTCCTCATAAGATAGGTTCTCTTCCAGCTGAACTACCTCTGGACTCAAAACATGAGATGGATCTGGCATATACTTTCTCAACATCGAAACGTGAAAAACATTGTGTACCTGAGATAAACTCGGAGGTAAAGCCACTCGGTAAGCAACTGATCCAACTCTTTCCAGAATTTCGTATGGTCCAATGAACCTTGGACTCAACTTTCCTTTCTTACCAATTCTCATCACACTTTTCCAAGGAGAAACCTTGAGAAAAACATGATCACCTACCTCGAAAGATAGATCCTTCCTCCGGTTATCCGCATAACTCTTCTGCCTGCTCTGAGCTGTTCTCATGTGTTTCTGAATCAGCTGAACTTTTTCTGCCATCTCTTCTACCAATTCTGGTCCCATCAACTTCCTTTCACCCACTTCATCCCAGAAAGCTGGAGTTCGACACCGCTTCCCATATAATGCCTGAAATGGTGCCATCTGTATACTGGAATGGAAACTGTTATTATATGAAAATTCAACCAAAGAAAGATGTTGGTCCCAACTTCCCTGATAATCCATAGAACAAGCTCGTAGCATATCCTCCAATGTCTGAATTTTTCGTTCTGACTGCCCATCTGATTGAGGATGAAAACATGTACTAAAATTTAATTCAGTACCCAACGACTTCTGAAGGCCTTTCCAAAAGTTAGAAGTAAACCTGGGATCACGATCCGATACAATGGAGAGAGAAACTCCATGTAACCTGACTATCTCTTTAAGATACAAACGGGAAAGTTCATCAAGAGAGAAAGTATCTCGTATTGCAAGGAAATGAGCAGATTTGGTCAAGCGATCAACAATAACCCAGATTGCATTATTACCTCGAGATGTCTTCGGTAATCCAACAACAAAGTCCATGGATATATTCTCCCATTTTCACTCTGGAACTGGTAAAGGCTGAAGCATCCCTTTCGGTAACTTCCGCTCTACTTTAATCTGTTGACATGTCAAACACTTCACAGTAAAATCAGCAATGTCTCTTTTCATTCCATCCCACCAGTAATACTCCTGCAGATCTCTATACATCTTAGTACTGCCCGGATGAACTAAAAACGGAGAACTATGAGCTTCACATAACAGCTCTCTCTTCAACTGTGAATCACAAGGCACACACAATCTCTTCCCAAATCTCAAAACACAATCACTATCAATGTTGAATTCAAGCAACTTACCTTTCTGAACCAGCTCTACCTTTTTCTGCAACTCACTGTCTTGCTTCTGTGCTTGCTTGATTCTATCTGATAGAGAAGATCTCACTGATACCTGAAACAAAACAGAAGGACTTCCTGCACCAACAACTTCTATGCCAAAGTTCATCAAATCGTTAACCAAAGTATCACGTTCCAAACGCAACATTGTTAATGAAGCATTACTTTTTCGACTCAAAGCATCAGCCACTTTATTTGCTTTTCCCGGATGGTAATAAATTGTACAATCATAATCCTTGATTAATTCCAGCCATCTCCTTTGTCTCATGTTTAACTCTTTATGAGTGAATATATACTTTAAACTTTTTTGATCGGTATATATTTCACACTTTACTCCATAAAAATGATGCCTCCAAATTTTTAAAGCAAAAACAACATCAGCTAATTCCAAATCATGTGTAGGGTAATTTACCTCATGAGTTTTCAACTGTCGTGAAGCATAAGCAATTACCTGATCATTCTGCATTAGGACACAACCAAGTCCTTTCAATGAAGCATCACTGTATATAACAAACTCACCATTCCTGGAAGGTAGTGCCAAAACTGGAGCATTCACCAATCTTCTTTTCAATTCCTAAAAACAATCATCACATTATTTTGTCCAGATAAACTTAACACCCTTCCGAGTTAGCTTAGTCATTGGACTAGATAACCGTGAAAAATTTCTAAAAATCCTTCGGTAATAGACCGCCAAACCAAGGAAGCTACGAATCTCGGTTACATTTGTGGGTCTTGGCCATTCTTCCACAACTTTTGTTTTTGCGGGATCAACAGTTATTCCATCTTTAGAAACAATGTGACCAAGGAAAGAAATTTGTTGCAACCAAAACTCACACTTGCTGAATTTCCCATACAGTTTCTTTTCTTTTAAGGTTTGCAAGATAACCCTTAAATGTTTTTCATGCTCCTCTTGACTTTTAGAAAACACCAAAATATCATCAATGAAAACCACCAAAAACTTATCCAAGAACTCATGGAAAATTCTATTCATTAAGTCCATGAATACAGCAGGTGCATTGGTTATCCCAAAAGGCATTACTACAAATTCATAATGGCCATATCTCATACGGAATGCGGTCTTCGGAATATCTGCCTCCTTTACCTTCAGCTAATGGTACCCCGATCTCAGGTCAATCTTTGAAAAAAACTGAGCTCCCTGGAGCTGATCAAACAAATCATCGATATGAGGCAAAGGATATTTGTTCTTAACAGTGATATTATTCAAGGCTCTATAATCAATGCAAAGTCTCATAGAACCATCTTTCTTTTTAAAAAATAAAACAGGAGAACCCCATGGTGATGTGCTAGGTCTAATGAAACCTTTCTCTAATAAATCTTGCAATTCCTCCTTCAACTCTAAAAGTTCAATTTGTGCCATTCGATAAGGGGGTTTTGAAATTGGCTTAGCATCAGGAACTAAGTCAACAGTAAACTCAACTTCCCGATCTGGTATTATTCCAGGCAACTCATCAGGAAAAACATCAGGATACTCATTTACCACTGGCACATCATTAATCTGAACAGTTCCTTTATTTTCAACGATGTGTGCAAGGTAACATTCATTTCCATCTTTCACAAGTTTCTCAGCCTCTTGATATGTTATCAAAAGTAAGGGTTCATTCTTGTAAACAAACTGAAAGTCTTTCTGAAAAGAAACTTCTTTAGCTCTACAATCAATCTTAGCATGGTAAATAGAGATCCAATCCATACCCAGGATAACATCAAACTCTACTAGAGGTAGAACAATAAGGTTTTCAAGTAGGTTCTTTCCACAGATAAGGATAGGAAGATTCTTATAAAAAAAATTTGCCTCAACATTCCCCCCAGGTGTTTTTACCAAAGGTTCAGGAGTCATTTCTTGAGATGGTATTCCCATTTTACTAGAAAAGGTTTCAGAGATGAAAGAATGTGTAGACCCCGAATCAAACAACACACTGGCATAATCTGAAAAAACAAACAAAGTACCTGATAAAACTTCATTTGATGGCCCGACATCTGCTGAAGTAGTTGCAAAGGATTTCACCACCCCTTTCTGCTTGTAGTCTAACTGCTTCCCATCACTCAAGCTCTTTGTCGGACACTCGTTTGCATAGTGACCCATCTCATTGCACTAATAACATTTCACTAACTATAAATCAAATTTGTTCTTACCTTCACCTTGATCCTTTTCAGTGAAATCACGAGCCTTATGTCCCATCTTACCACATCGGTAGCACTTTCTAGAATTCAGAAGACATTCCCCAGCATGCCTTTTTCCACATTTATCACAAACTGGAAACTTAGTTCTCTTACCATCAGACTTTTTTGAATAATTCTTACCTTTCTCCTGCCACCTCGGTCTCTTCTTCTGCTGGTTTTTATAGAACACTTGGTCATCGGCAAACTCCATTTCTACCTTCTCAGCACATCGAACAAGATTTTCATAACTTTTAAACTCACGAGAAGCTAATGCCCTTTGATATTTTGGCTTTAATCCTGAGTAAAAACGATTGATTTTACTATCAAGGTCTCGGATAAAATTTGGAGCATACCTTGCCAAACGAGTGAACCTTTCTTCATAGGCAGCCACTGAGTCTTTCTCTTGCCTCAATTCCAAGAATTGCTTTTCCATCCTAAGTCGAACAGCCTTAGGAAAATACTTCTCAAGAAACATACCTTTGAATTCATCCCAGTCAAGAGCATCAATATCATCGGCGTTCCTGATATTTTTAACCATAGACCACCACTGATCTGCTTCACCCTCCAAACGGTAAATAACAAGACTAACCTTTTGATTGTCTGAACACCCCATGACATCAAAAATCTTCTCTAGTGCTTTAATCCACCCTTCAGCTAGCACAGGGTCAGATGATCCTCTGAATGATGGTGGATGTTGCCTCATGAAATGTTCCACCACTGACATGTTCCTCTGCGGTTGATCTGGCTGATCTCGTGCATGGATACCACCACCATTTATCGCTTGAGTCAACTGCGCCATTACTGCAACAAACTGTTCAGTTCCAATTCCGACCATTTCTGGATGCTGATTCGGAAGGTTATTTCCTTCTGTATGCCTTCCTAGCACTGCTTCCCTGTTTCCTCTGAGGAAAACCATTCTGAACAAACATGTCTTAGATGAAGCAACATGGTAATCTTCAAATGCTATATCATTTCAAAAAAAAATTTGGATAATAATTTAATAGAATTCTAACTCCTAAAGTTATCTAAACCGACCTCTGATACCAACTATAAGTCCCCAGCCTTAAACCTTACTTAATCTTGAGTTATTACAAGATTACACATTGAGGATCTTTTCAGGTTTAGAGTTTTAGAGAATTATATCATAAAACTTGCATTACATTCCACATATAAACAAAGTGGTTACATAAAGATTGTATTCTTCATTCCCATCAATGGAAACACATTTAAAATAAAACATGGATTATTTCTTGACACATCCTTGACTCTATCATCTTATCATGTACCTTTCCCTTGACCTGTGAAAAACATTTGAGAAACATGGGATGAGCATAAAAACTCAGTATGGGTTATAAAAAAACATGGAAAGGAAACATGAGTTCATATATACATAAGAATGAAATCATACTTTACACATAAAATATAGGCACTTTAACATACCTCATAAAATCATGAATAAATCATAGAAATCATAAGACATAAAGGTAACTTGAGGCATTCATAACATTCTTACGTAAGGAGTAACCCTCTTGGTTACGTTTGGAATACCCATCACAGTATATTCCCTAAAATCTCTTCGGAGAAACCTTAACGTTTCACTCCTTCGCGTTACCCAATGCATTGGAGAGCTATAACGGGCTCACCCGCCCTTAGTTTATCATGGAACCACCCGTCTTCATAATAATGCCCAAAAACCATAACATAATCATATCACATAGAACATGCATAAAGGAAACATAAAATTTCCACATTTCAATCATGAGATATCAATACAACAAATTGATATAAAAACATTATGAAAACCATTTTCAATACCAAAATAAAAGAAAAGTAAAACATGGTATTTATTTTTCTTTTAAAAGAAGGTATGGCTTGTAGAGGAAGCCGAAACTCAAATAACGGTCACGACGGCGGAGAAGTCGTTTGTCGCCGCATACGTACGACAAAAACATTCCATTTTGTCGTTTAGTAAACGCTTCGTATAAAAAAGATTCCTTTTGAATAAACATAAAAGTCAAAGTGGTTTATACACCGTATAAAATAAAGTTGTGTATAAAATAAAATATGCCTCAACGAAAGGAGATTGAGACGAAGTCTCATACCTCGTATCCAAATTGACCCGACCGTTCTTTAATCTCCTGAATAATAAACTTGAGTTAATCTATACTTTCTTATGAATCTTTTTTCAAGTTCATTATTCATTTTATACCATGTTATGAACATCATGTAATCAGTTAAGTTAATAATGTTCATTTTGTCGATATTTGGTTCTTAAGTCAAAAATAGACTTCTTACACTTACATGTTGTTAATTTGGTCAAAGGTTAATTATATCCAGAATGGTATTCATGATGTAGATATCATATATGTCATATATATCCAGTACATACATGCATTTATAATATTACATAATCATTTAGAGGTAAGAAATGAAATGCACCGTTCATGGAGACGGTAAGCCGTACGTACGCATGAACGCTACTTTCATTTCTATTTCGTATTTTATAGAATGGAATCATAATGATATAAAGGTATATTATAATTCCAGTATAATATCATATATAATATCATAGTTCCATCCTTTATATGTCCCACATATGGTATTTAACGAATCAAATCACTTTGAGGGGGCGGTAGTCCGCACTTCCTAAAATGAAGATATCGTGTTTACCCATAATGGGAACCATAAAGGTATGCCCAAAATGAAGAAAACAGAAGCTTAAGGAAAACATAAACATATTATATATCATTTATAAAAATAGTGACATCATAATGGCCACCTTTGAAGGTGTTAAATGAGTATTGAACAATCATCGTTTCGGGAGGCAGAATTTTGCCATCCACGGAAACCGTATGTTCTTTAACCATTGGATGTAGTTGTGTGAGAGTGTAGCTCAAATAAATCTTATAAAAACATCCTAGTATATTTAAGATACCGTTTTTGTTACAAAGGAAGTAAATAAAAAGAGTTTAGGGGGGTTGGAGAAACAAAATAAAACAAATGAACATGAGAGAATGAATTACCTTTAAAAGTGTAAATCCTTTTGATTTGAGCCTAAAGGATTCATTTGAAAGTATTCTGCCCAAAGGGAATCCTCTAGGATGAGGAGAGGGATGTGGAGAGAGTAAATGGTCAGGTTTTGGCCGAGCCAAAGGCTTGAGGTGTGTGTGAAATGAGGTAGAGGTGGGGGCCTTTTATAAGAGGAGTGGAGGGGCACTTTTGGAAAGTAAAGAAATATTACTTTATTTGAAAATGTGTTTCGGTTTAAAAAGGTCCTACATTGATATAATTCGTGGATAAGGTTATAAGGCTTCGAAATCCACTCATCCAATAAGTTTTGGACATGTGTAGTTCATAGATTTTACATTATCTCTCCATTTTATTTAAATCGTCAAATAATGATGTCATCGCTGCATCATTATTATGTCATAAATAATTTAATTTATTTAATGTCTAAAAATCATAAAAAAACTACTATGATGTAGGAAATCTTTTTATCTTTCCAATGACTATTTATAATAAAAAATATGATCTTTATAACCCCATGTAAAAATTGTTTTCGTAAAACATCTCTTGTTTGTGTCATTTTTACTTTAACATTTAATAAAAAGTTATTTACGTCATTTCCAAACCAAAGTGTCTCCATGGGGTCCCCAAGTTGACCCATGGCTTGTCTTGGTCGGCCATGACACAACCAATAAGGTTGGGAAATGTTTCTAGGTCATTTCCTATTATTAAAGCATTATTTATACCTTAAACTACCCTAATTACCACTAATCGCGATTAAGAACTTAATAAGTTACTATTCACCAAAAAATTATTATAATCTCATTGAACCACATTTTACTTCTTAATTACAACCATGTATGTCAGATTTTCAAAATTCAATACACATTAGTGGTAAACTTTCATTTAACTGAAAAATCAGTTTGCTTGATTACCACTTAGTGGTTTCACTATTCATCAAAAATTGAAGTTTTTCAGAAAATTACCAAAAATTCACCCTAAGCTATATTTGATATTCCGAATTCAAAAATAAAGTCCATTTTACAAAATTCAAATCATATAAGTCACATTAATTAATTCAATAATTAATTCCCGCTGCCAGAGCAAATAGCGTGTTTTTACAAAACAATAAGTATCAAAATATTGACACCAGTTTAAGTCTAATTTCAAAGTGAAATTGATTCGAATGACCACCATTGGATAAAATGGTAAAAATATATTCTAATTTCACTTCAAAACCAATTCAAATCATAATCTAATCATATAAATAAATTATATTAAAAAGCAGTTTTGATGTAAAATGCAGTATTTTTCACTATTCATTAAAAAATGAACATTGTCAGAAAAATACCAAAAATTCACACAAAGTAAATTTTGATGTCCCAATCATAAAGGATAAGTTTATTTTGACAAACATAGTTTATAAAATTGTCAAAACATAGATTCAAAAAGGGTTTTTCATCATAAGGCAGTAAAACAATCTTTTAAGAATATTAGTGTATTCCATGCTTAAGATTGGATTTATTTTCATTTTAAGCCTCTAAAACACTATCTTAATAATTAATAGACATAGATAAAAATATCTATTATTAATTACTTACCTGGGATGTTACAAAGCTCGTGATTGCAAAGGGAAGAAGGAAGCTACCAATGTTCAGTGCTACAATTGTAGGGAGATGGGACATTATGCAAATGAATGTCCTGAGCATCAGGGGAACTTACCTCAGAAAATGACAAGGGACCAAGGCCAAGCTTATGCTATCACTACTGCTGAGTTAGAAGCTTCGAAAGACGTGGTGGCAGGTAATTTAATGGTTTCCTCAAGTTTAGAAAATTCATTATTTGATTCTGGATCATCGCATTGTTTCATATCTTCCCAATTTGCTAAGAAAATTAGATATTTCCAATTTGATTGAACAAGGGAGTTGTCAGTTAAAACTCCTAAAGGAAGTATCATTGCAACAAAGTTTTGTGAATCAGTCCCCATTAGAGCACATAAATGTTCTTTATCTGTTGATCTCGTCTTCATACCTATGATTGAGTTTGATATAATCCTCGGTATGGACTGGCTTTCGGACTATTATGTAAAGATTTATTGTAAGAAGAAAGAGGTTACGATTCTTGATGATGATGATAAGGAACACCTTATCTTTAGAGCAGAATCGTCACCACCTAATTCTTATCTAGATCCACCCCCAATAGCTCAACTAAATTCAATTATTGGGGAGGAAGATAATGAAATAACTGTGGGTGAGGAAAGGAATGTTCGAATAGAGGATGTACTTGTTGTGAAAGAATTAGTAGATGTATTTCCAGAAGATTTACCTAGACATCCTCCAGAACGAGAAGTTGAGTTTTCCATTGATTTAATTCCTGGATCAAGGCCTATATCGAAGACCCCTTATAGAATGGCCACTGTAGAATTAGTCGAACTAAAGAAACAACTAGAGGAATTGAGTAATAAGGGATTTATTCTCCCTAGTGTTTCTCCATGGGGAGCCCCTGTTCTTTTTGTTAAAAAGAAAGATGGATCTATGAGGTTATGTATCGACTACAGGGAGATCAATTCTATAACAATAAAGAACAAGTATCCCCTACCTCGCATTGATGATTTGTTTGACCAACTGCATGGAGCTCAATACTTTTCAAAGATTGACCTTCGATCTGGATACCATCAGTTATGTGTGAAGAAGGAAGACATTCCAAAGAGAGCATTTCAAACCAGGTACGGGCATTACGAGTTTACAGTAATGCCTTTTGGATTGACTAATGCACCCTATGTATTCATGGATCTGATGAATAGAGTTTTCAAGGAATATCTTGATGAATTTGTGGTGGTATTTATTGATGATATCTTAGTATACTCTAAAAGCTATGAAGATCATGAAAATCACTTGCGCACTATCCTGAAGACTCTGAGAAGACATGAATTATATGGGAAGTTTAACAAGTGTGAATTCTGGCTTCAAGAGATTTCTTTTCTTGGCCATATTGTCTCTAAAGATGGAATCATTGTTGATCCTTCTAAGACCAAGGCAATTAAAGAATGGTCAGCACCTACGAGTATAACTGAGGTATGTAGTTTTATTGGTTTAGCAGGTTATTATCGACGTTTCGTCCAGAATTTTGCTCGATTGGCTAACCCATTAACGAAGCTCACATGTAAAGGGGTTAAATTTGTTTGGATAAAAGAGTGTGAAGAATGTTTCAAAGAACTGAAGATAAGATTAGTCAATGCTCCTATATTGACTCTACCATCGGGGAATGATGGGTTCGTTATTTATAGTGATGCATCAAAGAAAGGACTTGGTTGTGTCCTTATGCGGAATGATAGGGTTATTGCCTATGCATCACGACAGTTGAAAATTCATGAACAAAACTATCCTACTCATTATATCGAGTTAGAAGTTGTGATCTTTGCTTTGAAGATATGGAGGAACTACCTCTATGGTGAAAAATGTGAGATTTATACTGATCACAAGAGTTTGAAGTATATTTTCTCACAAAAAGAACTCAACATGATGCAAAGGAGATGGATTTAATTACTCAAGGAATATGATTATACGATACACTACCACCCGGGGAAAGCAAACAAGGTGGCAGATGCTTTGAGCAGAAATGACCATGGAGTTTTGAACGTGATGATAATTGAAAGGGATCCAATTTTCATGGATCTAGTGAAGATGGACATGGGAATAACCAGGGAAGGAGAAACATCAATGCTTTTTCAAATGGTTTCCAAACCATCTTTACTAGAAAGGATTAAGAGTTCGCAAACCGATGAGGAAGAATTTCAAAAGAAGATTAAAGCTGTGAATGATGGGATACTGAGAGACTTTGTGTATGAAGATGGAATTTTGAAATTCGGGAAGAGACTTTTTGTTCCCGATATACCTGATCTAAAAAGGGAATTGCTGGATGATGCTCATAGTTCCAATTTCTCTATACACCCAGGGAGCACCAAAATGTATAGAGATTTGAAGGAACATTTTTGGTGGGACAATATGAAGAGGGAGATTGCTGATTTTGTGTCAAGATTTATGGTTTTTCAACAAGTGAAAGCTGGAAGAAAACACCCTGGAGGAGTCATGCAACCTCTTCCCATACCGGAGTGGAAATGGGACAATATTACGATGGACTTTGTCATGGGGCTACCAAAGACTCCTAGAAGGAATGATGCAATATGGGTTATTGTTGACCGTCTTACCAACTCAGCACATTTTCTTGCTATAAGAGAAGATCTACCACTGGAACGTCTAGAAAGACTATATATTAATGAAGTTGTGAGACTTCATGGAGTACCCCTATCAATTGTTTCGGATCGTGATCCCCATTTTGCTTCAAGATTCTGGAAAAGTCTTCATAAATCCCTGGATACTGAACTTCATTTGAGCACTTCCTACCTCCCTAACACATATGGACAATCAGAATGGACTATTCAAACCTTAGAAGACATGCTGAGATCTTGTTCACTTAACTTTCAGGGTATGTGGGATCAATATTTACCTTTGGTAGAATTTTCCTATAACAATATCTTCCATTCGAGTATTCAGATTGCACCATATGAAGCATTATATGGAAAGAGATGCCGCACACCAACCTGTTGGGATGACGTTGGTGAAAGAAAACTTGTAGGTCCAGAACTAGTGGAGGAAACTATGGAAAAGGTGAAGGTAATCCAAAATCACGTCAAAGCAGCTCAAAGTAGGCAGAAGAGCTATGCCAATAATCGAATGAAGGATTTGGAATTTCAAGTCTGTGATCATGTTTTCCTGAAATTATCTCCATGGAAGGGAGTCATACGTTTTGGTAAGAAAGGTAAATTGAGTCCCAGGTACATCGGACCTTTTGAAATTCTAGAACGAATTGGGGTTGTAGCTTACCGATTGGCAACGCCGCCAAGTCTCTCTAAAGTTCACGATGTGTTCCACGTATCTCTGTTGAGGAAATACATGCCTGACCCAACGCATGTACTCACCTATGAAGAATTAGAACTGGAACCCGACCTGTCTTATTGCGAAGAGCCTGTCAGTATTCTTGATACGAGAGAACTAGTACTGAGAAACCGGACGACGCGTCTGGTAAAAGTTTTGTGGAGAAACCATAAGATGGAAGAGTCAATGTGGGAACCCGAGGAACTTAAGATGAAGAACCACCCGAGTCTTTTCATGCGGTATTATTCTAGAAATTTTGAGGAAGAAATTATTTTAAGGAGAGGAGAATGTAATACCCCAAGCTTCTACGGTACGCTTCTCTTTGAATAATGTGATGGCGTGTGTTGTACGCAACACAGAGTTCTAACACACCATAACCAATCAAACTAGCCGTTATGAATAGTAATACCTACTTTTTGAAATTATATATATTTTATATTTCAAAATGGAATTCATTTTTGGATCCGGAATATCGAAATTATCCTAGGGTGAAATTTTGGTACTTTTCGGATAACTTTCATATTTTTATGAATAGTGAAAATTACTAAATTTTAATTAAAAACAACTTTTTTAATCAAAATAATTAATATTGATAAATTATGATTTTTAATGGTTTTAAAGTATATTTAGAATATATTTTTACCATTTAATTCAATGTTTGTCATTGGAAATAATTTCACAATTAAACCGGATATAAACAAGTGTCAATCTTTTGATAGTTATTATCTCTTAAAAACACGCTTTTTATTTTAACAACGGGAATTAATTTTAATTTAATTTATGCCACTTCTGTGTTTTGAATTTGGAAAAATGGACTCAATATTTGGAATTAGGATGTTCAAATTGTGTAAATAGGTAACTTTTATTTTTAGACATTTTGAATAGTTGCTTCGGTAAATATTTTATTTAACATGGTTAAAGGGTAAATCCGGTAAATAAGGGTTAAAAAATAATATTTTAATAATAAAAAATTACCCTAAAACGTGTCCTAACCTTATTGGTTGATTCATGTCCGACCATGGGCATCTTTGGGTCGATTTTTGGGACCCCATGGAGCCACTTGTAGGTGATAGGGACACTTTATTTTAATTAAGTTAAAATGAATACAAAAATAACACAAGCATATATATTTTAGAAAAACAACTTTTACATAGGGTTATATATGTTGGATTTTAGACTATAAATATTCATTAGAAAGATAAAACGATTTCCTATATAATGATATTTTATTTATAATTTTTAGACATTAAATAATTAAATTTATTTATGATACAATTATGATGCAGTAATTACAATAATAATGACAAATTAAAATAATTGATATTATAAATACCCAAATAAATATAATTTGAGACTTTTAATGAATTAAACTAATTTTCTAGGATAATATGACATATTAGGATTGATTTAATTGACTTTTTTCGAAGTAATAATTCTGTTATGAGTTTCACAAAAATCAACTATTGAATAGTGTCAAAATTGACATGAAAGAGTTTTTAAAAAAATATTATATTATTAATTGATTTTAAATTTCTAAAAATCTAAGGTTCGGCCAAGAGACTTATATCATGATAGGTTTATCATTCATGGACCACTTGGGGGTGTATTGGATTTATATAGTAAGTTTATTAACCATATAATATAAAAATACAAAGAGACATTGTAAAAGTGAAACTAACTAACTTAGAGTTAATACTTAATGATAAGGTTAATATAAGTACCCAAACCTGTATAAATTCTATTGGTTGAGTGTTTTTAGACCCATATACACCTTAAAATTTAAATAATTCACTTTGGATCCATTAGAAACCGAATATTAATTTATTATAAATTAATATTTCTAACTTTTCCAAAGGTGCCCCTCACCCCTCTTATAAAAGGGCACTCCTACTTCTCATTTATTCACACCTTCAAAGCCTTTTGGTTTGGCAAACCTCTGCCCAAATACTCTCCCAACATACCTCACTACAACCTAGAGTCCTTAGTTTGATCATAAAGCCATCCTAAGGAGCGCTTTTTATCAAATCAAAAGGAAGAACCCGAAGAAGAGGTAACGTTTTCACCACCCTTTTCCAAGTTCCTTTCTTCTTCCACTTCTTCTTTCTTTATTATTACCATTATAAAATAATAACTCCAGTATCTTATATATATTGTGATGTTATTATAAATATGGTACAACCATACTCAGTATTCTATCCACTTTTTGAATAACATGTCACCATACGTGCGTATGTATGGCTTACCGTCTCCACGTCCTGGTGTAATTGTTATTCAATATATTATTATTTGGATGGGTATAATAATGATGTGTAACTCATTTAAATAATAAATATAATATGATAATGATTATGTATATATTATATACTATCCAATTATATATTATTTTAATATCAAAATAATGATATTTTCGCTCGTGCGTACGTACGGACTACCGTCTCCACGAACGCGATGAGATTCATTCTCCATCGTATCCATTCAAGTATACTTATCATTTGATGATTTAAAAATAATGTTTAAGGAATTGATATCATTCTGGATATAAATAATATACAACCTATACATGACAAACATAGCATACGTAACAAAGCATATGAAAGAAAATGAGTAAGTTAACACCCGAAACGACGATAATACTAAGATACTATTAACAAAGCAATGTTAAAAGATCATATATGATATCATATTAATATATATGATTCTTGTATAATTTAATAACAATTATTTCACCATTATACAGGAGGTTAACCTACCCGAACCAAGTAATGGTACAAGGTAAGGGTTTATTTCACAATCTCTTCATTATCCGAGGTTGTTTATACGTAATAATCTACTGGGATTTCTTTATCATCCACGTCCACGTTTTTTCAAAATGTATTTCAAAACATTTTTACTATTTACAATAATATGGATTAAAGTCATTCATACCCTTGTTTTACTTTTTATTAGAGGTTTATAAAGGAATCTTTCCGTCATTTTCCAAACAAGGTGCTTTTTAACCTTTTCGAAAGAATTAAGATAAGAATGTTTTTTTAACTTATACGGCGGGTGAGGTTATTTTCCACCGTTATAAAATCGTCAAAGCTTCCTATACAAGCTTATAAGAATATTTTCAAAGAAAATTTTTTATTTTATAAATATATGACTCTTAAATGATTTCAAAATAGAATGATATATTTCTCTAAAAAGAGTTTTGATTTCATCTATGTCAACGTCCTTTAATGGATTTTACACTTATTTGAGGATGATTTATTATGATACAAAACTTCTATATTGTATTGAAGGTTTTGTGATATGTTTGACTGTGGATGTGCTATTTTTATACCATTCATGGTTTATGGTGAAAGTATTGACATTTCGTATGCTAGTTTTAATATGAATGTTTATGTTAGTTTTAAACCTTTTCATATGGGAATGCATTGGAATTAATATGTGACGGGTGGAGCCTGCTATAGATCCTCGATGCATCGGTAGGTCTCATGAGACAAACCAGTGTCTTGGCATAAAGGCTTGGCAAAATCTTATTTGTAGTCTTGGCACGAGGCCTTGGCTATGTGGTTATGATAGTCTGGCATTATGCATTCCATCATTATGAAAGTGGTTATTGATATTGCATGTGATTATTCTATTAGTATAACATCCATGTGAATAAGTAAATGGAATTATTTCATTTTATTTTTGCCATACTATGTTGAAGTTTAAGTTTAAAAGGCTTTTGTTTTAGTTATACATTGCCTTAAATGTTTATGCTTATTTATGAAAGTTTCCGCTATATTGTTATCCTTACTGGGCATTTGAGCTCACCACTTTTCTACGTTTTATTTTTCCTAGGATATGAAGAAGTAAATTATGAATGACCTGCAGGGATAGTATGAGGGGATAAGAGTGTGTACTATGAAGAAAATATGTTGTTGTAGTTTTCATTTTTATGATGTAAAACTTTATGAATATATCTAGTGTTTCCAAGGCTACTAAACCAATCGGTCTTTCGAGATTTGATCTTTCTTGTGATCATGCCAATGTTATGTAATAATGCACCGACTCTGGGTAACCGGGGTCAGGGCGTTACATTCAGTGTTTTAAAATAATACATGATGAAGGTATTAACATGTTATTACGTGGTAAAAAGAATCTACATTATGTTTACCTTCCATATAAATTTTGGACTGAGAGTTTGGACAGAAGTATTTTGGATAAGTATAAAGGTTGGAATGGATTATATTTTACATTGGATACTATTGTTAAGGTTATTTTTGGATATTTATAAAAACGACAACACTCAGACCATGTGACAACCGGTCGCGTCGGACAAAGCTACGGGAATCAAACCCACAACCATAGTGTGATTGGGATTTATCACCTACCACTGGACTATGTAAAGTCCTTGGATTGTATAATGTTTTTTTTATGTTCTGATATATGAATTATAAATTTATTTTTGGAACCCTGTACGGTTAGGATAAATAGAATATTTTTGAGTTCTATTAACTTTTGGAGTGAAAGATAGGTTTGTGGTAAAAAAAATTTAAAGAATGAATGTCTATATGACTAGTAAGTATATTTCCTTACATTCTTAGTAAATATCTTAAATAAATTCCTCAACTTTATTAAATGTAACTTGAAACAAAAACTTTTTCGGTTAACATTTCCTATTGGGGAATCAAATACCATTTAACTAATCACAAGTTTGTGATTTTCTTGTAGTTAACTTTATCCTAATCCTGTTTTCTACAACTCTCAATCAGACCTTGATGGTTTTTCTCTTCCATATCCATGTTTTCATAGAATCCTAGTATGGGCTATCTCGGGTGACCTTTGTACTTCTATTTCTTTCTTTTCAAGTTCTATTTTATTTAACCCTATTTTCGATATGGGTTTTCCACAAAGGTATTTTCTATTTTCATCCTTTTATTTTCAAAAAACATTTTCAAATTATGAGGATTCAATTTATTTAAGGAGGGTAGAGTGTAACACCCCAAGCTTCTATGGTACGTTTCCCATTGAATAATGCAATAACTTGCATTGTACGCAACTTTGAGATTCTAACACAGCGTGACCAATCAAAATAGCCGTTATGAATAGTAATACCCAATTTTTGAAATTTTATAAATTTTATCATTCAAAATTTTCTTAATTTTTGGATTCATAATATTGAAATTATCCTAGAGTGAAATTTTTCTATTTTTCTGAAAACTTTCAATTTTTGATGAATAGTGAAAATTACTAAATTTTAATTAAAAACAATTTTTTTAATCGAAATAATTAATAGTGAGAAATTATGAAATTGAGTTGTTTTAAAGTATATTTAGAATAAATTTTTACCATTTAATACAATTTTGGTCAATTTACATAATTTCACATTTAAATCGGACATAAACAAGTGTCAATATTTTGATTGTTATTATTTCTAAAAAACACGCTTTTTGTTTTGACAGCGGTAATTAATTTTAAATTAATTTCTTCCACTTAATTGTTTTGAATTTGGAAAAATTGATTCCATATTTGGAATCAGGATGTCCAAATTGTGTAAATAGGTAACTTTTATTTTTAGAAATTTTGAATAATTACTTCGGTAAATATTTTATTTACCATGGTTAAAGGCTGAATCTGGTAAATAAGGGTAAAAAATAATATTATAATAATAATAAATTACCCTAAAACGTGTTCTAACCCTATTGGTTAATACATGTACGACCATGGGCATCTTTGGGTCGATTTTGGGACCCCTTGTATCCACTTCTCAGTGATAATGACACTTTATATTAATTAAGTTAAAGTAAATACAAAAATGACATAAGCATATATCTTTTAGAAAAACAATTTTTGCATTGGGTTATATATGTTATATTTTCGACTATAAATATTCATTAGAAATATAAAAAGATTTATTAAATAATTTTTATTTATTTATAATTTTTAGACATTTAATAATTAAATTTATTTATGACATAATAATGATGCAGTATTTTCCTTATTAATGAAAGAATCAAATAATTGGTATTATAAATGTTAAAATAAATATAATTTGAAAGTATTGATGACATCCAAGAATTTTATTGGTTAATATTACATTTTAGTATTTTTTAAATTAATTTTATTCAATTTAATAAAGTTTTTAGTACTTTAAGAAAAATTAATTATTAAATAGTTTGAAAATTGACATATAAGAGTTTTTAAAATAAATATTATATTATTAATTGATATTCTATTCCTAAAAATCTAAGGATCGACCAAAGGACTTATATTCTGATATTTGTATCATTAACGGACCACTTGGGGGTCTCTTGGAAGTTTATAGTATGTTTATTGACTATATAATATTAAAATACAAAGAGACATGGTAAATGTCAAACTATTTAACTAAGAGTTAAAACTAAAAGATAAGGTTAATAAAGTGACCCAAACCAGTCTAAAACCTATTTTTTGAGTTTTTCACGACCTATCCCCATCTTATCCTTTGAATAATCCACTTTATATCCATTATAAGCCGAATATAAATTTATTATAAAATAATATTTTACGTTTTTCCTATGGTGCCCCTCGCCCCTCTTATAAAATGTCACTCACCCTTCACTTTAATTCACACTGTCTAAGCCATTTGGCTTAGCAAACCCATGCCCAAATACCCTCTAAAATATCCTAATTAAAACTTATAGGCCTTAGTTTGATCATAAAGCCAACCTCTTTTGATCAAATCAAAAGGAAGAACCCGAAAGAGAGGTAATGATTTCACCACCCTCTTTCAAGTTCCTTTCTTCTTCCACTTCATTTTTATTTGTTGTTTCCATTCTAAAATAATAAATCCAGTATATTATATATACTATGATGTTTTTATAATTATGTAAAAACCAAATTCATTATTCTATCCACCCTTTGAATGACATGTCACCATACATGGGTACGTACGGCTTACCGTCTCCACGTCATGGTGTAATTGTTATTCAATACATTATTATTTGGATGGGTATAATAATGATGTGTATTTGATGTAAATAATAAATATAACATGATAATTATTCTGTATATATGATATATCATCTAATTATATATTATTTTAATATCAAAAGAATGGTATTTTCGCTCGTGCGTACGTACGGATTACCGTCTCCACAACGCGATGAGATTCATTTCCAAGTTCACCATTCATCGATGATTATAAAAATACATATTACTAATAAGTATGTAATATATAAAATAATAATGCTATAAGAGATATATATATTTATATATATTGGTATTTATTTACATACATAGATCTTATTCACTTACTTCCGTTCAATACTATAGGAAAACAGAAACAGCGTTTATGCGTACGTACGGACTATCATCTCTATAAATAGTGTTTTCCATTTCATATATACATATATTATACATATTTATATTCTAAATATATATGATATATAAATCATGTTTTATATTCTGTAAGTATTTAAATCATGATCTAATTGATACAAACAAGAGTAACAATTTAAACACATACGATAAAGAAAGCGATTATTACCCGAAATATTAATATAACATGGAAATTATTATTAAATGGGTAGTATAAAGTCATAAATGAATAATGTATGATATCATAAATATTAATATGTTTTAGGTATATTTTAATAACATACTATAGTTTTCATACACAATGTTAAACCTACCCTCGACTAAAATAAAGTGCATCGTAAGGGGTTTTCATCTCACTTCTTATTTATGTGTGATTCATGCCATATTTCCACTATTACCTTTTGTGTAGTGTATGTACTTCACATAATTTGACTCTTTGTTTAATACACTTTAATTTATGTGTATTTACATATTAATTTTATGATACATCTTTCATTGGTTGTATGTTTCATAAGTTACCAAATTGGTAAGGGTTAATTTCATAATCTCTTTATTATCCGAGGTTGTTTTTACGTAAGTATCTACTGGGACATATTTATTATCCATTTCCATGTTTTAGGAAATAGTTTTCAAAGGGATTATTTTAAGGGACTTTTTTTACTAAAAAATCATTTCAAATGTTTTAAATATTTATTCTACTAAATCTTTCTCATTAATTTCCATGCCTTCAAAATGGTTTTTAAGGATTTATTTTTATGGACATGAATGTTTTTAAAATGTTAATTAATTTCAAAAGTTTCAAAGTGGTATGGGACACTTTGATTCAAAAATGTCATTAAATGTCTTACTTTTTAAATTGTGTGACTTTTAAATGTTTTCATGAAAATAGATATTTCAATCAAAGTGTTTTACAAATCATTTACATCTTCGTAAAATCCTTTAATGGATTTTAAACTTGTTTTGAAGTTTATTTATTATGATACAAAACTTCCATATTGTATTGAAGGTTTTGTGATATGTTTGACTGTCAAAGTGTTATTTTTATACCATTCGTGGTTAATGGTTAAAGTATAGACATTTCATATCCTAGTTCTTATACGAATGTTTATGTTATGTTTCAATCCTTTCATATGAGGAATGTATTGGACATAGTAAGTAACGGGTGGAGCCCACTATAGCTCCTCAATGCATCGGCAGGTCTCATGAGACAACTAGACGTTGAATTGGACGAGGCCCTTTCCCAATTTGATTTATCGTTTTGGCTGAGTCCTTAATCATTTTTAGACATCTTGGCCAAGGCCATGAGAAAATGTTTCAGAATGTCTAGCATTATACATTCTCTCATTGTGGAAATAATATTTATGGTTCATGTGGTCATTCAACTAGTAGAATACCCATGATTATGTTTTATTATGGAATTATTTACATAACTCATATTCTTTCCATAAAAGTATTCATGTTTATTATTGGTAAAGGCATGTGGTTTCAATTATTTACAATGATTATTATTTATTTCATTTTCCACTGTATTGATTTCCCTTACTGATCATTTGAGCTCACCCTTTTCAATGTTTTATTTTTCCTAGGATTCTAAGAAGTGTATTTTGATTGATATGCAGGGTTAAGCCAGGGGAATAATGGTGTTCATAAAGGATTATTTATGTTGTTTTGTATGTCTTAAAGTGTAATGTAGCATTCATGTATGTAATTTATTTTCCAAGACTGCTAAGCTGATCGGTCCTTCGGGACTTGATTCATTAAATTCATTCCAATGTATTAAAATAATGCACTGACTCTGGGTAACTGGGGTCGGGGCATTGTATTGAATATTATAAGATAATAATCAATACAATAGATTTATTGAGTTATTTAGAGAAACACTCTATGATTTACAGCACTAATAATACATATGATGTAGGTCACATCCCTAATGGTATGGTGACATGTCCTCTATGGTCAGTAGTGGAGAGGATGTGTGTACACATATTACCATGAAAACTATTAGAGTGTGAGTGAGTATCATAGCTTGGAACTATCATACCTTTTTTCGGATGACCACATTTATCATTGTTTGTATTTGAAATATATGATATTTCTTATTGTAAACTATTTACCATGATTTCTGAATTTATATAATTTTTTTTATTAAAATGTTTATTAAGATATTTTTTTATAGTATTTCATTAATTTGAAATGTAAATCATGATTTGTTTTAAATATTATTTGAAATTCCATTCCCATTTATTTAAAACTGGATGATTTATTTGGTTAATTAAATTTTGCAAAATTTTATGGAATCTATGGGGAGACCCTACAAGGCTTTTAGATCATACCCTACATATTCCTTCGGGTGTTTGTACATTTTCTTCTTCCATGTTCAAGCAAGGGTAGGGCACCACTTGGAGGTGGTAGTAGATTTTTATCCTTAGGCTTGGAGAGTTACATCTGTTGTGACTTGGGTGGTTAACCAATTTTCTAGTACATGAGAAATACTATGGGTTGTTTATGTCAATTTTAATTTGGGTATAGTTTCTTCGTGTTGATTTTTTCTTATATTCATTCTGAATTGTTTATCTTGATTCTTCAGTGTTTGTGGAAAATTTAATCCCACTTTCAATTTTTATGATTCCAGGTGCTTGTCTCCCACCCATGGAGATCAACAATGCCCCTAGGGCTATGTCAAGACCATCTTGGTTATAGAGTACCCAAGTTACCCAGGATGGTTTGTGAAAAATAATATTTATAAGGTATATAAATACTTTGTGTAAGGGTTTATAGTTTCTATGATATTTACAATATCATCATGAGTACGCTCGAAGTGACAAATATCCAACCCCATTCAGTGGACAAGATAAGGCATAAGCCTCCAAGTAGGTATCTCGACCCCAAGTCCCTATACCAAGGGTTAAATTACAAATGATATAATCCTAACTTTAAATCATAATATGAACAAACTATGGCCAACAACTAAAATAAATCCTATAACATCAATAAAAAATCAAGGTAAAGGTAGATGAAAAATTAATTTCATTTTATATTAATTCTTAGAATGTAAATTAAGGATCTATCCAAGAAGTAGTTTAAAATTTTAAACTAAGGAATACATCATTCATCATATAAACAATTTATTTCTATAAATAAAATAGGGAATAACCTTTATATAAATGAAAATTTCAAATATTTAAAAATGAGATAATTATATATCAAAAATTCATAAATAAAATCTATTTATAAACCTATTATAATTTTAACTTTATATTATGAACATTCTATAAATATGAGAACTTTTATAATTATTATTATATGGCATTTCCTTTTTAAATATATGATATTTTATGAATTATAAACAATTTAAAATTCAATTTATATTATGTAATGAGAATCTAATATCATATACATAATATTATTTCAAATATGTTCATAACATTCATCAAGACACTTTAGATGTGGCTGAAATAATATCCAAACAATTCCCATTTAATTTGAACAATTCAAATTAATTAATTATTAACAATTTCCAAATTTAAATATAAAAAATTTATATTTTCTCATTATTTCATAATTTATAACCATTTATAAATTTTTTATTATGGTTTTTAAATGAACCCTTTTATTTCTAGATTAAAATCCATTCAATATAATTTTATTAGAAGGTATTTTAAATATTAACATTTAATATTTGGGAATAAAATGTTTCATAAACATTAAATTAATTATAAAAAATTTATAATTCATTAATCTATAAACCTTTTATAAATTTAAATATCCCAACTTAGATTTTACAGTTATTTATAAACATTTAATAAACCATTCAAAAAATTAAATGTTATAAAGTAAAATTTTAAAACATTTATTCTTACCCTTATACAGGAATCCCCATTTTGTATAAGGGTAACCTCTCACTAATATATTAGTAAATAGGATTGACTCTTATGTAGTTCTTACCATGTATGGGAAATGAGTTCTTACCTTTATATAAACCCCTTAATTAAAGGTAAAACTTAGATTACCCTTATGGGAACTCCTTTATGTAAAGGTAAAACCACTTTATCTAAAGGTAACTAGGTGATGATTTTTATGAAATCCTTTAAAACGTGACATTACCTTTACATGAAATCCATCACGTAAAGGTAATTCCTTGTATACCATTACATGAACTTAAGAAAACCTAGACTAATATTACATAGACACTCGTATTTAAATAGTGCATTAGTTACCTTTACATAACCTCTCTGTATAAAGGTAATTCCTCAGTTACCTTTAAGTATCCTGACTAGGTAAAGGTATACCATCTTTTTGTAATTTCAATAAAACTTGAGAAACAATTCTCTATTTTTGTTTCTTCTTCATTTCCAATGCATGATTTCATAATTATAAAGTATATCCTCCATATGATAATACAATAGGTTTTTACATGAGTATAATTACAATTATTAGAAGCTGCATAAGTGATTTAAATCTCCTTGTTGAGAATCATCCATTCAAGATAAAATGAAACTTTGATAAAACTAGAAATGAAAAATAATGATGTAAACTAGTTTTCCTTTCACTGAATAGAATCAGAAACATATACAAACTCCATCAAATGGGTTTGATAAATATCCACAAGGGAATCCCAAGGACATCCCATCTCTTTATTATATCCATTGGTTGTGTAGATTCATCCAATGTATTTATTGGATCCATATTTCCTCTACAGAATGTTAGTGCCTCATGTGAAAAAGAGAATAATGAAGAAATATATGGGTTCCAAATATTTTTTACCATGCATCAAGAAACCACCACACAAAACAATCATATGGATATATTATTTATATTCTTCAAAGATGCTCATTAGGTTGTTTCACTTACTCGTGTGTTATAACACATGATTAAATGATTTATAAAACTCATGATTCTATTACATAAATAAATAAAACTCTCACATGTTTTATCTTATGTAATGGTTTATTTAAATGATATCTTTGGTGTATAATAGTTCAGGTGTCCAATACTCATAGAATAATATAACCAATTCATGCAAATAATAAATTTCATGCAAGATGATATATATGTTATATTTTATGTGTGTGTGTGTGTCTATATATATATATTGAATATTGAAATCATATATAAAATGTATTTAAGAATAGTGTCATAGAATCTCAAGGATTTCTTCATAGAATAGAACCATTACATCCTTTCATTAAAAAAAAGTATTCTAAGTACATTATCACATTTAATTTCACATGAAAGAGTAATAATAATATAATAAGATATTTATTAATATTCATAACTTGAATATATATTCAATAAAAAAGTAAATATGCTTTTGGTTTTAGGGAACCAACTCCAATAGTACAACCTTGTGTTTTCTCCCTTGTGGTGCATTGGAGGAGGCCTCAGGTTCGAGACTTTGTGGGTACATTTATGCATTCATTCATATCTTTTTTCCCCATCCTGAAATAGAGTAAAAAAATATTATTATTAACTAGTGTACTAATATATTATTGGTATTTTGTGATGCACCAATACATAAGAAACTCATGTTCAAATCTAGGTAGTTGAAAATCTACAAAATAATTTAGCAGCATTATGGTGGGTACTATAGCAAGATTTTTAATGGGTGCTATAAAAAGCTTATTAAAAAATTAAAAAAGGATAATTAGGCATTTTTTATGTCCTTTTATCCCCTAGGGTTTCTTATTATACTTAGTGTAATAAAATGATGCAATTGGAGGTCATCCAGCCCTTTGGGGGTCTAATAGAGTGATTCCCTATACTCACTTTTCTATATTATTTTGAGTTCAATTTATTAAAATATTTATTTTGGGAGTATCATGAGTAATAGTTTGGGAACCATGATTTTTGGGGAAATAGTCCTTGGTGTATGTATGATTCATCGTTAGTAGAATTCATGTGGATAACTGTGTGAGAGGGATGTTTGGAGGACTGTGGGGTTTTACTCATCTTGGGAATGCTTTTTATAACCACATTGTGGTCTATAAAAACCATGATGTATTTTAGGGAGACAATGTCCCCCATATATGTTTTGCATAGTTTTCCTAATTGTTCCTCTAAACTATAGTGTTTTAACATTCCATTATAAATGTTTGTTTTTACCATTTTCCCTTACAAACCATTAAGTCATTCTCCCTCTTTTCTCTTCCCCTTAATGTTTAGCTTCTCCCCAATGCCTTGGAGCTCCATCCCCCTTCATTTTGGTTAATTAGCCTTTTATACTTGGATTTATATCATGAGATAAGCTTGATTTATTCATGATTTCTTCATCATCCCCACATATTCTACATTATAATTCTTTTTCCATGTATTATAAAAACCCTACCTTGTGTTTTAGATAAACCTAGTGTTGTTTATGGGGGAATATTTTTATTTCTTTCTATATTAGGTTCGTGAGGACCTATATTACTTGAATCTTTTGGTTTTCATCTATGGTGATAAGTTTTGGTTTGGTATCAAGTTACATGTCCGGATTTAAGAGAACTTTACTATGGCTTTCCATTGATTATTTTTCCCCATTGTTTTTCATTGTTAAATTTCCCCTAAATTATGTTATTATTGATTCTTTTTCTAGCCTTGCTATTTTTCTTGGATTGGGTTGATTTAAAGTGGATTTTTAAATGGATTTGACTTTGATGAACTCCATGTTCTTGTTAAAATGGCTCAATGATTTTTTATGTTTTCAAATGGGTTTTAAAGAGTTTCTAAAGTGGTATTGATTAGTGTTAAATTCTTGATTTGTTACGGGAATTGATAGTTTATGAACTTGGCTTTTAAATGGATTAATTTATTATATTTGTTGATGTTTATGTGTTTGAAATTGTATAGAATATGGGAGACCTTGGTTTTTTGTGTGTGCATGAATTAAATAGAGAAACCTTAGCCAATATCTTATAATAGCTAGGGAGTATCATCAAAGTTACTAAAGGATCCTTTGGGAGGAAGACCAAGGGAGATTCTAAAACATGATCATGTGAACTGATATTTCCATGGAAGTATTTTTTTCTCTAGGGAATACTGAGAGATCATAAAAAATATATATGTTTAGCCAGCTA
The DNA here is from genome assembly GCA_963277665.1 of Viscum album. NCBI lineage: Eukaryota > Viridiplantae > Streptophyta > Magnoliopsida > Santalales > Viscaceae > Viscum > Viscum album. The sequence goes on from OY728127.1 coordinate 1,249,892,314, forward strand.
GAAAACCTTGTCTTAAAATAATTCAAACTAGACTATGTTTTTCTATATCCCATGGTTCATACTACATGTTCCCAGTTGGTTTTTTATATGATTTATGCATAATGCAGGTGAAGGGTTTTAAACGAATCTAATAACACTTATTATAACATGTGTAACTGATTTAAACCAACTATAAAGATCTATATAAAATAAATATGAAGATTCATATAAAATTGAAATAAATAAATACATGAAAATATACTGTTCACCAAAGAAGCATCTACACTCCTTGATCTTGATTTGATATATTTGACACATATCACAAAATTAGAAAAAAGAATATTCTCATGTCTATAGTGTATCAAAAATACAAACTAAATATATCATCATATGAGAGGGATTATCACTTACCCATGTTGTGATAAAACATCTGAAATATAAGGAAGAAGAATAATAATGTTTTGGGTCTCTATAAATTTCATCCAAACATGAAGTAATTATCCTATATCACTATCATAACATGTTTTTCATTTATATATACAATCATGGATGCTCGTTTAATTATAAATACATTTATTTATTCATTTAATATTATTAATAAATACCATGGATGGTTCATGAACGTATGAATGCATCATATAAATTTAATCCCTAGCATTACATCTCATGTAACAACATAATAAATGATAGCCATGTGGTCTGATCAAACTACCCAACAAAAACTATTATTTTAGGTAGTGTAAACCAATATAACACTTTAAATATACAAATCAAAATTTTCATACAAGACATAATAATATTAACACCCACACACACAACTATTTTTTTAGGTCATATTTCCTACAACTACTTTCTTGTTTGGTAATGATATATTATATTTATACTCATTTTCCATTATCTGGTTATGTAATTGTGTTTATGATTATCCCATGTGTATTCCATGTTTGGGTGTGTTTAGCATGTCTATAACAGGTGGCTTTGTTTCTTTATTTGATAATTGTTTTTCATGTTTTTAAAATATGGTTTTTTTTAAATTAACCAAAGGTGTTTCTAATGTTTTGTTTTCAAGTGATATTTCTTTTAAAAAGTGAACTTGGTTTTGAAAATGAGTTTTCAAAATAAAATCAATAATTTGCAGGGGTAAAGGACTTACATATATTCATGATGGTATCCTATTGAGGTTCGTTCCTCACACCCTACATATGCCTTGGGTGTATGCAGACCATATTATGTAGGACATAGGTAAGGTAAATATCACCTTGCAGTTCAGTGTCCCATATTTATTACCATCATCTGTGATCGTATTGGGATGGTGGAGACATGGTGTCTTGCAGTTTAGATATTATGGAGTGGTTTTGGGATTTTGTATCATTGGGTTATATATTAGCCTTTTTATCTTATTCCCTAGTTTGAGTTTTGGATAAAGATTTCATATAAATATGTCTTGTTTATGACTAGTAAGGTAATGATTTTATGATATATTTTTTAGTCTTTACTATGTTTACAATATTATATATTTATATTTATTGATATTTTTTATTAGTAAGCATGGATATACAATTCATGGATGGTTCAAGATTTATTTTCAAGTGAAAAACTATTTCCAAATGGTTATCTATGATGCCTTATGGCTTATGGCTAGCCTGTGGTGATTGGGAATACACTTCGGGACATCTGGCATACCAACTTGAGTGATGGGACAATTTGAACTGGGATGGTTCACAAAAAATTGTATTAGAGCCCGTGTTATTTGGGGGTCATTAGTAGACATGATATAAGACCATCGGGGCTTAGGAGCTAGGCATTTATGAGTGCCTAGGTAGCTCTTCATCATGCCAAACCTCAAGTTTCCATGGGTATTCAGGGGTTTTATTTATGATTTAAACCTATTCATGGGTTTTTTGATAAGATTTTATGTATTTCATTATTATCTCTGGGTTTTAGGATTAACCTATGATTTTTTTATAGAAATTTTGAGTTTTGGGGTGAAATAGGGGAAGAAAGCAGAGATACCCGATTTAGACATATGGTTATTGGTAACCATATAAAACCCATGCATCTAGATCCAAAATCTTCTAGTGCCATTTCACATGGTTAGCACAATATTTTTCTTACTGATCATCCAAACCATGCAGATTGGAAAAAATTTTAAAATTTTGATGATGTCACCTTGTCTTCATTTAAAATTTTTGTTTATGTTGATGTTGTTTGATTGAGACATTTTATAAGAGTCTCTTTTGTTTTTTTATTATGTTTTTTAAGATTAAATCTATTACTCGTACTAAATATCATGGCTCATAATCCACGTGTTTCTCCCCTGAAGCCCATTTCACCTCCATTATTCCACTACCCTGCATTCACTCTTATTCCCTACTTCATAACACATTCTCCCACTCTCCCTCTTCTGAAGACCTAATATCTCATTTCATTCACTCTTATCCTCCCTACCTAAACCATCATCACTCTCACCATCCATGTCTCCTCCTCTTTCTCCCCATACTCTCCAACTTATTCTCCCTATTTCTTCCTCTTGGCATCCCATCATCCATTCTTCCTGTAAAAAAACCTAAATAATAGGATTTTTAGCCTTTAACCCATCATCACTATTTCCTCCTAATATGCACAACTAGATCACCTATAAACCATTATTCATGTACTTTTATCTAGGTGATCATCTAGCTTTAAACAGACACTCATCCACCTAGAGATACATTCATACATTAACGATGAAATTCATAAAGGTAGGTGCTTATATATGAAGTCCTCAAAGTTCTTCACTACATCTAGTGTTTTGATTTCTAATCTATTATTCTAAATATCCATCCCACAAAATAGATTTTTTCTATTGTTATTACTCTGATTTCTTGCATCCTCTTCTTTGCTCCATCGATTGTTTTTACCATGGTTAATATTTTTACTTGTTGATATTTTCTTACATGTTCAAATTTTTTACCTATTTTTATAGTTTCATATTTTAAGAGGATCATATATTTTAATAAGATCATATTTTTTACCTAGATTCATATATTTATTGATATTTATTTATAGGCACATGCATAGTTCAACATCAGCATATCCATTTTCCTTACGGGCAGTTTTCTTTTTTAGGTTCATGTATTTTACCAAATTTCAAATTTTTTAGAAGTTCAAATTTCTTATAGGTACATTTATTTTGATATGTTAATATTTTTTTCATGTTGGTGCATTTTTTTACACAGCTGTATTTTTTTCATACAGGTAAATATTTTTTTGTTTATACAAGTATCTATTTATTATGTTTACCAATGTATTTTATATTATTTTATAATTTATTCCAATAAAATATATAGTTTTATACTTTTTATAGGTCAATATTTTTTATAATTACAAATTTGTTGAATTTAATAGGTAGTTTAAATTATTTTACAAGTTCACATTTTTTACACATCTATATATTTTCATATTTTTTGTAGGTTCATTATTTATTTTCGTATTGGTGTATATTTGATTATAGCTTCAGGTATTTTACTAGGGTTTATATATTTACTGGTACGTATTTTTTTATATGTTCATATTTTTGACCTAGTTTCATATTTTTATAGGTTCATATTTTTTATAGGCACGCACATAGATCAACATCATCCTATCTAGTTTTCTTACGGACATGTTTTTATTGGTTCTGGTATTTTACCACATTCCATATTTTTTGTAGGTTAATATTTTTTTTAGAAGTTCATATTTTTACTTGGGATCATATTTTCACACGTCCATGTTTTTTTATATTTATTCCAAGTTTATATTTTGTTTTCATACAGGTACGCATATCTTTACAAATTCATGTATTTTACCAGAGTTCATATTTTTACAGGTACATGTTTTTTCGTAGGTTCATAAATTTTAATTAGGTCATATTTTTTACCAAGGTTCATATTTTCACAAGCCTTTATTTTTTAACACAAACACGCATAGTTCAACATTAGCTTATCAATTCTCCTTACAGAAACGTTTTTTTATAGGTTCTAGTATTTTACCACATTTCATATTTTTTTATAGTTTCATATTTTTTTGAAAAGGTTCTTATTTTTATAGTTACTTATTTTTTACTAGGGCTCATATTTTTACATGTTCAATAATAATGGACATATCTAATCATTACCATTTTCTTTCACAACTTACATAAACCATAATATATTTTACTATTTATATATTAGTTTAAAATGTATACTATAATGAATTTAAATTTATTCACAATTTAGGTCATAGATTTTCATTTTTTTAGTCAACAATGTTTTCAATATTAGCAAAAATTATGAAAATGAAAAGTGACTACAATTGGTATTATAAATCATGTGAAACGTTTATAAAAAATATACAACATCATGAGGGTAATATATACTATAAAAATTTCAATCTGTATCCATCATGCATGGTTACAGGGATATTCTATACTATTTTTGACTACATGATGTGACATGAGTGCATCAAATTAACTAGAATTGTTTTCCTCAAATGTTTTATGATTTATTTATAATTTTATTTTTTACCTTGTAGATTTTTAGTTCAATTAATGTAGATAGATCATAGTGGAAGAATATTAGTTATTTATTTGACATACAGATAATGAATTTTTTATAAAAATGGCCTCTAAATTAAGAGAAAGTTTTCTTTAGGTAACTACTTATTTAAATTTTATTTATTACTCTGACTTACATACAACTCATTCTTAAATTTATGTTCTATATTATACAGAAGATTTATTATTTTATATTCCCTCTTGAATATTATATTTTGAAGAAAAAAATATTCTACAGTAAATGTAAATTTCATATCATAATATATTAAACCACTGTCAATCCTTTGATAAGAAGACATATGAAATTGTTTTCATTTCTAAATTTTATAGGGTTTTCATACAATTTTGGAAATATTATGACTATATCCATATGGTATTCTTATTTATAATCATATTTTATTGTATATTTTTCATATATCTAACCACACTAATTAAAATAATGGTATCTTTTTATTCTCACCAAGTGTATGTCATTATTGGAATATCATGTTACAATAGTGGATTTGTAAAATTCATGAGTTTAGTTATCCAGAATGGAACCCCAATGGTATGAAATTGGGATCTATATTTCATTCATTTACTTCATAAATTTTTCTTAACATGTTTACATTAATATATTAAATGTATTTTCAAAAAAAAATTATTCCTTCTGTATGGATTCATCTATGGAAACAATATGCATTCTCATGTATTTTGATTGCATTCTATATAATTTATTGTTCATTCATATGAATGAATATATATATTATCAACCATCAAAAACATTTATCCATAAATAGATAAATGATAAGAAAAAGTAATTAATTATATTAATATAAATCATAATAAATAAGCTGATAATTTCAATAAAAAATACCCGAAATACAAACACATATTAAAATTTTGGAATATATAAATACTATATTATATAGCTAAGAAATATATATCCTTATAAAAAAATTTATGATTTTTCAAATAAAATTTTTGATATTAACACGAATACTTCCAAACAAAAAAAATTCATTCTTAAATTTCCACTGGTTATGGTTCAAGTAATTATTAAAAAAATAAAAAAAAAGTACACATTATAAAAAACTATAATATATACATCCTAACATATATTAAAAGATATGAATTTTTATGGTGCTTACACTTTTGATTCAATTTTAATATAAAAATACTATAATAATAAAATATATATTTCCAAAAAAGTACTTTTACATCATTTTATACTCATGCTTATGAAAATATTGAATACATATATTCGTATACTTATGTCTATTCCTATTCTCATTCTGATCATTATATTGTTACTAAAATACACACATTTTAAAGTTGATAGTGTATATTTTTATACTTATTCTTAATAAATTAATCAAATACATTCAAATTATTAAATTAATAGTGTGAATTTCAATGATTATGTTTATAGATATGCTTATAAAAATACTATAAAACAAACAAAATTTAAAATGTTATAATATAAAAGTATTATAAAAAAACAAGATAATATATAAATAATTGAAAATGATTTATATTTCGCTTATTCTTATACAAAAAAATTATTATTTATATACATATACAAATATTTATATTCATTATTACACTAATATATATATATATCAAAACTTAAATAAATTCACATTTTCATATTTTCAGTGCATATGCTTTCTTATTTTTAAAAATATACTCCAAATTTTCAACATTTTAAACTTCATAGGGATTATAATTATTCTTGTAGAAATACTAAGATATATTTTTTACTATAATTTGATGATGAAATTACATTATAATATACTCAAAAAAGTAATTTATTCTTAACTTTTCAACCTTGTTCTTCATGATCTGTTAGGTATGTTTCATGTAAGGAATTATATATTTATCACAACTCTTAATCACAGTTGACCTATTATTAAAAAACATCTTTCATTTAGCATGGAATAATTTTAATAAATTTAATTTTTTCAATTCACCTGGTAAACATTTACTCATAGGTTGTACTAAATTTTTTGAATAACATTCTAAATTAAAAGAAAATCTTAATCATTATTGAAATTTTGTCCTTCAGAATTTATGGAATTTTTTCCCTTCTTCTTCTGATTTAAAAGAATTATTTTGAGATTCAAGAATGAAAGAAAAAAATTGTATTTCTTATATAGCACAATCAAAAAATCCCTCATCCTCAATATTTGTGATTTCATAAAAAACTATAGTGTTTAGACAAATATCCATGACATGAAATGTGTACTCTTCCTATCAAGGAGATGGAATTCTAATAAGTTTTCTAGAATCATTCTTCAATTGTGAAAATCTATTAAATTATATTGTCATGAATTCATCACACACCACCAATAGTCTATATTTCATATAATCCTTCAATAATAAATGTCATTCATGTTATATATTATCATAAACCATCAATGATGAAGAACCTTTGGAATGTAGTGATGAAAACAGTTCATATAGTGGTCAATTCAACTTCTATATTATCCTATTGTAAAACTATTAAAATAATGTTTTCATACCATTATCCTAACACACATCATGTTCTTTGTATTCATACATTTTTTCCCATTCAACGTTATCAAAACATATTATGTTTCACAATATATCAAATTCATTATATAATAAAAAAAATATAGTACTATTTACATGTATGTATTTAACAATTTATATAGATTAATACATCTATAAGTATATAGAATGTTGGTGAATTTAGTCTATAAATGATGTTCTGATCTTATATTGTATTAAAATTCTCATGATATTTTACTCTCTAAAATATCTTTTATGATCATACAATTATAATTTTGTTAAATATCCAATCAATGTTATAATATTATATAGTATTATTTACAAGGTTTCCTTAGAAATTGTTTAGATTTTTACAACTGTAAGAATGAAGTCTTCCACCTGTGTACTTTAGGAATGTTTGAGAATATGAAGAATACAAAATTTTTACAATTTTTGTAATCTTTATTCATACTATGTGTAATAATATAGTTAGTGTAGATTTTTTTAGCATTTTTAGTGCAGTAGATTTGATAGAATTTTTTTGGTTCAATTATATTCTATATATTTAGTATAATTTTACAATATGTAACTATACTATTTATTTTACATATTATTTTTATTTTTATTCAATGATATTAAAATGTAGTTTCAAAAAACAAACAGAGTTATTATTTTTTGTATGTAGTGCATATCCCTAAGTATTTTCTATATTTTTCACTAGGTAGTATATGATTTTGTATAAGCCATTTTCATTTATTTTTTGTTTTAGATTGTTTCAATTACTATCTGATTTCTTATTACCATTCCATGATGAAAAATTTGGGTCTGATTATTTCATTTCACATCTTGAAATGTGAAAGTATATTATGTTATAAATACAAATGATTTTCTAATTTTTTTTACTAGGTTAATTTGTTCGGAGAATTTCACATTTATTATGTACCACAAACTGTATTATCCTGCTTCTAAATTGACATTGAATTATTTTCATTCTATTGTTTCTTTCAAAGAGATTTTTTTTAAAAAAAATTATAAACATTTTTCAAAATTATGTTTTTTAATTTCAATAATCTAGCTATATATCATTGTTTCAAAACTAATTTTTCAAGTTTTTTATCTATTATTAAACAATATCCCATTATTTTATTCTGTATTTAATTTTAATTTTTTTATTTTTTTATTTTTATAATTAATCATCAACAGATTTTTTTAAAAATTAAAAATACACATCAAATCATTTGAAATTACAAGGGGTAAATACTAGTGTTTTTTATAAAATATGAACATATATATATATATATACATAATTGTTATATTGTAATTAAATTATTGAAATCATAATATAAATATATGGTTAGTTATTATTATAGTATTAATTCATATATATAAATATAATTTATTACAAATAATAACAATTTAAATATTATATAAGAGTGTATTTATTTGAGATATATTTGTTACCTGTGATTAGTTGAACAATGTTTTTCATATAATTAGAATATTATGGACAATATAGAACAATCAATGAAATCTCAAAATATTTGTATCCATAAAATGCATAAAAACACAACTAGTATAATGAATTCCATCTATGTCTTCGATGGGGACATGTCCCACGGTCCAAAGTGTGAATTTCACACATGTATCTACTCTTTTGACAAAGGAAATGTTGTGTAGTTTTATTAATTTGAGTGGGATATTTCTTATATATAGGAACCTCAGCTATTTGTTTCTCTTTTGTTTATGATTCATCAGATGGTGGTGCCTATAGGATATTGAGATGCAATGATGATCCCCCAAATTATTGTCCTATTTTTTATGTGGAGGGACATGACATCTCCTAAGGAATCCAATTGGTCTGTGAAAACTCTACAAAGGATAAAAAAAATTATAAATGATAGCTTATATGAGTTGGGATCTATTAAACCATGTGAATACTATGGATATCATAATAGAATACATGGATCACATGGTTTTTGATGCACATTATCAACAGGATATGGGTCATATAGTGGAGGTTCTACCTCTGTCGGTGGAAAAAGAGAGGCCTCATGAGCAGCTCAATAGTATCATCCTAGCTTCCCAACGGCATCATATGTTGGAGGAGGTGCTTGAGAAGGTGAATCTTCTCTATCCGATAGATGATCGAAGATAGGATCTTGTACATTAATGAGTTTCAATAATATATATTTATCTATAAAATAGTATGATTCCCAACTAAATATCATGGCCTCCTGGATATTAGAAATATAGATAATATGATTCAAATAGATAATTTATAAAAAAATTGAATAAAAAATTCTAAAACAAATATGATAATCTAAATTTGTTGACTTTTTATATTTTCAAATCCTTTAACCATGTCATCTAAGATACGGTATAGAATTCAATATATACCACGGTGTATACTTGACTTACTCTAATAAATTATGTCATATCATAGTCATTCCCTCACTATGAAATATCGCACGCCTTTCTCATATATTGATATATTTTGAATGATACTGCCTCCAACGGACATCCCACCACCCTATCAGCTTCATGGAATGAAGTGTAAATAGATTTCTTGAGGCCACTATAATAAATTTGACACATCAAAACTAATTATAAGATCCCAACCTTGTTATAGATTCCACATACTTAATTAAGGTATCTCTTCACCATGTTTTGATCTAATTTTTAGTTTACGATTTTCATGGGTCTGTTTGGGTGTGTTTTGGAAGATTTTGGAGTGTTTCTAGGTAGTCCTCAGTTAGCACACAGTTTTCCTAAACCATGTGCCCACCTAGGAGAAACATTGCAGCCATACAGTAGGGGTACATGGTTAGGGTTCATGGTTTTTCTACTTGTGCAGTCCTTCTAAGAAATCATGTGTGAAGACTTTAAGTTCCATTAAAGTTTGATTAAAAATTCATGAAACCACAATTTATATCCCCAATCACCCCCACTCAACCTAACATGATTTCCTTTTCTCTTGGAGGCTCCAAAGTGGATTCCTAGGTGCCGAGAACTCCTTTCTTTATGAATCATTGATTCTATAAAAGATATCAACACCTCTCCAGATGTGATCTCTTCCTTGTTTATGTTCCTCTATTTCGCATATTTCTCTCTAAGGATTGGGATGATTTATTCCATTTTAATGGATTATATCCAGGTTTTGATAGATCATGTATCATTGGATCTTGACCCTAGGTTTTCATCCTATATCTCTTTTAATGTTGTTAATTCAATCATTTTATATTTAATTGAGGGATAATTTTTTGTGAGAATTCATCAATGATCTAAAGGTAGGTGGTATGATTTCTAATTCCCATATTCTTTATCATGATCTCATGTTTTTATTTGTAACATTATATTTCCATGTTGTATAATTACTTTTAAATTAGAAAAATGATTTGATTCCCATGAAATTGTGATACTCTTCACAGATCCCATTGGACCCATTCGAGATTATGAGACAAGGCATAATGGAAACCCATGGGGTATTCCAATATCATTGAAATTATGATTCTTGAAATATAATATGGGGAATAATGTGTACATGGTATTAAACTAAATCCTTGTTTCATGGTTTGATAATGGGATTTAAACCGCATATTGGATTAACATTGAAGTTTTAATGAGATGAGTAATGGGTTATGATAAATTTATTAATGGGGTATTTATCATTTTTTCCTTGTGATAAAATTAATGAATGCATGGTTTTTTATAAATGAAATAGTGAATTATATTGTTAATGATTGACAAGAAGTCCACAAACAATGAACCTTAATATATATCTTAATATAATCATGAACGATGAGTTGTGGTGAGGGGTTAATCCTCCAAGTACCCATGGGGTGCTAGAATGATGCTCTAGGCCCTTGATGTATATTTATATGTGAATGTGAACAGTGTGTTTTGGGTGAGGGATCGATGCTCTAATTAACCATGGCATGATAGACTAATGCTCTACACCTATGATGCATGAATGTGAATTGATTATGGACTGACGCTCCAAATATCCATAACAATGGTACCCTGATTAGTGATTTAGGGTACTGAATGAAATTGGAAATAAATAAAAGGATGAAATTCTATAAGAATATTAAAATTTAAAATACTTATTTTTTCGGTTTCAGGCTCTGATATGAGCCAAAGTAGGTATGATGTGGTTTACTAAAGAATAATAAATGGGAAACTTGTTTACTTTTGTTATTTGATCTTTATTCTTCATATAACTTCATATATTATTATAGAATATATATTTCTTTATACATAATTGGTGGTGGCCTACTGAGTTGTACCCACACCCAAAATGGGCCACAAAATTGGTACCTAAATAGACTTTATGTTTTTAGGATAGGGTAAGGGTGTGATCCCTTTGTTGGATGGGTGAGTTAGGATTCAGGATGGAGCATGGATGAGAAACCGGACAAGATAATAGGACCCTCTTAGGGGTTTTTAGTGTGTATTTATTTTGGGTTTTACATAGACAATTCACACTTATGTTCCATGACATACTTCCTAATTTGTTTTATGGTTGTTTTCCCTATTTTTTATTTATCCATGTGTTGTTTGGTTTATTATTGATTATTAAAGTATCATGGTTATATTGATTATTGATTTCCACTATTTTGATGCATTAATAAATAGGTTACAGTCTCCCCATGTTACATATTAGACCCTCACTACAAGTCGATAGCCTCTAGTGTATGAGGAGGTGTGGCTGAGGTCATGTGGTGAACTAGATATTAGAACCAGAATGTGGCACCCGAGTCAGGGCATCACAAAGGGGTATCAAAAAATGTTTTATTTTATTTTTTATTTTCTTAATATTTGGAAAAGGTAGGAAGGATACTATAATGATTCATGAATTTTTCATGAGCTTATGTATGGGAGTAGTTAAACCTTATGTGAGGGAAAACCCCAGTTCCTAGGGTGGGATTGTTGTTCTTAATGTTTTCTATTATAGTTAAATTTAATTTCAACTTGAGTGATGCACTTGTTGTGTGATGTTATTTTTTCCTGATAATTTACTCATGGATAAATATGGAATGAGAGTTGAGAATTCATGCATCATTCTAGGAACATAGTATTTTATGTGACATGAATCATTTTAGGCATGAATGGAAAATAAAATTATGAGTTGTTTTTGGGAAATGATTTTTTATTTATTAGAGTAATCTAAAATAAATGGTTATTAATAATGAAATAGTAAGATTTAAAATATTTTAAATTTTCAAATTTGAAATGGGATTAAAGTGATGTCCAATTAGAAACATATATTTATGAAATTTGTTTACCCTCTATTATCCATAGCCTAGGTTAGGGGTAGTTGAGGGTAGTGCTAGTTTCAAGGTTTTGACTATAGGGTAGTTTATTTCAGATAATTTATAGTGATATAACCTGAATAACTCTTTTATAAATGTGTAAATGATGTGTTATGTATCCTAAGATTCATGTTTTTAATTATAGAGAAATTCCTCCACGATGAAATTTGTTTTTAGGACAACAGGAGAACGTTGCTGGAAATGTTCCTTCGATAGTCAAACAAGAGACCCTGATAGTTTTGTGTGAAGGGGTGGGAGAGAAGTTCCATGAGAAATTTTCTATCTTTATGCATTTCATGGAAAGGACACAGGGTGGGCTATGTAGAGTATGTTTGATCTTATTTGGGAGTTTCTATTGCAACACCCTCTAATGTTCACCGAAGAGGGAAGGCATGAGGAAGTTAAGTTATAGATTGATTCTGTCTAGATAAATCTTAACCATTTAGAGTCACCTTTTTAGAAAAGATTCATGTTTGCTTCTTATATATTATGAGGTCAAACGAAGTGTTGGTAGGATATTGAGGCCTGAGAAGAGAAATTTGAGAGCATGGTACAGAAGATATTTCAAGAGAATTTCCTTTAACATTTTTACGATGAGATTCTTTGGTAGTATAGGGTAGCATGTTTTATACAATTGACCCAGGGATGTGTGTCCATGGTGAACTACTATGTATGCTTCATCGACTTGATGCACTTTTTCCCAGCACCGGTAGGAGATGAGGCAACTCCAACCAGACATTTTCAGTATGTATTAAAATGTCATATGAACTCTGAAGTTAACATATTTTTATTGAATAAGTTTACTGAGGTGATAAATTAAGCTCTCATTTATTAAAATAACTTGAAGGGGGATTCCCATAGAGGACAGGTGGTTTATACTAGATGAATAGAAGGTACACCTTCTGAGGTTAATAATCATCACTATGAGGATTTTAACTAGTGAGGTAGCAAATAATTTAGCCTGGAAGAATTATAAGTTACTCATTGTAGTAATTGAGTGTTCTTATTTTATTTTGGTATGTTGGGATATAGTCATAGTTAGTGTCATTGACCATTGGTGGAGTGTCCATCTTACTATAGGATAGGACACTTATAGAACTATTGTAGGAACCCGTGACTGATGGGTAATGATGGTGGATCTAGGTCAATCCAAAGTACTGGATGTGGGCCTTCTACCCTATACCAGTCAGGCGGTTGTAGTTCTACTAATCAAGCCAGTTATGTAAGCAATCATGATACTTTAGAGAAAGAATGTGTGTATACGAAGAGAAATATAGAAAATGGAAGTCAGACCAGAGTATAGGTCAGAGGGATTGGTCAGTTACATGTAGTTCATCCTGCACTTATTTATGGCGTGGTTGGGAAATTGATAGTCAGAGGTATTATTATTTTATATTCTACACTTTCTAGTGCATTATTTGATACAGGAGCCTCACATTCTTTTATATCTTCCAAACTTTTGAATGGGTTGAGTGTGACAGTGGAGTTTTTATGTGGGATTATAACAATCGACACACCACTGGGTGTATAATCAATGGAAATCTGTCTATATAAGGGATGCGCCCTTGAGTTTAGTGAGTATCATTTCCTTTGGGATCTTAACATATTTGACATGTGAGGTTTTGACTTCATTTTGGGTATCGACTGATTTGTGTCGTACCAAGCCCATATAGATTTTTATCATAGGAGAGTTGCCTTTATATATCTTAAGGTTGAATGATATGTTCGTGTGGAGAATTGTATATCTAGGAAGGACCTATAAGGCAAATTCATCACCAATTTGGGGATCTCACTACCTAGGTTCCATATCATTTATTGGATGATGTGGGTTTGAAACATATTGTATTCCACACCTAATGGATGGATTTCAGGATGTGTTTCATGAAGACTTATCAGGATTACCACCTGAAAGAGATGTGGAGTTTACAATTAAGCTAATTTCTGGAGCTGAACTATTTTCCATTCCACCTTAATGAATGTCACCAACAAGGATTCAAGATCATAATATTGAATTGAAATAACTGATAGATAAGGTATTTATACATCTAAACATGTCTCCTTGGGGATCTCTAGTTTAGTTTGCTAAGAAGGATGACGAGACATTGTGCTTATGTGTCAATTACTGGAAGTTAAACATGATGACAATTAATAACCAGTATCTTCTTCTATGTATTGATTATCTTTTTAACCATTTGAGAGGTTCTTTTGTGTTCTCCAAGATAGATTTGAGATTTGGGTATCATCAGTTGAGAGTTAGACCTTATGATAAACTGTGGAATGATTTGAGAAGTATGTATGGCCTATATGAGTTTTTTGTGATGGCTTGGGGTTAAAAACACTCCATATGTGTTTATGGCATTGATTATCCAAATCATTCACTCATACCAAGATAATTTTGTGGTTGTTTTCTGGATTACATGTTGGTGTACTCTATGAATCATGATGATTATTCCCAACACCTTAACATCATCATGAGTGCACTGAGAGAGCGTTGGATATATGAAAATATGTCTTAGTGTCAATTTTGGAATGATAGGGTACATTTCATGGTACACATCATCTTTAATGATGGTGTGTCGGTCGACCAAGATAAAATTCAGGCAGTTGTTTCTTGGGAGAAGACTAATAATGTTTTTGATATCTAAATATTTTGGGTTTGTAGGGTTATTATCATAGATTTATCATGGAATTATCTTGTTTGGTAGAACCACTTTAAGGATTTACCCAGAAGGTCATCAGGTTTTAAGAGTCTAGATCATGAGAAGATTCCTTCTAGGAGTGGAAGAAGAGTTTCACTACCATGCTGACATTGATCCTACCTGATCTAAGAGGGGATTATATCTTGTTTTGTGATGAATCTGGGATTATAATTTGGTTAGTGTTGATTAAAAGTGATCGAGTCATGGTATATGGATCACAATAGTTGAGGCTACATGAATGGAATTATCCTACACATGATCTCAAGTTGGACATGGTGGTTTATGAAATAAATTGTTTGTGGCATTATCTATTGAGAAAAAGGTTTATTGTGTATATCAACCATAAAATCATAATGTATATCTTTTCACAATGATATTTTAATCTCTAATAGTATAGGTGGGTTGAGTTTATGCAGTTGTTTTAATTTGATCTAGCCTATACACCTAGAAAATGAAACACTTTTTTTTAATGATTTGAACTAGAAGACATGGAATTGTGTTGACCAAGAGCCCGGTTCTGAATGGAATTTAATAGATTTTTTGGATGAGATGTAAATAGAGGTTCAGGAGTGCTAATTATAGATGACTTGTGTGTCATTATCAATGGATTCTACAATTATGATCTGGTTCAAGGAAATTCAATATGAGGATCTATATTGTTTACCCTTGAGGGAAAGACTAGAAGGTGGGGAGTCAATTTCTTATTTGGAAATAAATGAGGATGAGATAATCTATGTCTAGGGCCATGTTGTTTTTCCTCTATGTATATAGGAAGATTTTATGTATGATTTTCATGCTTTTAGTGGGTAGTGCACCTTTGTTTGACCAAAATGTATCGTGACCTTCAAAGATAGTATTGGTGGTGCGGAATGAAAAAGAATATTATGGATTTCATGACATGATGTTACATCCATCCAACGGCCCGAAGGCCTTCATATTTTTTTATTTTTATTAAAATCAAGACCCCCCTTTTAAAGGAAGAAGAGGGGAAACCCAAATAAACATCATCTACTTAGGAAAAATCAAAACCCAAAGGTAAAGCGATACAACCCAAAATGACAACATAGAGCTACCCCCCCCCCCCATAAATTGATCGTGAAAAGGCTATCCACTAGTTCAGAGTTGAACAGCAATAAATTGTCATGTGTAAAAGCACAGGCCCAATTCGATGGAAAATCCATACCCTCTTAAGAAAATGATCCATTAAGCTCTGCAACGATGAACCACAAGCTCTGGAACCTCCCCTAGGGCCGGATACATGTGGCCAAGTCTAAGTGCATCACCATACCAACAGATATCATAAAACACATTCACCAATCTGAGAATACAAAAACCAGAAAGACCTATAACAAAAAATAATCCTAGACCAACCTCGTCGACCTCCACCCCAACACCACAGCCACAAAATCCCGAAAGACAATCAAGAGAACATGAGTTCAAGCCAAAGTTACATGGGACTGGATAGCCCAACCCTACACCTAAGGACTACCACCAATAAGGGAAACTGTGTCTTCCTGAAATAGAAACACCTCTTTGGGCATGGATCTACTATGATGAGAACCTTGGATACACCATCATTAGGTTCTAGCACAAGCCTCATGATGAGAAGAATGGAAATACCAGCGACGTCAGACCAAGACAACCAAAACTAGATCCAAGAACAAAATCACAACTCCCTCCAAATTAAACTCTTGTAAAAACACACAGCAACCGAGATCGAAATCCTCCCCCTCTGAAGTACTGAGAACAAGCCCTAAGCCACACCTAAGATAGATAAAAGCAATCCCAGATCCAACTGAGAAACCATCCCACTCCATCACCTTTCCCACCGAAAAAGCTGAGCAACCCGAACCAAGATAGGGCCACCCCAATCCTCAACGCCGTCAGATAGAGGAAAATCAGGCCGACCACCATAAACTCATACCAAAGACATGATGTTACACATGTCATCATATGAAGGCTATGAATCAATGACCGAGTGTTCTATTACAACTTTTGACCATTCTAGAATGGAAGTGGGAGGATTTTACCATGGATTATTTTGTGGGTATCCTAAGGACACCTCCAATGAATGGGACAATATGTGTGATTGTGGAATTGTTAGAAAAAATTCTCCAATTTCATGATAGTTTAGGAAAATTTCACAATTGATCAATTGGGGATATGTGTTTTTGAGAGATATTTCATTTTCCTAGGGTTTCATGGAGTATAGTTTCTGATCATGGATCTTGTTTTACTTCACTTTTCTAGAAATTCATGCATAAACTGTTGGGTACCTATCTATTTCTGAGTACGGATTTTCACCCACTAATAGATGGGAAATTGAAGCATACTATTCATGTGTTGGAGTAAATGTTGTGATCATGTATCCTAGACTTTGGAGGATCATGGTAGAAGCACATAGTGATTGTTTTTTTCATAAAACAATAGATATTAGAAGACTATTCATATGGAAACTTAAGTGTATCTTTATAATAGGCCATGAAGAAAACCACTATGATGGATGGAGATGGGTGAGTTAGATTTGTTGGGACTGAGTCTCATACAGGAGACATTAGAATAGGATCGGTTGATTCTAAAACATATGGATACAACTCATAGTAGACAGATGCCTTGTGCTGATAAACATTGTCTACTTCTTGAATTTATGGTGGGTGATCATGTATTCCTTCATATGTCACTAAGATTGGGTCACTATAATATTTGGAAGTAGGGAAAGTTGGCACCCATGTTTTTTGAGCCATTTGATATTATGAAGAGAATCAGAATGATGCCATATCAATTGGCTCTTCCAAAGAGGTATATTTATATGAATGAAGTTTTCCATGTGTCACAACTTTGACAATATCACTGTGACCCTTCCCATGTAATTGATGTTGATGATGTTGAGCATTAGGGTGATGTGTCCTTTGAGAAGCATCTGATTCACGTTGTGGATTGTAGTGAGAAAGATTTTTAGGTAAAGACACAATCATTGGCATGAGATTTATGGCATAATGGATATGTTCAAGAGGAAACATTGGACAGATAAGGGGTTATGTGGGCCTAATGTCCCATCTTTATTACCTAAGAGGCTTAGAAATACTTGGGAATATAGCTTAAGGATGAGATGTTATATGGTGGGGAGATTGTATGATCCCAACCTTTCTTGAGATGTCTCTTACTTGTTCTGTGTATCTCTTTACCTTATTTTTATCACTATTTTGGTTGAGGCTTATCTTGGGTGTGTATGGGTGAGTCATGGAATCATTTTGAAGGTTCTTGGGCATTACGCGTTTAGTTCATGGTTTTCCCAAACCGTGCTCCACCACCAAAAACCGTGAAACATGTGACAGAGGGGGATTTTATGGTTGGATCATGGTTAAACAAACTACGCACCCACCTATGAGAAACTGGTCACCCTAGACATTAGGGGTCCATATATAGGGTTCAATGTTTGTCTAACTATGTGTCCCTTCTAGGAAACTGTGTGCTCAGACATTAAGTTCCCAAAAAAATTAATTAAAAATTCCCCAACCCCATTTTTATATCCCTAATCACCCCCAATCAACCTAACACAATTACCTTTTCTCTTGGAGGCTCCCAAAATGATTCCCAATATCCTCAAACTCTTTTCATTTCAATCTTGATCATAGGTTTTGATCATATATCTCCTTTTCCATTGTAAAATAGATTTTTCAATATCGAATTGAGGGATAAGGTTTGGAAAATATTAATCAACAATACTAAGATAGGTGGTCTAATTTCAAATTACTATATTCATGATCACGATCTCATGTTTTTAGTTGTACCATTACATTTTCACATTGTGAAATTTCTTTTATATTAGGAAAATTATTTTATTCCCATCTAATTGTGAGACCCTTCACAGATCCTATTAGACCTATTGAATATTATGAGACTGATCATGATGGAAACCCATGGGTTATTCCAATATCCAGGAAATGATGATTCTTGAAATGTAAAAAATATAATATCATGTATATGTAATTGAACTAAATCCTTGATTCATGGTTTCATAATGGGATTTAAATGGTTGATTGTATTAACCTTGAAGGGTTAATGTGATGAGTGATGATTAATGATAAATGGATTAATATGGGATTGATCATGTGGTTCCTTGTGATGAAATTAATGAATTCATGGTTGTGTTTGATAAATGAAATGGTACACCATGTTGTGAATGATCGACAAGAATGCAACTGATGATAAACCTTGACATATATCTTTATATAATTATTAAAAAAGGGTTGTGTGTGAGGGAATGATGATCCATGTATCCATGTGGTGCTATATTGATGCTCTAAACCCCCTATTTATATTTATATTTTAATGTGAATAGTGATTGTTGGTTGAGGGAATGATGCTTCAGGTACCCATTGGGTTCCAAACTGATGATCTAGGCCCCTAATTCATGAATGTGAATTGATGTTGGACTAACAATCCTAGTATCAATGATAATTCTAACCAGAATGATTCTCTAGGGTATTGAAAGGAATTGGAATTAAATTGAATAAATAAATCCCATAAAAAGATTAAAATTTAAAATTCCTATAGTGTATGGTTCAGACTCTGGCATGGGCCGAAGAAAGTAAGATATGGTTGAATAAATAATAATAAATGTGAAACATGTTTACATTTTCATTTGATCTTTATTCTTTATACAACTACATACACTATTATAGACTGGATATTTCTTTAGATGCCATTAGTGGTGGCCTAAAGATTTGTTCTCACACCTTACTCAGGATGCCTGACTGGTACCTAAATAGATTTCATGTTTATAATATATGATAAGGGAAAGATACCAATGTTAGATGGATGAGTTTGGATTCAAGATAGATCATGGATGATAAATCGGACAAGATGTTTGGACACACTTGGTAGTTTTAAGTGTGTATTTTTTTTTTTGGGTTTTCACTAGACTCTTGATGCTTGAATGGAATGAAATATTTACTGCTTTGGTTTATGGTCATTTTTCCTGTTTTGGATTTTTTTCATGTGTTGTTTGTTTGAATATTGATTATTTTATAATATTATTTATATTAAATACTAATTTCCATTGTTGTGATACTTTGATAAAGAGGGTTTAGTATGCCCATATTTCATATTTAACCATCACTGTAAGTCGGAAGCCTCGGGCCTATGGAGACGAACACCTGAGGTCATGTGTTAAACCATCTCAAGCCACTGGTGTGTGGCACACAGGTAGGGGCATCACAAAGTGGTATCAGATCATTTTTTATTTTCTTATTAGTTATCTTACTATTTTGGAAATGTATACAGGTGACTAGTATGAGTTGGGCCTTGGTCACAAACTTGTTCATGGGAGTAGCTAACCCATGTGTGATGGAAAACCCATGTTCTCGGTATGGAATTATCATTCTTGATTTTTGATTTTAGAGTTAAATGTTATTTCACCATGATTGATGCACTTTTTGTGTGATTTTTTTATTTTTCGAGATCTTACTTATGTCTTGGTATGGAATGAGAGTTGAGTTTTCATCCATCATTCTAGTTGCTCGGGATTTTATGTGGCATGCATCATTTTAGGCATGCGTAGAAAATAATGTTAGGGGTGGGTTCTGGGAAATGAAAATGATTTTCTTTATCTGAGTTAACTAATGTAAATGGTTCCTAATAATGAAATAATAATGGTAAAAAGATGTTATATGTGGTAATTTTAAATGGTTAAAATGATATTTCTAATGATAAACTTATAATTATGAATGTTTATTACCCTTTTTTAGCCATGGCTCAGGATAGGGATGTTTGAGGGTAGTGCTAGTGTCGTAGTTTTGACAAAAAGGTAGTGTATGTGGGATAATTTCGAGAAATATTTCATGAATATATCTAATATAAATGTATTAATAAGGTTTTATGTATCCTAATATGTTTTTTTGGAATTATAGATACTTGACTCCATGTTTACATTTGTTTGTAGAATGATGGGAGGAAATTACTGGAAATGTGCCTCTAGTAGTGGAACTAGAGTCCCTGGTAGTTTTGGGTGAAGGGGCGGGAGAGAAGTTCTGTGTGAAATTTTCTCTCTTTATATAGTTCATGGAAAGATACCCAAGGAGGGATATGAACAATATGTCTGATCTGGCCCAAGAGTTCATGTTTCAACACCATATTATGTTCACCAAAGAAGGTGGACTTGAGGCATCTGAGTTATGGATTGAGTCTATCCAAACAATTCTTGACCATTTATAGACACCTTTAGAGAAAATTGTCAATTTGGATGTTTATATGTTATGAGGTAAAGAAAATATTTAGTGGGATATTAAGTATCTGGATGAGAAGTTGGAGAGAATATTATAAAAATAAATTCAGGAGAAATTCTTAAAACACATTTACCCTAATAAACATAGGCGATAGAGGGTAGCATAGTTTATCTGGTTGACCCTGTGAAGTATGTCCACAATGGACTATTTTGGTCACTTCACTAACTTACAATTATTTGTCCCAGCGCTGGCATGAGATGAGGAAACTACAACAAGATGTTATTAGGATGGACATAAATATGAGATGAAGTCTAAGATTAACATCTTATGATTGAAAATTTTTCCTGAGGTGGTGAATCCTGCTCTCAATTCTGAGGGGATCCTGAAGAAGGATTCTACTGGAGGACAAGTGGTTTTTTCTTGATGAACAAGAGGAAAAAATTCTAAGGATAGGAAGAATAATTATGAGAATGTCAACCATGGTGGTGTCAAATAGAGCATCCAGGGACAAGGCTCAATTACTCAATGCAGTAATCGAGTGTTCTGTAATTAGTGTGGTAAGTTAGGACACATTCATAGTCAATGTACCTAACCATCAGTAGAGTGTTGAGATTGTGGCTAGATGGAAAACTTACAAAGGTATTTTAGGAACCCATAATCAATGGGTAGTGATAGAGGAGCTAGGATAAACCAGAGTACTGGATGGGGGTCTTCTAGCCCATACCAGTAAGGCATTTGGAATTCTTTTATCCATGATAGTCAGGATGGTGGGTGTGGTACTTAAGGGATAGAATGCATGTATCAGTAGATCAATGCAGTATAGGGAACTCATACTAGAGCATAGGGAATAGGGAAAAGTCAGTTACATGATGTTCAGCCTAAACCTATTGTTAGAAAGGTTGGGTCATCGACCGTTATAGGTACTATTCTTATAGATTCTATGCTTAAATGTAATTTGTTTGATATAGGAGCCCCATATTATTTTTTATTATCCAAAAAATTTAACTGGTTGATTTTGATGGTGGAGTTTGTGAGTGGGATTATTATGATCAAAACACAACTGGGTTTATGGTCAAAAGAAATCTATTTATGGAAGGGATGTTCCCTTGATGTTGGTGAGTATAATTTCTTTTAGGATCTTTTCATACTTGAAATTCTTGGTTTTGAATTTATTTTGGGTATCGAGTGGATGTTATCATTCTAAGCCCTCATATATTTTTACCATAGGATAGTAACATTCACACCTCCTAAGGGTGATAGATATTTTCATCGTGGATAATGGGATATCCAAGTAGGCCAGGCAGATCCGGTTCATCAGAACCTAGAGGAGATAAATTCATAGGTTTCAAGTCTTTTTTTGGATGATGGGGTTGTGAAATATAGTGGATTTACACCCATAATGGTTCCATTATAGGATTTGTTTCCAGAATACTTTTTAGGAATACCACTAAATAGAGATGGTGAGTTTACAATTGAAATAATTCCTAGAAAGGAACTAATTTCCATTTCACCTTACCCAATAGAACTAACAGAGCTTCAAGTTATTAAGACTAATCTATAAGAATTACTGGATAAGGGATTTATCCATATGATAATGTCACCATAGGTTTCTCTATTTTAGTTTTCTTATAAGTAATATTGGATGTTGTGCTTATGTAATGATTATTGGAATTTGAATTGGATGATAGTTAAGAACCAGTATCCTCTTCTGAATATTGATGATCATTTCGACCAGTTGAGTGGTGCTTTTGTGTTCTCCAAGATCGATTAAAGATCGACGTTTTATCAGCTCATATTTATACCTTATGATATATCATTTTATTATTTTAGAAGTAGTTATGGCCTATAAGAGTTCATCATGATGTTATTTGGTTTAACATACACTCTAGCTATGTTTATATTCATGATGAACGGAATCCTTCACTCATACCGGGATTAGTTAGTGGTTGTTTTGTGGATGACATTTTGGTGTACTCCACGACTCATGAAAATAGTTTCTAACACCTTGAAATAATCATTAGTACACTAAGAGAGCATTATCTATACGTCAAGCTATATAAGTTTCAATTAAAGATTTACAGGGTACATTTCTTGGGTCACATAAACTCTATGGAAGGTGTGTTATTAGACCTAGAGAATGTTTAGGTAGTTGTTTCTTTGTATTATCCCAAGAATTTTCTTGATATCTGATTCTTTTTGGGTTTGGTGTGATATTATCATAGATTCATCAAAGACTTCCCCATTTTAGAGAACCAATTTTGGGCTTGAACAATAAGTGGATCAAGTTTAAATGATCAAGAGAATGTGAAGATACCATCCTGGAGTTGAAGAATCGTTTGACTACCATATTGATTTTGATCCTACTCGATCCAGATAAGGATTATAGCATGTTTTGTGATTCATCTAGGATTGGACTTGGGGAAGTGTTAATGAATAGTGATTGAGTCATGGAATATGGATCAAGACAGTTGAGGCCGCATGAATAGGATTTTCCTATGTATTATCTCAAGTTGGGCATAGTGGTTTAGGAATTAAATTGTTGGTGGAATTACCTGTTGAGACAAAGGTTTATTTTTTATACCGAACACAAAAACTTAAAGTATATTTTTTCAATAATATTACAATATTTATAAGTGGTGGTGTGATGAGTATATGTTGTCACTTGAATTTGATCTAGTATTCTAGAAAAGGGAAACATTGTTGCTGGCACTTTGAGCTGAATGTCATAGACTCAGGTAGTCCAGCAGTCTAATTTTGAATGGAAGATGATGGATTTGTTGGATGAGATGTATATAATGGTTCAAGAGGTATTAGGGAATTTGAATCTTGTGTCCCAATCCATGGATTTTACACTTCTAATATATATTAAGGAGAGATGGTATGAGGATCTGAAGAGTTTATCCTTGAGGGAATTCCTAGAAGGTGGGGAGTCATCTTCCAATTGGACTATAGATGAAGATGAGGTCGTCTATGTTTGTGGTCACGATTTTGTTCTTATGTGTATGTGAGAAGATTAATTGCATGAGTTTCATGCTTCAAAGTGTGAAGTACACCCTAGTTTGACCAAAATATATTAGGTCTTTCAGAGACCGTATTGGCAGCCAGGAATTAAAAGGGAGATTTTGGGTTTTGTGACACCATGCTACATGTGTTAGCAGGTGAAGATTGAGCATCAGTGGCCCAGGTGTCTATTAAAACTAATTTCCATTTCAGAATATAAGTGAGAATACATTAACATGGATTTTTAGGGGGGTCTCCCTGGAACAACTTGGAATAATGAAACAATATTGGTGATTATAAAGCATTTGAAAAAAGTATCCAATTTCATGCAAAGTCGAAAAACATTCACAGTTGATTGGTGGGGGATATGTATATTAGAGAGATAATCTATTTTTATGGGTTTCCATGGAGTATAGTTTCAAATAATAATTTTCATTTTAATTCATGCATCTAGAAAATATTGGATAAGTTTTTAGTACCAATGTGTTTCTGAGTATGTCTTCTCACCCACAGACAGATAGGAAATCGAATCATACTATCTAGGTATTTGTGGACATGTTGTGAGAATGAAACCTAGACATTGTGAGATATTATGGGAATCACATACCACTATTTATGTTTTCCTATAAAAATAGTTATCAAACAACTATTCAGATGGCACTATATAAGTCTCTTTATGGTAGGCCATGCAGATCACCTCTATGTTGGATAGAAGCGGGTGAGTCAATGTTTCTGGGACTGAGTCTCATGAAGGTGAAAATGTAATCGATTTATTTGTTTCATAAATTTATGGCTATAGAGTAGAGTTGATAGAAGTATTATGCTGATTTATGTCATCTACTTCTTCAGTTTATAGTGGGTGACTATGTATTCATTTGGGTGTCGCTGAGATTGGGTTATTGTCAGATTCTAAAGCAGGGCAAGTTGGTTCCTAGGTTTGTTAGATTGTTTTAGATTGTAGAGAGAATATAGCCTTTGGAATATTGCTTAGATATTTTATAAAGGTATAGTTCTATTAATGATGTTTTCCATGTTTCATAGCTTCAAAAGAATCACCCCAACCCATCTCATGTGATCAATGTTGATGATTTTGAGCTTGATTCTAATGCTTCCTTTGAGGAGAATCTGATTCATGTTGAAGATCATAGTGAGAGAGTTTTTAGAGGAAATACTATTACATTTTTTTAGTTTTTTAGTATCATAAAAATGTATAGGAGGAAACATGTGATAGATTAGTGGATATTTAGGCTTAGTGTCCTGACCTTTTTACCTAGGAGGCTTATGATTCTTAGGAGTACATCCTGAGGATGAACTATCATAAGGTGGGGAAATTTTACAATCCCAACCAATCTGCAGATTTCTCATACTCATTCTAGGTATCTTTTTACCATTTTTTAATCTTCTTTTTTATTAAGGCTTGTCTTGGGTGCATTTATGGGAGTGTTGGGAGATTTTGGAGGGTTTCTGGGCAGTGCACAGATGGCGTATGGTTTTCCCAAACCTTTCACCCACCCCCAGAAATTGTGAGACAACTGATAGAGGGAGTTTTCATGGTTTGAAAATGGTTTAAAAAAACTATTTACACACCTAGTAGAAACTGTGCACCCCAGATAGTAGGGGTGGAGAGATAGGGTGCATGGATTTTCTAACCATGCAGCCCTTCTGGGAAACTATGTGCACAGACCTTAAGTGCACAAAATATTTAATTTATAATTATTGAACCCATAGTTTATATCTCAAATCACCTCCACTCAACCTAAAAAGATTTCTATTAATCTTAGTGGCTCCTGATAGAATTCCTAGTCTTCTTGAACTCCTTTATTTGGGAATTTATGATCTGGTGGAAAAAAATCAGCACCTATTCAGTATATGATCTCTTCTTTATTTAGGTTCCTCTCTCTCTCTTATTTATCTCTTTGTATGGGGATTATTTCTTGTATTTTTTATGGTTTATATCAATATTTTTATAGATTTTTTTTGGGTATCTTGTTTCATTTAATCATGATCCTAGGTTTTAATCCTAGATCTCCTTCTCCATTATGAATTTGTCTTTTTATACATCTAATTTAGGGATATGGTTTGGTGAGAATTTATTAATGATACTAAGGTAAGGGTTTTAATTTCTAATTCCCATAGTCTTGATCAAGATCATGTGTTTCTTTTATACCATTATGTTTCCATATTGTGCAATTACTTTTAAATTAGAAAAATTATTTTATTTCCATTTTATTTTGAGACCCCACATATCTATTGTTGGACCCATTAGAGATTATGATACCAGGATTTGTGGAAACCTATGGGGTATTCCATTTTCTTTTAAATGATGATTCATGAAATTTTAAAATGTGAATAATGGGTAAATTGAATTAAACTAAATCTTTACTATAAGGTTTGATAATGGGATTTGAAGGGTTTATTGGCTTAACCTTGAAGGGTTAATGAGAGGAGTAATGATTGATGATAAATGAATTAATGGGGGTTTCTCAAGTTGTTCATTATGATAAAAGTAATGAATCCATGTATATGTTTGATAAATGGAAATTTTCACCATGTTTTGAATGATTGAAAGGAAGGTCGCTGATGGTGAACCTTGATATATATCATTATGTAATTGTGAATAATGAGTGTGAGGGACTAATGCTCCAAGTACCCATGGGGATCCAGACCGATGCTCTAGGGACCTGATTTATATTTATATGTGGATGTGAAAAAAAATTGGGTGAGATACTAATTCTCCAAGTACCCATGGGGTGATAGACTAATGTTCTATAACTCCGATGCATAAATGTTAATTAATTCTAGACTGACACTCCATGTATATTTGATAATGGTACCCATACTGATGATCTAGTGTACCAAATGAAATTTGAATTATATTAAATAATTAAAGAACATGAAAAAAGTAAAATTTAAAATCCCTGTGGTGTATGCCTCAGACTCCATCATGGGATGAAGCAGATATGATGTGGTTGACTATAGAATAATAAATGTGAAACTTATTTACTTTTTCATTTGATCGTTATTCTTTATAAAAATTCATAAATAGTTATAAACAAGATATTTATTTAAACATTGTTGGTGGTGAATTGATGAGTTGTACTCACACCCTACTTGGGACACGTGATTGGAACCAAAGTAGAATTCATGCTTGTAGGATGTGATGATGGAAAGAGACCTATATTAGATGGTTGAGTTGTGATTTGTTATAGATAATGGATGATGAACCGTACATGATTTTGGGATTTAATTGGGAATTTTTAGTGTGTCTTAATTTAGATTTTCATTAGAAACATGACACTTATATGGAATGACATATTTATTTCTTTAGTTTATGTTCTTTTTCCCTATTTTGGATTTATTCATGTGATGTTTCGTTGATTATTGATCAAGGTAGTATCTTGGTTAGATTGAATATTTATTTGATAAAGAGGGTATAGTCTCCCCGCATTACATATTAAACCATCGCTGATAGTCGGTAGCCTGTAGTGTATAGGGAGGCGTGCTTGAGGTCATGTAGTGAATTATCTTGGAGTACTAGTATGTGGAACTCTGGTCGGGGTAGCACAAAGTGGTATAAGAGTAGGTTTTCATTTGTTTTCAGTTTTCTTACTATTTTTGAAAGTTATATAGGATCTATTTTGATTCGGGCCTTGGTCATGAGCTTATTTATGGGACAAGATAACCCATGTGTGGGGGTAAATGCATGTTCCCAAGCTGGGATTGTTGTTCTTTTTATTAATTATTATAGTTGAATGTTATTTCACCTTCAGTGTTACACTTATTGTTTGATGTTATTTTTTTCTAATATTTTTCTCAAGGCCCAGTAGGGCATGAGGGTTGAGTATGAATTAATCATTATAGGCACCCATGATTTTATTTGACATGCATCATTTTAGGAATTCATAGAAAATAAAATTATGAGTGGATTTTGGGAAATGAAAATGTTCTTCTTTATTTGAGTAGTCTAAAAGAAATGGTTCCTAATAATGAAATAATAATGGTTAAATGGTGTTAAATGTGGTAATTTGAAATGGTAAAAAAGAGGTTTCTAATGAGAAACTATTAATTATGAAAAAAAATTACCCTATGTTAGCTATGGCCTTGGTTGGGGATGGTTGAGGGTAGAGATAGTGTCATAGTTTTTACCATAGGGTAGTGTATATGGGATAATTTAGGGTGAAATTTTTTTAATAAATATTTTGTAAATTTTTTAATGTTGTGTTATGTGTCTTAATAAATGTTTCTTTCATTTTAGGTACATTCTTTCATGATGACATTTTTTGGTAGGAAGATAAGACGACATTACTAGAAATATGCTTCCAGTACTGGAACTAGAGGCTTCAATATTTTTGGGTGAAGGAGAGGGAGACCGGTTCTATGAGAACTTTGATATCTTTATGTAGTTTATGGAAAGAAACATTGGGTGGGTTGTGAGGAATATTTTCTATTTGACTATGGAGTTCTAGTTACAACACCCTATGACATTTACCAAAGAGGGTGGACCTGAGGTAGCTGAGTTCTAGATTGATCCTATCCAGTAAATTATTTACCATTTAGATAATCCTCAAGAGAAAAGTGTGAAGTTGGATGCTTATATGTTACGAGTTCAAGAAAATTTTTTGTGTGATATTCAAGCTCGTGATTAGGGTTTGGAGATCATGGTATAGATGGAATTTTATGATAAATTCCTGGAACACTTTTACCCTAAGATTCTCATTCATGAGAGGGAAGTAGTGTTTATGTGGTTGACCCTGGGATGTATTTATATGATGGAAAATGTTGTTCACTTAAATGAATTACATCACATTTTCCCAACACTGGCAGGATATGAGGAAAATATGGTGAGGTATTTTCAAGATGGACTTAAATGTTATATTAAGTCCCAGGTTAAAATCCTCTAATTAAAAAAATACTAAGGTTGGGAATCGAGATATCATTTCTAAGGGTAACCTGACGAAGGATTCTAGTAGAGGATAAGTGGTTTCTATTATAAAACCAAGAGGTATGTCTTCTAAGGGTACAAATAGTCCCTAAGAGAATGTTAACCAGGGTGGTGGCAAACAGAGTATCTAGGGATAATTATCAATTACTTAAGGAAGTAATTGATTGCTATTCCATTAGTGTGGTAGATTAGGACATGTTTGTGGTAAGTGTCCCAAATCACCAATGGATTACCAATATTTGTAGAATGATGGGACACTTACAGAGGAACTATAGGAACCCATGAATTATGGGTATTGATGGAGGAGCTAGGTCGAACTAGATTACCAGAAGGGGGTCTTCTACCCAATAGCAATCTGGAAATTGGATATCTGCATACCATGTTAGTCGAGCAATGGGAATGGTACTTTGGGGGGAAATCCTATATCATCGGAGCAATAAATTATAGGGAATTCGCACTGGACCATGGGATAGAGGGACAGGTCAGTTACATACAGTTTAGCCCATACTTGCTGATAGAGAGGATGGTTCACTGACATTCATAGGTATTATTCTTGTAGATTCTACACTTTCTATCACTTTATTTTATATAAGAGCCTCATATTATTTTATATCTACCAAAAATTTCGATGGGTTGAGTTTGATGATTTATTTTTTGGGTGGGATTATGAAAATCGACACACCAATGGGTGTACAGTCAAAGGAAATCTGTCTATGTAAGGGATGTACCCTCGTGGTTAGTAAGTATCATTTTCTTAGGGATATTTACATACTTTACATGTCCTTTTTAACTTGATTTTGGGTATGGATTTTCTGGTATCATACTGATCAAACATAGATCATTATCATAGGATAGTAACCTTTACATCTCTTGAGGATGATAGATATGTTCATCATGGAGATTGGGATATCCAGGCAGGCAATACTGGGACAGTTCATTAACAACTTGGGAGCTCACCAACCTAGTTTCAAGTCTTTTATTGGAATATGGGGGTGTGAAATATAGTGTATTTATACTTGTAGTGGATATATTTATAGATGTGTTTCCTGAATAATTCTCAATACTACCACTTGATAGAGATGTTGAGTTTATAATTGAGCTAATTAATGGAGTTAAACTAGTTTCCATTCCACCTTATTGAATGGAACCAATAGAGCTTCAATAGCTTATTACCCAGTTAGAAAAATTAATGGATAATGGATTTTTCCATAAAATAATGTCACCTTATGGCTCTCCAATTTTGTTTTCTAAGATGGGTAATGGGTTGTTTCTCTAATGTATCAATTATCAAAAGTTTAACCCGATGACAGTTAAGAACTAATATCCTCTTCTACTTATTGAATATATTTTTAACTAGTTTATGGGTTATTTTGTGTTATCCAAGATTGATTTTATATTGGGGTATCCTCAGTTGATATTGAAACCTTCTGATAAATAGTATACTACTTTTATAAGTAGATATATCCTATACGAGTTCTTCATGATGTTGTTCGGGTTGAAAAATACTCCAGCTATGTTTATGTCCTTGATGAACTTAATCTTTCACTTTTACATGGATTAATTTGTGATTTTTATTGAAATATTGGTGTACTCCAAGACTTGGGATGATCATTCCCAACACCTTGACATCATCTAGAGTATACTAATAGAATATCGACTATATCCCAAGCTATCTAATTATTGATTTTGGATTGACATGGTAAATTTCTTGGCTGACATAAACATTGAAGAAGGTGTGTCAGTGGACCCATATAAAGTTAATGTAGTTGTTTCATTGGATCATTTGAATAATTTTTTGATATCCAATGCTTTATGGGTTTGGCATATCATTATCAAAGATTCATCAAGGACTTTTTTCATTTGTAAGTATCACTTCCAAGCTTGAGAAAGATGGAGATAAATTTTTAATGGTCTAGAGCATGTAATGATTCCTTCCAAGAGTTAATGAATCATTCGATAACCACACTAATTTTGATTCTACCGGATCCAGGTGAGGACTATAGATTGTTTTCTAAGGCATCTAGGATTGGACTTGCAGTAGTTTTGATACATAGTGATCGATTCTTAGCAAATACATCATGATAGTAGATGCCACATGAACAAAATTATCCAACACATGATCTTGAGTTAGATGTGGTGGTTTATTCCATAGAGTGTTCACAACATTTCCTCTTGGGAGAAAGGATTACTTTGTATCCCAACCATAAAAGATTAATGTATATCTTTTCACAATGAGATTTGAATCTCTGTAAGTGGAGGTGGGTTGAGTATATGTAGTCATTTAACTTTGAGCTAGCCTATACACCTAGGAAAGGAAACATTTTTTATTATGCATTGAGCTATAATACATAGACTTAGATAGTTCAAGAGTCTAGTTCTGATTAGAATATGATGTCTTTATTGGATGAGATGCATGTGGAGGTTTAGGTTGGATATTGGAAGAGAATCTTGTGTCCTTATATGTGGAGTTTTCCCTTCTTAGTTGGATCAAGAGAGAAAGTATGAGGATATGGAGTGTTCATATTTGAGGGAAATCCAGAAGGTTAAGAGTCAACATCTGATTGGATTACAGATGAGGATGATATCATCTATGTTTGGGGATGTATTGTAGTTCCTAAGTATATTTTGGAAGAGTTAATTCATGAGTTTCGTGAATCCAAGTCAGCATTTCAACCTGTTTTGAACAAAATATACCATAAACATTAGAGATGGTATTGGTGGTTGGGAATGAAAAAGAATATTTCAAGTTTTTCAACATGTTTCTAAACCTGTAAGCTGGGGAAAGCTAACCATCAGTGACCTATTGGTCTATTACAACCATTTTACATTCTCAAATGGAAGTGGGATTATGTTACCAGGGATTTTTTGGTGTGTCTCCCAAGGAAACCTTGGAAGAATGTTGCAATATGGGTGATTGTGAACCGATTGACAAAATTATCCAATTTTATACCAATTTGGGAAACATTCATGGATAATTAGTCGGGGGATTTTTATCTTTGATATATAGATCATTTTCATGGTGTTATATGGATTATAGATTTAGATCATTATAATTTTTTACTTCATGATTCGGGAAAGTCATTCAAAATGTGTTCGGTAACCAAGTGTTTCTAAGCATGTATTTTCACCCACATATAGAAGGGAAATTGGAGTGTACTATTTAGGTGTTAGAAAAAATGTTGGGAGCATTGTCTAAGAATTTGGGGGGTCATGTAAGAAGACATTTAACTAGTTTCTTTGGCTTATATAAATAGTTATCAGAAGACTATTCAGATGGAACCATATGAGGCTCTTTATGGTAGGCCATGTAATTCACCTATATAATGGATGGAGGTGGGTGAGTTAGAGTTGGTTAGATTGAGTCTCGTATAGGATACATCATAATGGGTTCAGATGATTTAGAAACATATGGAAATAGTGTAGAGTAGACATAACACATTCGTTGATAAACATCATTGAATTCTTGAGTTTACGATCGGTGACCTTCCTTCGGGTGTCATTGAGATTAATTCACAGTTGGATTTAGAAGCAGTTTATGTTAGTGCCTAGGTTTGTTTAACCACATGAGATTGTACATATAATCTGACCGGTGGTGTTTCAATTGGCTCTTCCACAAAGGTATTGTTCTATATATGATTTTTCTCATGTCTCGCATCTTTGGATGTATCACCATAACCCTTCTCATGTGATAGATGTTCATGATTTAGATCTTGTGGCTAATGAGTCCTTTTAGAAGAATCTTATTAGTGTTTTGGATCAAAGTGATAAATTATTATCGAGAAAGACTATGACTTTGGCCTGAGTGTTGTGGTATTATGGATGTGTTTAGGAGGAAACATGGGAGAGATAAGTAGATTTTTAGGCTGAGTGGCCTGACCTTTTTACCTATGCTACTTGATGATGCTTGGGAGTATAGCTTGAGTGTGAGGTGTTATATGGTGGGGAGATTGTAAGATCCCAACAATTTTGGAGATTTCTCATACTCATTTTAGGTATCTCTTTACATTGTTTTAATCTCCATTTTGGTTGAGGATTTTCATAGGTGGGTTTGGGTGAGTTTTGGAAGCTTTTGGAGGGTTTCTGGGCAGTGAACTATTGGTGCAAAGTTTTTCCAAACCGTGCACCCAACCCTAGAAACCATGCACAATAGGATAGAGTGGAATTTCATGGTTGGAACATAGATAAATAAACTTTGTTTCCACCCAAGAGAATTTATGAATCACATATAGTAGGGGTGCATGGTTAGGGCACACAGATTGTCTAACTGTGCAATCCTTCTAGGAAACCATGTGAACAGACATTATGTGGATGGAAAATTTAATTAAAATTCCCTAAACACCCAATTTATATACTACCTACTTGACATAAAATGATTTACTTTCTTCTTGGAGTCTTCTGAGAGGATTCCAAGTCTCATTGTACTTCTTTATTTATGAATCAAAGATTTATTGAAAGAAATCAACACCTATTCTATATGTGATCTTTTCCTTGTTTATGTTCATATCTATCACATATTTCCCTCCTTGTAGAGGTATGATTTATTAAATTGATTCTTTTTTAGATCTACATTCTGATGGATCACTTTTCATTGGATCTTGATCCGAGTTTTTGATCCTAGATCTCCTTGTCCATTGTGAATTTGACTGTTCTACATTGAATTAATGGATAAGGTTTGGTGATAATTTATCAAAGATTCTATGGTAGGTGGTCAAATTGAAAATTTCTAAGTCTTAGTAATGATATCATGTTTTTTGATGCAACATAGTGTTTCCACATTATTCAATTTCTTTAAAATTATAAAAAAAATTGATTCAAATGTGATTTTGAGAAACTTCATGGATCCTGTTAGACCCGTTGGAGATTATGAGACTGAGAATTATGGAAACTCTAGGGGTATGAAAATATCCCTGAATTGATGATTTTTGAAATGTAAAAAGGAGAATAATAGGTATATGGAATTGAACTAAATTTGTTTGGTGTGGTCTAATAATATGATTTATAGGTTTGATTTGATTCACTTTAAAGGGTTAATGATATGACTAATGATTAATGATAAATGGATTAATACGAGATTTATCATGTAGTTATTGTTTGATAGAAGTAATGAATCCATGGTTATGTTTGATAAATTAAATGGTGCACCATGTTTTGATTGATTTACAAGAAGTTCACTGATGATAAACCTTGATATATATATTTATATAATTATGAACAATGAGTTTTGGGTGGGGGACTAATGTTATAAGTACCAATGTGGTGACATATTTATGATCTAGGACTATAAAGTATATCTATCTATGAATTTGAATAAGGAGATGTGGGTGGTGTATTGTTTCTCCAAGTACCCATGGGGTGCTAGACTGATTATCTAGGTCCTCAATGCGTGAATGTGAATTGATGTAGGGATGATGCTCTAAGTATCCTTGATAATGGTTCCTAGACTAACGATCCATGGTACTGAATGAAATCATAATTAAATTGGATAATTAAATCACATGAAAATAGTAAAATTTAAAACCCTTGTGGTGTATAGTTCATACTCTGGCATTGACCAAACCAGGTATGATATGGTTGACTAAATAATAAAAAATGTGAAACCTATTTACATTGTCATTTGGTCTTTATTCTTTATACAACTGCATGAACTATTATAGAATTGATATTTCTTTAGATATTAGTTGTGTTGGCCTACTAAGTTGCACTCACACCCTACTCAGGACGCCTGATTATTACCCGAATAGACTTCATGTTTGAAGGAAATTATAAGGGAAAGATACATATGTTATATGGATGAGTTAGGATTCTAGATCGATCATGGATTAGGAACTTAGAATGATGTATAGACTCGCTTGGGAGTTTCTAGTGTGTTTTTATTTTTGGTATTCATTAGAAACTTAACACTTGTATGGAATGAAAAAATTACTTCTTTTATTAATGATAATTTTCCTTGTTTTGGATTTATTCATGTGTCTTTTGTTTGATTATTGATTATTATAGTATCATGGTTAAATTTCAAATTGATTTACACTATTTTGCATCTTTGATAAAGAGGTTATATTCTCCCTAAATTACATATTAGAGCCTCACTACTATTCAATAGCCTCTAGCATATAGGGAGGCATGCATGAGTTCATGTGGGGAACTAGTTCAGGGCATTGTTATGTGGCTCCCAGGTCGGGGAGTCATACTAACACAAAAGTCTATTGAGATTGTGTCACTAAATAATTTGAAAGTGTATGAGATACAATACAACCTTGATATCATCAACCCTATAAGTCCAATATGTAGAAAGATAATCAAAGAGACCCCAACATGACATCCTTGAAATCTAAAATGATTAATGGAATCCGTTAAAAGAACATTATAAGTAATTCACATAAAATATGATTTTTTAAAATTTATTACTTAACAAAAAAAAGTATATGTTTATATCACGAGGTAGTAGACTACCATACATGAGATGGTAAACCAACGTATTATGTTTCGGCAATGTGACTTAAACGTGTGCCTAACTCATCTTGTAAAAAAATATGGAACCCACTGTCTGTGTCATCAATAAGATCTACTGCAGTGCCTCTAAGATTTGGATTAGGAACCATTAAAAAGGATTCATATGTAATGCCCCAACCCTATAATCCTAGAGTTGGTGCCTTAATTATTATGTTGGCATGATTATAAGGAATCAAATCCCTATAGAATAATCAGTTTAACGGTTTTGGAAAACTAGATTTCATACATGATACCCATTTAACATTGGGAAAAGAAAATAAAGCATAATACATAATAGATACAAATAAAATACATCATATAAACTCATTATAATAATTCATCTTTATATCATAGGGAAATGAAACAAAATAAAGGTGATCTCAAATGCTTAGTAAAAGTAAGCGTACAGTGTATGAAATCATGAATCAATGAGCATAATAAAAATGGAAAGGTAAATAATAGAACTCACTTTCCATTTAAAGAACTAGATGAGGAATAATAAATATAGAAAGTAAAATAACTGAAACACATACCATTTAATTAATAAACTAAAAATAAAATGCATCCATAGATAATGCCAAAGAAAAAATAGCATGGATAAATAATAACTGAATATGAATGAAAAAAATATTGATTATTGGTAACCATGATTCCCAGGTACATAGAACCCTTTCCATCAAGAACATTCACAACATGGTTTAAAACATACTAAAGACAAACCGATTTGGTTGGTCCACTAAAAACTCTACTATTATAACCTTTCACAAGATAGTTTAAAACATACTAGTTACAAATGCAAATGGATTTTCCAACTAAATGATTCCCATGAGACTATTGATACATTGAGTGGATTTCCTTAACTATACCCCAACCCATGTCTTTCATGTCTAAATAATTCATCATATATCAAATAAATTATTTAATTCATAAAAATGTGCCTTATTTATTATCCATATTACGTAAAGGACATAAATTTATCAATATTTCCTTAGTAAATAAAATAAATTTCAAGGTAAAAACTATATTTAAAAATGGTATACAATTTAGGAAATAATCATATCCATCATACAATAATATGGATATTAAAAATAAATATAATTTTCAATGAAAAATTATTCTTTGAAAGTGATTGTTTTATGTGAAAGTTAATAATCACAAAAGAAAGTGAGATTGAAAAATAAATTTTACCAGTTGGTAATTTTCAAGATAAATCCTCTTATATGAGATAATTCAAAGTAAAAAAATTAAATAACATAAAGATAAAATTATTCATGTTATAATATATCAAAATTTTCATTAAATACACCACAAAAAAGAAGTAAGTGGTGAATATGACATTTATCTCATATATGTAAAAAGTAAGGTGAAAAGCCCTTACCTTGTGTTCCATTTTGAGTGAACATTATTTAACCTATTTTATAAGGTTTTTAAACATGTTACTAACTTATAAAATAACCATAATCATATTTATAATATAATATATGGTCTTCTTATGATATCTCATTACCTTTTTGTTAGTGATATTTCATTATTTTCAATATTTCATGTGTTAATTGCCTAGTTTTTTGAGAAAGTTTTGACCTGTTACCTATTGTTCATATTACATTGATTCTGATTTAATCATATAAATATTGTAAAACATGATTTAATTATATTATATATTCAGTATATAAGTATTTATAATAATCTATAATATTTCTAGATTGTAAATAAAATTCATTTTTCATGGAGATGGGAGGTCGTACATACACATGAATGGTACTTTCATTTCTTTATCATATTTAAAAGTAAGTGATATATATATATATATATATGTTTGTATGTGTGTGTGTTTTTTTGTGTGGGTATTATCATTCCAATATCATTTTTATATCATATATTTCATATTTGTTTATTTAAAACAATCCTTAATACATTTCATGTATAGCGTGAACAATTCACATCATTTTGAGGAAGTGGTAGTCCACACATCCACAAATGAAGTAATCGTATTTCCACAAAATGGAAATTATGAAGGTATATATTATATAATAATTATAAAATCATAAAATACATTATAAATATCATATATAACTTATATAAATTATATATACATCATTATTACCAACCTTGAAATGTGGTAATGAAAGAGAAAACAACATCGATTCGTGAGGCAGTAGTTCGTTGTACACACAGGTGATGATTAAATATCCCATTTGATGGAAGAGTGTGTGAAATTGAAAGTAGAACTCTTATCATAAAAAATCTTATTATATTGAATATTTTGAGATTATTAAATAATAATGGTATAAAATGAATTTAAGGGGTGGAGAAGTAAATAAAAAAAGATGATC
The DNA here is from genome assembly GCA_963277665.1 of Viscum album. Taxonomy (NCBI): domain Eukaryota; kingdom Viridiplantae; phylum Streptophyta; class Magnoliopsida; order Santalales; family Viscaceae; genus Viscum; species Viscum album. The sequence goes on from OY728127.1 coordinate 1,249,930,340, forward strand.
ATTGAAGAATGTTACCTCTTTTTCAGGTAACTCCTTTCGGTTTATATGAAAATAATTACTTGGATAGTTTTCAAAAAAAAATTGAGGCTTCTATGATGAGGGGAGGTATTTTATGGATATATTTTGGAACGGGTTTCTTGATCCTATTTGTCTTGAGAAGTGTGATAAAGAGGAAGAGTACATGTCTTTTTATAGTGGAGAGGGAGTGGAATTTTTGAAAATACAAAAATTCAATCACTATTGGGAGGTCTACCTCACCTTATCTAATTGAAAAATGGTCCAGTAATGAATTAAATGGAAATTAGGGTCTATATACACTCAAACCAAATAAAAATAAAAGCATTTTTATCAATTTACTCTTTTGTTTTTATGTTTCCTTATTTTTTCCATTTTGGTTTTTCATTTTGATAACTAGTTGTATAACCAGTTTAATTCATCCATTAAGACTAAATTAATGTAATAATTATTAAAAAATATAGACCCATTTAATTATTAATATTATATCTAATTTAAAAACTATAAATCTCAGTTTTTTTAATTTAATTTTAAAACAAACACATGTAACGCGCAAAAAACTTCTTTAACCTGAACCATGCTAACAATGTTTTTACTATTTATGGGTCAATATGTTCATTATAGAAGAATAATTGGTCCATAAATAGACCATATTTTATATTTATTAAAATTTAAAAATCAATTGGAATAATATTGGAGTTTTAGTAATTTTAATTCTTTTAATAAAAAATCATTTATTATAAAGTAACATTTATGTTAATTTTAACATTATTTATTTAATTTAAATTTAAAAATATCACAAAAATGGTGGAATTAAAATATAATAATTTCATAGTTATGTAACATGACATATGCTTCTAAGGATTAATGTAACACAATTTTATTTCAATTTTCATCATTTTTAATATTTTTAGTATCATTTATTTTATTTTATTATTAACTAAATAATCATTGTGTTGTTGTTTCTTAAGAATTTTAAGTAAATTATTCATATTTAAAGATTAATGATAAGTTATTATGATAAAAATAACTCGTTTATCTTTGAAAATGATATGTATAACCAAAAATGTGATTTTTTCATATCTCAAGGCTTTATAAATGATAAAGGTAAGAAGGTCCCTTTTTGTCTTTTTACATACTTAACTTATTATATAGATCGCTTTCACAGAATAGTGTATCAATAAATCATATGATTCGAACTAGGAGGGGATATGGTCGAAATATGGTCATCCTGTGGAACAGGGAAATTGTCTAGGTCATTTTTCCACTTAAGATTAAATGTTACCCACTATGTAAACTAATTAATACTTTAATTGATGTAACTAATTTTATTTACTTTTACTAAAATTTTTGGTAAAAAAATTAGTTGGTATTATTAGACTCTAAATATTATACTAATTTCAACTATATATATCCATTTTTCCAAATTAAATTCACAAAAATGGAAAAATTAAATTTAAAACTAATCCCGCAGATGTGACGAGGAAGCAGGTTTTTAAAATGAAAATATTCAAAAGTTCATTGATATTTTATATTGAAATTAAATATAAAAAATTATTATAATGACCTAAATTGGATTAATATATATAGATAATTTATATTATTTTAATTTAAATCAAATCTAAAATATATTTATATTTAATAATTATTTAAACGAAAATGAATTTTTCAACTAAAATGCAGTGTTTTTCACTATTCACAAGAAATTAAACTTCTTATAAAAATTAAAAAAAATTAAACCTAACATAATTTTTTCATTAAAAATTAGAAAATAAGGTTTATTTTAATAAATAAAATTAATAAAAGGGTCAAAATTTAGTTTTAAAATAGGTATACTATTAAAAGGCATCAAAACTGCCTTTAAAAAAATACATCTTTTTATGCTTAAAATGTGATTTGTTCTTATCATATGTCTATAAAATCTATTGAATGAATGTAAAAACATTTTATTGAAAATATAATATGAAAATTAATATATACTAAAGACTTAGGATGTTATATACACTTCTAATCTTGGCCTTTTGTGTCTTATACTCTACCGAAAGAACTCCATATTGTGTGTAACACAAGCTAACTTAGTGTTTCGTATAAAGAAACCTAGAAAGAAAATTAAATTTATTCTAAAAGGAAAATATTTTAAAGTCATGGGGTGTTAAATTATCCCCACCTTAAATAAATTTCATCCTTGTAACACAAACTTTATCTTGATAACCACGGGTTTAATATTTGAAAATATTATTGCTGAAAACCCCACATCGTAAGTAGGGTTAATAAAATATCTTCTTAATAAGAGGGAAAGGAAATATAGAGGTTACCAAAAAACTAGAATTTTAAATATTATTACATTATTAAGAATATTGATATGGAAGAGAAATTTAACAATCATGTTTTTATGGAGAGTGACAGAGAACATGTTCATGAGAAAGTTGTTGACCACTAAGACAAAAACTAGAGGTGTAAAAAAGGTCATTGATATCATCAAAAATTTATGATAATAAGGAAAAAAATTTGTTTCAAGACCCTTTTTTAGAGTTGAGGAATTATTTTAATCGCAAATAATATAAGTGAAAATATGTTTCTATTTAATAAACACAATCATATCCTTTGGTTGTGCCTTGAACTATTTCTACTTCATTTCTTAACACAGGTTGTATCATATGGTCAAGTAGTACACTAACCTCTAGAACCTCATCAAAATATCAACATAAACCATTTCATAAATGGTTAAAAATTAAAAATATTATAATCCAAACCTTTAGAAATAAGGTCATTGATTTTCCAAACTGAATTTATCATTAATATTTTATCAACATGAAGTAGCTCTTAATTTTCACATACCAAACATGTGAATACTTTCATTATGAATTTATCAAAATATTGAATTACCATAAAACATTATTTAAAACATGTATGATTCCTTATTACTTAAATAAAACATATATTATTGGATATACTCCTTAAATCCAAAAAAATTGTAAACTCCATCAATGATAGCATAAATCACTTTGTCGACAGATTATTATCTAGTCCCAAGGTAGTCAGTACTATCCAATTTACTTTATCCAAATAAATAATATCTTTATTTCAAAATCATTATCTCAGTATTAGGAATATATTAAGGGTTATCTTTCCCTCAACCATGTGTTTTCAAATAGTTCAACTTTCCACTGAATCATTTTTCTTAGTACCATTCAATATATGATCTCAAATCCTTAATAAAACAGTACTACAGTACAATCCTTACATATTTCATAATTATTATAACCATTAAATAACATATATAATAAAAAAATTAAATATTTATTGCATCCAAACATATTTATATTATTCATTCATCTTCATCTGTGGTTGAAGCATAATGTTGACCATGGTCCATTAGCCTCTTTTGGGGTATATTTTTTTGATGCTTGAGACTTTGATTTCTGTAGTGTCTTATCTCATTGCAGTTGAAGAATTTTATATTATAAACCTTTTTATTGCCCATGAAATCACAAGCATAGTGGCCTTTCTCTAAATACTTGTAGAAAACTCCCATTCCTTTTAAGAAAGTATCAGGGTGTTTCTTTCTACAATTATCACATGTGGGAAAATACTTTTTTTCCCTTCTTTCCTTTATCTATCTTTTGCGATGTTTTCATCTTCTTATCTTTCATCCCTTCAAATCCATAGGACTTGGTGAATTATTTACCTATCTCATAAGTACATTATATTATGTAATCATATGATGATAATGCATAAGAGACTATTTCCCTTTGAAATATTGGATTAAGACTATAAAATATATGATCCTTCTTACTCTTTGGATCACAAGAATTGGTGAGGTTCACATTCCATCTACTAGGCACCATTTCTAAATAAAGAAATACACTATATTAGATCATATCATTATGAAACATAATGTATAAACCCAAAACTTGAAAAATATTTAATATAATTTTTAAATTTTATGTGTATATAATCTTATAATCATAAACATTGTTTCTTTGGGATGTTCTTCTATACTTGTACTAAAATTATATCACAAGGTTATGTTCTTTAATCTGTGTTTTTATAAATATAGTTTCCAAGTATTCTACTAAACCTCAATTTGATACCACCTGTACTGCCCTGACCCTAGAAGCCCAGAGCCAATGTCTTACTTTATTACATTGTCATGATTATAAGAAATCAAATCTCAGAGGACCAATTAGTTTATCATTTTTGGAAAATCAAATTACATACACGATACTCATTTTACACTGGGAAAAGAAAAGAAAATAAAATATATACTTTAAACTCATTCCAATAATTCATCTTCATATCCTAGTTAAAGGGAACAAAATAAGGGTGATCTCGAATGCTACATAAGGGTAAGCAAACAAAATAAATCATGAATAAATAAGCATAATCAATATGTAAAGGTAAATAACTAAACACACATTCCAATTAAAAAACTGGATGAGGAATAATCAATATATCAAGTTAAATAACTGAAACTCATGCCATTTAATCAATACACTAAGAATGATTTTCATCCATAAGTAATTTCAAAGAAAAAATCTCATGGATAAATAGTAACTGAATCTGAATGAAGGAAATACTTGATTACCGGATGCCATGTTTCTCAGGTATATGGAACATTTACTATCAATACCTTTAAAAATATAGTTTGAAACATAATGGGTACAAACTGAATAGGTTTATTCAACCATAACTCTATTTTTAAGACCTTTCACAAGACATTTTAAAGCATACTGGTTACAAATCCGAAAGGTTTTTCAAACTAAATTCGTAACATGAGGCGACCAATACATCGAGTGGCTTTCATTAATCGATCCCCAACCCATGTATTACATGTAAAAACCATTCCACATATATCAAATAATTTATTTAAATAATAACCAATTTTCCTTATCAAATATCCCTATTGAGTAAAGTATATGGATTTATCAATATTTCCCCAATAAATCAAATAAATTCCATGGTAAAAACCATATGTGAAACTGGTATACAGTTTTAGAAATAATAATATCCATCATAAAATAATATGGATATCAAAATAAAATATAATTTTCAATGAAAAATGATTATGAGAAAGTGATTGTTTTAGGATAAAGTTAACAATCACAAAAGAAAGTGAGTCTGCAAGATAACTTTTATCAGTTGGTAATTTTCAAGATAAAATCATTTTATAAGATAATTAAAAGTAAAAAATTAAATAACATAAAGATAAAAGTATTCATGATATAATATATTAGAATTTTTAGTAGGCACCCCACATAAAATAATTAAGTGGTAAATATGACATTTGTCTCACAGACGCAAAAAAGTGAGACGAAAATCTCTTACAATATGTTTCCTTTTAGGTAAACATCCTTTAACCTCTTGTATAAGTGTTTTAAAAATTCTAATAACTAATATAATAACTATAGTAAAATTTATAATATCATATATGATCTTTCTATGATATCTTATTTACTATTTTTTAGTAATCTTTAATTATTTATACTCTTTCTAGTGTTAATTTCCAAGTTTTTCGAGTATGTTTTGACTTGCTACATGTTTTTACTATTACTTATATAATGATTTAATCATATTTATAATGTATACCATGATTTATTTATAATAAATATTCATTATATATTTATTTATAATAATCTATATTATTTAGAGATAGGAAATGAAATTCACCGTTCATGGACACGGTATGCCATACATATTCATGAACGCAACTTCCATTTATTTGTTGTATTTAGAAAGTAAGTTATATATATGTGTGTGTGTGTATATTATAATTATAGTATCGTATTTATATCATATATATCACATTTATTTATTAAAACCATCCCTTAATACATTCCATGAATTGCGTGAATGAATCACATCGCATTGAGGTGGCAGTTATCCACACATCCTCAAATGAAGTTATCGTATTCCCCAAAAATGAAAAGAGTGAAGTTATGTATTTTATAATAATTAAATAATCATAAAGATATTATAAATATCATATATAAAATATATAAACTATGCAGCCATCATTATTCCTAACCTTGAAATGTGGTAACGGAATAATGAATGACATCGGTCCGCGAGGTGGTAGTCTGCCGTACACACGAACGATGATTGTGTAACCTATTTGATGGAAGTTTGTGTGAAATTTTATGTATAAATATTATCATAGAAACATTTTAGTATATTTAATATACATTGGTTATTATATAATCATTATATAAAATTAATTTAAGGGGTGGATAAGTAAATGAAACAAAAGATAATTATTGAAGAATGTTACCTCTTCTTCAGGTAACTCATTTTGGTTTCGACCAAAATACTTCCTTGGTTGAATTTCTTCCTGAATTTAGACTTCTAGGATGAGTTTAGGGATTTTTTGGAGATATTAAGGAAGTTTTTTGTTGAGCAAAAGTGGATTGATAGGTGTGATGAATGTGAAGAGTAAATGTCTTTTTATAGTTGAGGAGGGTGGCATTCTTGTAAATAGAATAAGATAAACACTATTGGGATGTATCATTTACTTCACGTGATTAAAAAAATAGAAAAATATTGTATTAAAGGGTAATTATGGTTTAGAAACCCTCACATAACACAAAAAGAAAATATTTTTTACCATTTTTTCCTTAGTATTTAAGATTCCTTATTTTTTTCTATTTTGGTTTTTCATTTAAGTAACTAGTTTTATAACCTATGTAATTCATCCATTAATAATAAATTCATGTGAGAATTATTAGACAATACATACCCATTTAATTATAAATATTATATCTAATTTATAAAATATAAATCTCATGTGTGTTTGAAATTAATTTTTAAAACAATTGCATGTAACGTACAAAAACACAGCCTTAACACAATCTATGCTAACAAATTTTTTCTATTTAGTAGTCAATATGTTCATTTTAAAAGATAAATTTATCCATAAATATATCATATTTGATATTTATTAACATTTAAAAATCAATGGGATGAATATATGATTTTTAGTAATTTTAATTCTTTTAATAAAATATCATTTATTATAAATTAACTTTAATGTCAATTTTGACATTATTTACTTAATTTAAATTTAAGAATATAAATACAATTATTGAATTAAAATATATTAACTTCATAGATATGTAACATGAACTATTCATATAAAAAAACTTAACACAATAATTCATTCTATTTTCTTCACTTTTAATATTTTTTTCATCATTTATTTTATTTTATTACTAACTAAATAATCATTGTGTATGAGTTTCTTAAGAATTTTAAGAAACAAATTCATCAATAAAGATTAATTATAAATTATTTTGATTAAAATAAATCATTTATATTTCAAAAGGATATGTATAAATTAAGAATGATGTTTTTTCCATATCTCAAGGCTTTATAAATGTTAAAGGTAAGGATAGTTCCTTTTTTGTTGTTTTCCTTACTTAACTTGTTATATAGGTCACATTAATGGAATATTATCCCAATAACACATACAATTAGAACCAAGAGGGTATATGGTCGAAATATTGGAATCCAATGTATTTTGTACAAGGTTTTAGGTCATTTTTCCCCTTTAGATTAAATTTTAACCACTAAGTAAACTAATTTTTACCTTAATTGCTGTAATTAATTTTATTAACTTTTACTAATATTTATGGAAAAAAATTAAGTTGATATTATTAGTCTATAAATATTAAAATTATTCCAATTTTTTATATCCATTTTTTAAAATTCAATTCACATAAGTGGAAATAATAAATTTAAATCAAATCCTGCATATGTAGTGAGAAAGTGGGTTTTTAAAGTGAAAATGTTCAAAAGTTCATTAAGCTTCTATATCTAAATTAATTATAAAAATTATTAAAATGACCTAAATTAGACTAATATATGTATAATTGATATATTTTGACTTTAAAATCAATTTAAAATATAATTTACCTTTAATAATTATTGAAAGGAAAAGGCAGTTTTCAAAGAAAATGTTGTCTTTTTCACTATTCATCAAAAAATGAAAATTCTTAGAAAAATACCAAAAAATCACCCTAAGATAATTTTTACATAAAGAATTCAAAAATTAGGTTTATTTTGGAAAATAAAATACATAAAATAGACAAAAAAATAATTTTAAAATAGTTTTTCCATTAAAAGGTGGAAAATTTGTGTTTAGAAGAATATAATTTTTTATGCTTAAAACCAGATTGTTCTTATAATATGTCTATAAAAGCGATTAGATGAATGTAAAAACATTTTATAGAATATATAATATGAAAATAAATATACTATAAAGTCTCTAGATGTTATATTCACTTCAAATCTTGGCCCTTCATGTCTTATATGCTATTGAAGGAACTCGATATTGTGTGTAACACAAGCCAACTTAGTGTTGCATATAAGTCAAGTTAAAAACAAGATTAAATTTTTTATAAATGAAAAATATTTTAAATTATTTGGTTATTATATAAAATGGATCTCTAATTTCATAAATTCAATATTAGAATAACTCAAAAATATCATTAATACTATAATCTATTTAGACATTTGAAATAAATATAAATAAAGATCAATTAATCTTACTAAATGTTGTATCCCCTGGTGCACATGTCACTCACCTCATTGAATATTTCTCCTCAATTTTCCACTTCCCAAATTTCACTTTTCTCCAATAATTCCCAACACTCTCTCCTCTATCCCTCTTGTGAAACTCTACCATCTTATATCTTTCATTAACATCCTCCCTGCATTGATCATCATCACTCTCATCATCCTTGCCTCCTCCTCTTTCTCCCCATCCTCTCCACCTCGTTTTCCCCATTTCTGCCTCTTTCCATCCCATCATCCATTGTTTTCAAAAAAAATTAAAAATTAGGTCTTTTGGTATTTCTCCCATCATTACCATTTCCTCTTGATTTGTGTAACCAGCTCGCCTATCTTACATCATTCATGAACATTTATCAAGGTGTTTATCCATATTTCAACTAGAACTCATCCATTGAGAGATACACTCATACAACCAAGTTGACATTCATCGAGGAAGTTTTTTATACATGAAGGCTTCCAAGTTATTAACTTCATCTAGTGTTTTGATTTCTGATCTCCTCTTCTCAAAATACATCTCCAAAAATTGATTTTGTATACCAATATTACTTCGATTTTTGACATCTTGTTCTTCATTCCATCGATTGATTTTACCATGGTTCATATTTTTACAAGATTATATTTTTTTTCATGTCCATATTTTTTACCATATTTCATATTTTTAAAGTCTCATATTTTTACAGGTTCAAATCTATTAAAGGGATCATATTTTTCACTTGGTTTTATATTTTTATAGGTTCAAATTTTTTAAAAGTAAACACATATTTCAACATCAGCATATTAATTCTCCTTATAGGTACATTTTTTCTAGGTTCATGTATTTTACCCCATTTCAAATTTTTTACAAGTTTATATTTTTTACAAGTTAATATTTTTGTCTCATTTGTTCATATTTTTCAAAGAGTTGAATACTTTTTTATATAGGTTCATATTTTATTTCATATGGGTATTTTTTCATACAAGTATCTATTTTTTAAGATTAGTTGAGTATTTATTTTTTATTTTTTAATTAATTTGACTTCAACAAATTTTTCCATACTTTTTATAGGTCAATAATTTTTATAATTAAGAGTTTTGTAGATTTAGAAGGGTAGTTCATATTATTTAAAGGGTCTTATTTTTTACATTTCAATATTTGAAAATATTTTTTTAGGTTCATTTTTTTACATACAATTATATATTTATTTACATTATCATTTATTTTACCGAGTTTCATATTTTTACTGGTTCATATTTTTTTATAGGTCAATGTATTTTACCTAGGCTCGTATTTTTTCTTAGGTGCACACATAGATCAACATCATCCTCTCTATTTTCCTAGCGGGCACGTTTTTATAAGTTTATGTACTTTACCACATTTGATATTTTTTATAGTTTCATATTTTTTATGGGTTCATATTTTTTACTAGGGTTCATGTTTTTATGTGTCTATATTTTTTCATATTTATTGCAGTTTTATATTTTGTTTTCATATAGGTGTGTATTTATTCTCAATTTCAAGTATTTTTTCAGTGTTAATATTTTTACCGGTGAATATATTTTTATAGTTTAATATATTTTAACAATGTCATATTAATGACTTGGATTTATATTTTTATAGTTTCTTTTTTTTAGGCACACACATAGTTCAACATCTGCCTATCTGTTTTTTTATGGGTATGTTTTTCTATAGGTTTATGTACTTTACCACATTTCATATGTTTTTACAAGTTCATATTTTTCTATACATTTATATTTTTTATTAAGTTTAATATATTTATAGGATCATATTTTTATAGGTTAATAATTATTAATAGTGTTATATTTTTTATAATTGTTCATATTTTTACTGGTTCATATTTTTTACCAAGGTTTATATTTTTATAGCTTCAAAAAAAATGGAAATATCATTATCAATACTATTTTCACTCACAATTTACTTACACGATAGTATATTTTACTACTTATAAATTAATTTATAATGAATATTATAATTATTTCATATTTATTCACAATGTAGGTCATATATTTGGATTGTTCCAACCCACAAGGTTTTCAAAAATACAAAAAAAATTGAAAATCCACAAAAACTACAATCATTCTTGTGAATTGTGTATAACTTTTATGATTAATATAAAGTGCCATAGTGGTAATATTTACTATAAAAATTTCAATGTTGCTCCATAATGCAGAATTTCAAAGTTATTATCTACTGTTTTGAACTACTTAAAGTGATACAAGTGGATGATATTAACTAAAATTGTCTTCCTCAATTTTTTTTATGATTTAATTATTATTTTTTTGACTCTATAGATGTTGAGTGAAATTAATGGTGATAGATCATAGTGGAATATTTTCATTTATGTCCTTCAAAATATGGGTAATGCAATTTTTATAAAAATGGCTTCTAAATCATGATAAATATTTATTTAGGTAACTACATATCTCAAATTTCATTATTAAACTAACATACATACAACTCAATTTTAAATCTCTTCCTATATCATTAAAAAGACTTATGAGTTTTGATTCCCTCATGAATTGTATATTTTAAAGGAAAAAAATTATATGATTAATGTAACTTTTATATTAAAATATATTAAACCACCACCAAGCCTTTGATGAGAAGACATATGGAATTTTGTTCATTTATGAAATTCATGGGATTATCATGGACTTTTAGAAATATTTTTGACTTTATCCATGTAGTATTGTTATTTATAATCATATTTTCTTATAAAATTTTCATATATATAACCACACATATTATAATAATGGTATATTTTAATTCATACCAGGTTCATGTCATTATTGGAACACCATGTTACAATAGTGGACTTTTTTGAATTCATCAGTTCAGTTATCAAGACTAGAACCCTTTTAGTATGCTCATAGGATTTATAGTTCATTCATTTACATCATAAATTGTTCATAACATGATTACATCAATATATGAAATGTATTTTTCATTAAAATAACATCTTCTGTGTAGCTTCATCTATAGAAACACTATACATTCTCATATATTTTGATTGCTTTTTTTGTATTCTCATCTCTATTCATAGACAAGAATATAATTTTTATAAACCATCAATAACATTCATCCATAAATATATATGTATAAAAAAGTAAGTAACTCGGTTGATATAAAGTGTAAAAAATAAGCTGATAATTAAAATATAAAAAAACCATAATACATTCTCATTTTAAAATAATAGAATATGGAAAATCTATAATATATAACGAGAAATATATATCCTTATGCATATTTCTTATGTTTATTAAAATACTAATTTTGATACTAACAGATATACTATCATACAAACATTTTTTCATTCTTAAATTTCCTCTAATTAAGTTTTAACATTTTTTTACACAAATACAAAAAGATAGACATTTTAAAAAAAACATTGTAATATATAGATCCTAAAATATATCAAAATATATACATTTTAACATTGTACCTTCTTTTTCATCAACCATAACACAAAAAATCAATAATAATATAATATATATTATTAAAAAAGTACTACATATTCTTATGATAATTATTGTATAAATATTGAATACATGCATACATATGATTATGCCTATACTCATGCTCATAATTATACAGTTACTAAAATACACATATTTTAAAGTTGATAGTGAAAATTTTTATGCTTATTCTTAAACACTTACTATAATAAATTCCAATTATCAAATTAACGGTTTGAATGCCTATGATTATGCTTATATCCATGCTTCTACAAATACTATAAAACATACATAATTTCAAATACTATAATATGAAATTACTATAAAAAATATATATGATAATATATAAAGCATATCATATTCATTTTATATGGCTTATTCTTATACAAAACAATTATCATTTACATACATATACTTATGTATATAGTCAATATTACACTAATGTTTATACCAAAACATAAATAAAAGAACATTTTTCATGTTTTAAATGCATATTATTTCTAATTCTTACAGTTAAACTGTAAGAAATAGACATTTTCAAGTCTATATTTATTATGCTTGTGTTTCTATAAATACTAGGAGATATTTCTTTTTAAACTTTGATGATAAATATTCACATCAAGATACTCATTAGTGTAATTTATTCTCATCATGGAAACCATGTTCTTCATATTTTGTTAGGTATGTTACATGCATAGAATTATATATTTTTCACAACACTTAATCATTATTGACCTATTATTAAAAAAACAGAATTCATTCAGCATGGAATCTTTTTAATAAATTCAATTTTTTCAATTATCTTTGTATACCTTTAATTAAAAAAATTCATTAGCATATTTATATTTACTGATAGGTTGTAATTAAGTTTTTGAATAACATTTTAAATATAATTAAACTCTTAATAATTATTGACATTTTCTCTATTTGAAATTATGAAATATTTTTTTCTTTTACATATCATTTACAAGACACATTAAGATCTTCAAGAATATAAGAAAAATTATTTTATTTCTTATATACCATAATCAAAAACTCTCATATCCTCAATATTTATGAATGTGTTAAAAACTATTGTGTTTAGACAAACCTCCATCACATGAAAGGTATTCTTTTCCTATCAAGGAGATGTAATTTCAACCAATTTTCTATCTTCAACCTTCAATGATGAAAACCAATTAAATTGTAGTGACATGAATTCATAAAAATACACCAACAATCCATAATTCATAGAAGCATTTTGTAATAAAATCCCTTTGTATTATTGATTATCATCAACCATAAATGATGAGAAACCTTTAGACTATAGTTATGAAAATAGTGCATATAGAGGTCATTTCATCTTCTGTAGCAACCTATTGTAAAACTACTACAAGAATGTTTTCAAACAACAATCTAGACACGTACTATGTCCTTACCATTCATGCATTTTTTTCCCATTCAATTTTATCAATACATATTGTTTTTTCACTATATATATGATTTCTAATCTATTAAACCAATTAAATCCAGTATTATTTACATGTACATATATAACCATTTGTATCAATTAGTATATATATAAGAACAAATAATGTTCGTGAATTCAGTCTGAAAATAGTGTTATGATATTATATATTATTAAAATTATTGTAATAGTATAATCTCTATAATACTATTATGATATTACCATTAGAGATTCTTGAAATCTCTAATTGGTGTTATGATCATATGTAGTTTCTTTACTAGGTTCCCTTAGAAATTGTTTAGATTTGTAAAATTGTAAGCAAGAATTTTTCCACTAGTGTACTTTATCAATGTTTGAGAATAGTAATAATATAAAATTTTTACAATATATAAAATATATAAGGATATTATTTTTAAGCATACAGATAGTCTAGATTCAGTATCATTTTTAGTGTTGTAGTTTTAGTAGCATTTGATTGGTTCAATTATATTCAGTAGATTTAGTAGTATTTATACATTCTGTAAGAATAGTATATATTTGACATATTATTATTATTATTATCAAATATATAAAAATGAAGTTTCAATAAACCAACAGAGTTAATATTATTTATTTGTGTTATTTCATATTCAGTATCATTTTTTATAGTTTGTAGTAAGTATTATGTGATTTTTTATAAGTCGTTTTCATGTATTTTGTTTTTCTGGCGGTTTCAATTACTATCCCATTTCATGTTTCCATTACATGAGGAAAACTTTAGGTCATATTGTTTCCTTATACATCAAAAAAATTGTGAAATCAGGTTATGTATTATCTAGTAATAATGTTTTTAATTTTTTACTAGGTTTATTTATTAAGAGAATTTCACAATTATGATGCACTATAAATTGGATTCTCTTGTTTTTAAATTGACATTGAATGATTTTGATTCTTATATTTCTTAGTAAAAAATTGAAATTGTTTCAAACATTGGATTAAATTATATTTTTTAAATTTAGATCCACTGGTTGTATATCATTGTTTAAAAACTTATTTTTTCAAGTGTTTTGTCAGTAGTTAAACAATATCCCATGGTTTCACTCAATATTTACTATTATTATTTAAATTTTATAATTCATAATAAACACATTATTTTAAAAAATAAAAATACACATCAAATCCTTTACAATTTGACGTGGGGATATACTAGTGTTGTTTATAAACCCTAAACACACACACACACACACACACACACACACATATATATATATTGGTTTTCTTGTAATTAAATTATTGAGATTTTAATATTAATATATGGTTTTTTATTATTATAGTATTAATTAATTTATATAAATACAATTTATTACTGATAATAAAAATTTCATTATTATATAAATGTTTATTTACTTGATATATATATGTTACATGTGATTAGTTTAATAATGTTTGTCTTATAATTATAATATTATGGCTGATATAAAATAATCAGTGAAATCTCAAAATAATTGAAGCCATAAAATTAATTGAAAATTATCTAGTATAATAAATTCCATCTATGTCTATAATGGGGATATGTCCCATGATCCAAAGTGATAATTTCACACCTATGTAGACTATGTCGACCTGTGAAAAGTGGTGGAGCCTGATTTATTAGTGTGGGATCTTCCTCTTATAGAAAAACCTCGTCTATTTGTTTCTCTTTTAATGGAAATTCATAAAGAGGGTGCCTCTAGGATATTGAAATGATGATCCCTTAAATTCTTCTCCAGTGGTATAAGTGGAGGTATGTAACTACACGTAAGGACTCTATTAAGATTATAAATACTCTACAAAGGATAGAGAAATGACAAATGACAAGTGATATGAGTTATCCTTTGTTGAAACATGAAAATACTGTGGATATCCTGATAGAATAGATGGATCACATGGTTGTAGAAACACATCATTAGTGGGTTGGGGCTCATACAGTGCAAATTTTTCCTCTGTTGGTGGGATAATCAAGGACTCGTGAGTAGCTCGATGTCTTCCTCGTGGTTTTTCAACATCAAAATCCGCTGGAGGATGTGTTTGAGTAGGTGTATCCTTTCTGACTAGTGGATGATCGAAGATACTATCATGTATAATAAAGAGTGTATATGACATGTCTTTCAATATAAAAAGGTTTGTTTCCTAAGTTAATGTCACGCACTCCTTGGGATTAGAAATTAAAATAATATAATGAAAAAACTAATCTATAAAAAATAAATGTTAAATTAAAAATCTAAAACAAATAGGATAATGTAAATTTATTGACTTTCGATATCTCAGACCCCCAACCATGTAATGTAGATATAGTATAGATTTCAATCTATACCATGGTGTTTACTTAACATACTCTGATAAATTTTTTCATGACATTGATGTTACCTCCATGTGAAATGTTATGTGCACGTCTCATATATCGATATATTGTCCATGATATCGGCTCTAGTGGACATCCCATCACCTAGTCAGCTTCATGGGATGAAGCATTGGTTGTTGTATTTATAAAGTTATAATAAATTAGACGCATCATGATAGACACATAAATCTATCGAGATGGTTCACTTAATAATTTTAATGTATCTGAGTGATACTAAAATTGTATCATCATCAACCCTAGAAATCCAATATGTATAAAAGTAATCAAAGGTACCCCAACATGACATCTGTGAAATCTGAAATGACATATGACAGTTGTTAAAGTTACGTTTTATGTACTTTTCTGAAATTATGATATTTCAAAATTGACAACTTAATAAAAATAGGTATATGTTTATATCACTGGGTAGTAGAATTTCCAACATGATATGGTACACCAACATATTATGTTTTTGGAATTGTGACATAATAGTCTATCTGACTCCACTTGTAATGTAAAATATGGGAAATGATAAATAATAAATAGTTGAGTATAATATATTGTTAAGAAAAATATGGGGAGTTCCAATGAAAGACAGTTTATAAAAAGAGTAAATGATGGAAAGGGATAAGAACAAAAAATAAAGAAAAATAACATGAATGAAAATATTTACATAGTTTGGGAAGAATCATTTCACTATTTGATAGTAATGAATTATAGGGCACTCACACACTAACACAAACCAAACACAAAGCTGGTCTCATAAAGTAATTTAGGTGATACATTAACCCACATTGTTATGTTTCCAAATTGATACACCATTCCATGATGCTATAGTGCTAGAGTTGGTATAGTTCACATGGCTACAGTACCCAATGTTAGTGTTGTCAGTCAACTCTACTATAGTACCTCCAAGATTTGTGTTTATAACATTTATGAATGGTTTTGTGGGATGTTTGACATCCAAAACAAAATATAAGAACAACTAAAAAGACATTTATCCTAGAATCTATTTATACGTTTAGAATGAAAATAAACAAATATTTATTACTCATACTAAATTTTGTATCTCCTAGTATATGTGTCGATCCCCCCGCTACCCATTTTCCCTCTATTTTTTACTTCCCCTCTTTAGTATTCTATCATACTTCTTGACACTCTATTATAATCTCCCTCTCATGAAACCCTACCTTCCAATTTTTTTCAATCTCATCCTCCCCACCTCAACTATCATCATTGTCAACATCCCTACCTCTACCTCTTTCATCCATCCTCTCCATAACATTCTTTCTGTTTCTTCCTCCTGGAATAACATCAACCATTGTTCCCATAAAAAATCCTAAAAAGGGAGGATTTTGGTCTTTATCCCAACATCACCATTTCTTCCTGATATATGAAACTGTCCCACCTATCATTCATCATTTATGGACATTTATCAAGGTGTTCATCCACCATTCAATAGGCACTCAATCATTGAGATAGATATTCATATGTCAAAGCTAGAATTCATTAAGGCAATTGTTTATACATGAAGGCCTATAAGTTCTTAACTTCATCCAAGGTTCTAATTTTTAATCTCCTTGTCTCAACATCTATCCCCAAAAATTCATTTCATCTACTACTATTATTCTGATTTCTAACATCTTCTTCTTCACTCCATCGATTGATTTTACCATTGTTTATATTTTTATAGGTTCATATTTTTTACCACATTTATTATTTTTATAATTTAATATTTTAACAGGATCATATATTTTAATAGAATCATATTTTTATCTAGGTTCATATTTTTATAGGTTCATATTTTTTTAAAGTCACACACATAGTTCAACATTACTGTATTTTTTTACCTTTTAGGAATGTTTTTTATGTTCTTGTATTTTACCACATTTCATATTTTTATAGGTTTATATTTTTTACAGGTTCATATTTTTGTCTAATTCGTTCATATTTTTTTCATACAGGTTCATTTTTTTATAGTGAAGAATTTTTTTATTTCATATAGGTATGTTTTTTTATACAGGTGTCTATTTTTTAGGTTTGGTGGAGTAGATCATATTATTTTATAATTAATTCCACTTCAATATATAATTTTATACGTTATATAGGTAAATATTTTTTATAAGAAACATTTTTTTCAGTTTAGTGGGGTAGTTCATATTATTTTAAGGGTTCTTATTTTTCACACGTCCATATTTGTACATATTTTTTTCAAGTTTATATTTTGTTTTCATACAAGCACATATTTCTTTACAATTTCATGTATTTTACTAGGTTCATATTTATAATTGTGTATATTTTTTATAGGTTAATTTATTTTACCATGGTTCATATTTTTTTTCAGGGTTCTTATTTTTATAGGTTTGTATTCCTTTTATAGGAACACAGATAGATCAACATCATCCTATCTGTTTTCCTTACAGGAACACTTTTTTATAGGTTCATGTATTGTACCAAATTTTTTTTTTATTGGATCATATTTTTTAGAGGTTCATACTTTTTAATGGGATTCATATTTTTTCATGTCCATATTTGTTCAAATATATTGCAGGTTCATATTTTGTTTTCATATAGGTACCTATTTAATTACCATTTTATAAATTTTAGGAGGGTTCATATTTTTACCGGAACATATTTTTTTATAGGATTATATATTTTAATAGGATCATATTATTTACCTAGGTTCATATTTTTAAAGGTTAATATTTTTTTACAGGCACGCAGATAGTTCAATATTGGCTTATTTGTTTCTTTACGGACACGTTTTTTTACAGTTTAAATTTTTTACCACATTTTATATTTTTTATAGGTTCATATATTTTTATATGTTCCTATTTTTTACTATGGTTAATATTTTTATTGTTTCATATTTTAAAAGATTAATAAATTTCATAAGGTTCTTATTTTTTACCAGGTTACATATTTTTATAGCCTTATATTTTTTACCAAGCTATATATTTTTATATGTTTAAAAATAATGGACATATCATTATAATTACCATTTTTACATAATTTACATACACCATAATGTGTTGTACTATTGATATATTAAATTAAAATTAATACAATTATGATTTTATATTTATTCCCAATTTATGCCATATATTTTGATTTTTCCAACCAACGATTTTTTCAACTATAGAGAAAATTATGAAAATTTAAAGTGACTACAATTGGTCTTATGAATTTTTTAGAAATTTTATGTAATATTTACCATAAAAATTATAATGTGGAACCATCAAGAGTAATTTCAAGGTTATTCTCTAATTTATTGAGATAGTTAAAGTGATAAAAGTGAGTCACATTAACTATAATTGTTTTACAAAACAAATTACAATTAATTGCTAATTTTATTTTTGTATAAATAGATTTAAAGACAAAAAAATGTTGATATATCATAGAGGAATAATATTAATAATTTTTTGAACATATAGGTAATATAGTTGTATGAAAAATGGCCTTTGAATTAAGAGAATGTTTTCTTCAAGTAACTATTTATTTAAAGTTTCATTATTAGATTGACTTACATACAAAGAATTATTAAATTTTATATCTATATTATTCAAAAGACTTATGAGTTTAGATTCCCTCAAAAACTATATATTTTGAAGATAAAAAAATATTACAGTCAATATAAATTTCAGATTACAATATATTAGACCACCACCAAGACTTTGGTAAGAAGACATATGGAATTTTGTTCATTTCTAATATTCAAGGGCTTCTCATAGATTTATGGATATATTATGACTATATCCAAGTAGTACTGTTATTTATAATCATATTCTATTACAAATTTTAAATATATCTGACCACACTAATTAAAATAATGATATCTTTCAATTATTACTATGTTCATGTCTTTATTGGAACATCATGTTACAATAGTGGATTTTTAGAATTCATGGGTTCTGTTAACCAAATTGGAACCCCTATGGTATGCACCTTGGATTTATAGTTCATTCATTTACTTCATAATTTGTTCAAAGCATGTTTACATCAATATATGAAATACATTTTTCAATAAAATTACCTCCTCTATATTGCTTATTTTATGGAAAACTATACATTATCATATATTTTCATTGATTTCTATGTAATTTCTTATAAATTTATGTGCATGAATATAAATTTTATCAACCCTCAATAGAATTTATCTATAAAAATAAAAATAATAAGAAAAATTAAATAATTAGTTTGACATAACGCATAACAAATAAGTTGATATTTATATTATAAAAACCCATAATAAATGAACATTTTAAAATTTTGGAATATTTGAAGAAAATAATATATAACTAACAAATATATATCCTTATACATAGTATTATGTTTATTTAAATACTAATTTTTATACTAACATGAATACTTTCATACAAAAAATCCATTCTTAGATTTCCTCTGCTTAAACTTCAACTAAAACTTAAACAAATACTAAAAGATACACATTTAAAAAATATATATATATAACCTAAAATATATTAAAATATATGAATTTTTATTTTGATTCAACTTATGATCTTGTTTATCCTTGTACAGTTACAGAAATACACACAATTTAATGTTTATAGTGCATATTTGTATGCTAATTGTTAAACACTTTCCGCAATACATTCTCAATATCAAATTTATAGTATGAATACATATGATTATGTTTATATCCATTAATATAAAAATACTATAAACCATATGTAATTATAGATAATATAAAATAAAAGTAATGTAAAAATACCACAATATAGAAAGCATAGAAAATGCATTTTCATTCGCTTATTTTTATACAGAAACTTTATTATTTACATAAATATACATATGTTTATGGTCATTATTATGTTAATGTATATACCAAAACTTAAATAAATGCACATTTTCTTGTTTTATGTGCATATGATTTCTTATGATTATAAATATACTATTATATATATATATATTCAAGTTTATAGTGCTTATGCCTATGCCTCTAGAAATATTTGTTGATGGACTTTGATAATGAAGATTCACTACAAGATACTCATCATAGTAATTTATTGAAAATTTAAACCATGTTATTCATACTATTTTAGGTATGTTACATTCATGGAACTATATATTTATCAAAACTATTAATCATTATTAACCTATTATCAAAAACCAACATTTTTTTATGGGGGAATTTTTTTAATAAATTCAATTTCACCAGTTCACCTCGTATACCTTTAATAAAAAAAATCATTAACATATTTACATTTAATCATAGGTTATATTGAATTTTTTGAATAACATTTCCAATTCCATGAAACTCTTAATCTATTTTGACATTTTTTTCCTCAAGGATTTATGGAAAAAATTTCTTCTACATCTAATTTACACGACTCATTGTAAACTTCCAGAATGGAAGAAATTTTATTTTATTTCTTATATGCCACAATAAAAAATCTATCATCCTCAATATTTTTTATCACATAAGAAGATATAGTGTTTAAAAATACATCCACCACATGAAATGAGTACTCTTTATATCAAGGACATAGAATAATAATAAATTTCTAGCATCAAATTTCAATGATGAATCCCATTTATATTATAGTGGCTTGAATTCATCCCACTGCACCAACAATATATATTCATAGAATCCTTCCGTAATAAAATCAATTCCTGTTATAAATTATCATCAACCATCAATTATGAGGAACCTTTGGACTATGGTGATGAAAACAGTGCACATAGAGGTCAGTTCATCTTCTATAGAATCCTATTGTAAAACTACTAAAAGAATGTTTTTATACCACAATCTAGACACACAAAATGTTCCAAGTATTAATTTATTTTTACCATTCAATATTATCAATATATATTGTGTTTTCACTATATATATTGTCCCTAATCTATTAAACTAAATAAATTTAATACTATTTACATGTATTTATTTTACAATTTGTACTGATTAGTACATATGTAATCATATAGAAGGTTTGTGATTTCAGTCTATAAATAGTTTTATGATATTATATAGTATTAAATTTTTTATGATCTTATACTCTCTACAATCACTATTATTATCTTACAATTATAATTTTTTAAATCACTTATTAGTGTTATGGACTTACATAGTATTCTTTACTATGATCCATTGGAAATTGTATAGATTTATAAAACTGTAAGAATTCATCCACCCACCTGTATACTTTATGAGTGTTTTTGAATTGTAAGAATAAAAAATTACAATAAATACAATCTATAAGAATACTATTTGTAAACATATATATAGTGTAGATTCAGTTGCATTTGTAGTACAAAAGATTTAGTAGCATTTTTTTATTTCAATTATATTCAGTAGATTCAGTATCATGTGTAGAATCTATATAAATATTATATGTACTACCAAAAGTTATTTTTGTAATGATAATAAACTACATTTTCAACAAATCTACCTAGTTATTATTATGTATTGCATTTATTTCAAATTAAATACCATTGTTTATAATTTTTACTGGGTAGTATGTGTTTTTGTATAATTTATTTTCATGTATTTTTTGTTTCCTATGGTTTCAATTACTCTCCCATTTCACATTTCATAACCTTGAGGAAAATTTTGATTAATATTGTTTCATTGTACATAAATAAATGTGAAATCATATTATGTTTTATCTACTAGTGAAGTTTTAAATTTTTTTACCAGGTCAATTTTTTGTGAGAATTTAACATTTATAATGCATCACAAAGTAGATTATTCTTCTTATAAATTGACATTGAATGATCCTAATTCTCCAATTTCCTTAAAATAGAATTTTTCTTACAGTGGTTGAAATATTTTTCTAAAATTAGGGTTTGTTTAATTTAGATCCTCCAGTTGTATATCATTTTTTTCAACTCATTTTTCAAGTGTTTTATTAGTGGTTAAAAATATCCCATTATTTAATTCTATGTTTACAATTTATTGTTTTAATTTTATAATTCGTAATCAAAAAATTATTTTTAAAAATAAAAATATGCATCAAATCTTATGAAAAATCATGGGGGAATACTAATTATGTATTCAAAAGTGGTTTCTTATGTTTTATAGAATATTCCTCCCAGAATAACCTCTTCTAGTTGTAGAAAGGGATATGCAAATCTTTCCATAAATAAAACCCCTCCCTTTGATCCCTATTTGATGGAATTATTGGTCTGTATGATTCAGTCCTAAAGCTAGGAGGGAAAATAGGTTAAACATGTGAAGTGTAGAATGCTGAGGAGTTTATTAAGTATAATCCATTGTTATTCTGTGGTGATATAAGTATCCATTACCCTAAGAAATGTGTTGATAGTATTGAGAATATCTTTAATTTTATGAAGTCCCTTAAGACCTCAAAATTAATCTTCAACACTTAAATGTTGTAAGTACTTTGAAGGAAATGGTGGGAATCCATGCTGTAATAAAATAGGCATGAGGATATTACTCAGAATACCTTCAAAAAATCTTTTAATCAGTAGTTTTATCCAAATACACTAAAGGTGGAGAAGGACCATGAGTTTTTAAAGTTAGATCACTCAGAATATTATGTAATGAAGTATACTAATTTCCTTTCCAAGTTAATTTATTTTTCTCTTAGGCTCCTCACAAATGATTATCTCAAAGTGAGATGTTTAAAAATGGGCTTGGATTCCAAGATAAAATTGATGCTTATTCTACTTTTCTAACTAAATTATTCCAATTTGGTGCATAAAGTGGATATGGATGAGGTAGGCTTAGCCATGGGGATATTTTATAGCTAGATTTCTTCATCAGAGTGAGGAATCTATGGTTCTTACTCTAAATAGAATTGTAATTCGAATGAAACTCATAGAAGTAGTGTAAAGAGTGATGAACATTAATTTCGTTGGGAACCTCTGGTTTATTCTAGGTGTGATCTGGTGACCAATTATCAGTGTGGGAGGTTTTTCCATACAGACTGGACTACCCAAATACTCTGGGGACATGCCGCTAATGTTGGAATTCGGGTTATCTTCAGTACTTCTATTGTGCCTCAAATCAGGGTATTGTAGTAGGTTCTTTATTATCTAAGGGTTCTACAGTTTGATCAAATGCTTCTAATGGTGTGGGATATCACCCTAATACAAGAGGTGATTATCCTCGATCTAAGAATTATTATGGTAGTCATATGTTAGTGTTCCTATATTAATCATGTATGGTGATTGAGGAATCTAAATTTAGGTCAACCACCATGAGAGGTAGGGTGTTTATTTCATATTATATGACTTTATCCTTGTTTGATATGGTTTTTTCCGATTCTTTTAAAAATTAAGGTTTTTCTATGCTTTGGGTAAGTGATCATAGTTGATTCCATTTATGATGGATCTATTTACCCTATTGGGGAGGAAGTAGTGTGGTTTTAAGTTCCAAGAGCATCAAATTTTGTTCGTTGATGTGGAAGTGGAATGGGACATCCTCATGTTAGACCAAGAATTTTTTGATCTCATTATTAATATAGATTGGATAATCAATTTCAAATATCAGATTTATGGTTATCATCACAGGGTTCAGTTTATATCTCTTGATGGGAGAACCCATGTTTTCTAGGGTGAGTGTGATATGAGGTTTGGGAGGGTAGGATCTATTTCTCCAGATGTGGGGTTGATTTTGTGTGGTAGTTATTTGGGTTTTTCATTGATTTCATAGATATAGAATCATATGTACATCTTCCTATGGATTTTGACCGATACATCAAGGTGTTTTTGGATGACCATTTTTGGTTTCCCCCCAAGGGAGTGGCCATTCACTACTGATCTACTCCCCGAGATAAGCCTCATATCTTAACCATCATATCGGATGTCTCTTTCCAAGTTTAAGGTATTAAATTCTTAGTTGGAAGACCTTGAAACAAAGTGGTTTCTTCATCTTAACATGTAACCATGGGAATCACCATTTCTATTTACAAAGAATTCATATATGAGGATTTAACTTTACATATACTATTATAAGATGAATCAGGTTACCTTTACAATAACTAATCATTTCCCAGAATTGATGATCTTTTTTACCAACTCTCAAGTGTCTTATGGTTTAAAAAATCAACTTATAATTAGGGTAACATCATTTGAGCATATGGAAGGAGGATATTCCTAAGATCTTATTCAGAAGCCAGTATGGGAATTTCTAAGTATTTGTTTATACCATTTTTCCTTACCAGTTATCATGAGATCATTATTTCATTTATTAATTGGATCGTTTATCACTCTTTGGACTCATTCATAGTCATTCTTATCAATTACATCTTGGTTTAATCCAAGATATAGGAGGACCATGGAGACATTAAAAGTTGTTTTGGGGACCTTTAAGGACCATCTCTTTTATGATAAGATTTATAAATTTCATTTTTGGATTCAAAAGGAAAATTATTTGGGACATGTGATTTTAAATAAATTGATTTTATTGGATCATGTGAAGATCCAAGAGGTTATGTCTAGGTAGTATCTCAAGAATATTTTTTAGATTATAATATTATTAGGTTTGGTTAGGTATTTCAAGTGATTTTTTCTTAACTTATCCATGATAGCTTCTTCGTTGATGGTGTTGACTTGGAAAGGGATGAAGTTTGAGTAGAGTGAGCAGTTCTAGTATTATTTTATGGGGTTTCATGTTTGTTTGAAATCAGATATAGTTTTGAATATTCTAGATCCTATGAAGGGAAATCAAGGGTACTATGATGCCTTAGGTATGGCATTGGGTGGTGTTTTTATGTAGGATGACCATGTGGTGTCTTATGGATCTCATCATCTACACCCACATGAGAGGACCTACCCCGCACATGACCTATATTTGGTAGTTATGATGAATGAATTGAAAACACAATGTCATTACATCATTAGGGAATGTTTTATATTTTAATCAATTTATATAATCCTAAAGTACATCTTCTCTCATAGGGACATGGACCTCAGCTAGAGACATTGGGGGAGTATCTTTAAAACATTATTTCTGATATAAATTGTACCCTCGATAAGGGGAATGTGGTTGTTGATTCCTTAAATAGAAATTTATTTATCCATGTATTAAATAAATAAGTGGATTAGTGGAGTTTTATGGGTTTGTTTATTGATTTGAGTCTACAGATATTAGAGGATGGAGAGTGAGTGTCATTAACCAATGCTTAGGCCATTCCCTCTACTTTTGAGAAGTTTTAGGGTGAGTATAAATCTGATCTGAACTACCTACAAATTACTAGAGTTATAAATAATGTGGAGACCTTAGGTTAATGGTCTTGGTATCTCAATGGTTCTTTCTTTTTTAGGAAGCAGATGGTGGTTCCTTTTATCTTGAGGTAGTATGTGATGCACAAGGGTAATTATTATAGTTTTTTTTCTCACTTGAGATATACCAATATGATTTATACTATAAGGAGTTGGTACAGGTTTCATGGGATGATACAGTCAATCATGGATTTTGTATTCTAATGTTTTACCAAGAAAAGGATCAAATTGGAGCATTAAAGGCTAGTCGGGTTACTTTCTACTCTTCTCATTCCTACATGGAAGTAGAAATAGTTCTATATAGACTTTTTTATCAGTATAACTTTTACTCCTGGTGGGAAATACATTATTTGGGTGATCATAGATCAGTTGACTAATTATTACCTCTTTCTTCCTATTAGGGAGTCTATGAAGGAAGAGGAGCTCGATCACCTGTATATCTGAGAGATTGTTAGGATTCATGGTGTGACATCGAAGATAGTTTCTAACTATGGTTTCCATTTTACATCTCATTTAATGTAAGAATCTTGATGAATATATAGGAATCTACTTGATGTTGGTCATGGATTATCACCCATGGAGGGATAGTCGAATTGAGTAAGCCATCCAGATTATATAGGATATGTTGTGTGCTTTTATTCTTGTCTTAGTTAGTACATGTAAGAGTTGTATATAATTGGTTTAATTTGTAAAAACAATAGTTAAAAGGCCTGAATCAAGATGGAACTTTATAAAGTGTTGTATTGGCATTCATGCTAGTCCCCATCATGTTGAGATGAGCTAAGTAGTTCTCCTTTCTAGGATTGATTCTGATACAATATATTCTATAGAAATTATAGTTGATCTAAAAGAGCCTAATGATAGCTCAAAGTCACCAAAAATCATATGTTGATATTCTATGTCACCAGCTAGAGTATGTGGTTGGTGATCTGGTGTTGCTTAGGTATTCATTCAACTAGAATATTATCCCTTGGGGAATCATGTAATGATGGATCCAAGTTATGTTGGGATATTTCATATTATGGAGCATTTTAGGAAGTTTTACTATCATTTGGATTTGTTATAATAGCTAATTGTGATCCATGATGTCTTCCACATATCTCAGTTAAATAATTACCATCCAGACATGTCTCATGTGATAGAGTGGTAAGGTTTGGAGTTAGATCATGACACAAATTTTTTGAATAAACCTATTAATATCCTATATTTTCATAACAAGGTGACCAATGGTAAGTCAATATAATTGTTCTAAGTGATTTATAAGTGTAATGATGATATCCATGATACATGTGAGTGGGAAGTTTTATTAATGTATCAGTTTCCTTACTTGTTTTATTCTAAAGATCCTTGAAGAAGTTTTATATGAAAAACAATATCATGGTGGAGAGAATTGTGACACCCTTCAGGTTATTGGTACATCTTAATTTTGGAATTATTTATTTATTTGTTTTTTTTGGAGTTTCCAAGAGTTAGAGGATGAGAACCTAGGTTTTTTTGGAAAACATTCTCTAACATAAGTTTGGAACATGCTTAGTAGTAATCATTTATCTAAACATGTGAGAATAATTTTTTTGGGATGGTTGGGTTTTTCATGGATTTACTACAGTTCATCTAACCGTGTAGTGGTTTCCAGAAACCATGTGACTTATTTTTTGGGAGATTGTGACTCACATAGAGTTGGTGCACTATTTTTCTAACTTTGAATCCAAACCATGTTTTTTTACAGGTTATTAAAAAGTTGTATTTTAACAATTGTTCCCTTGAAAACCTTTAATACATTATACTATATTTGTCTCCCCCTTTGTTTTCATCTTTGTCCCCATACCATGGAGTTTCTTCACCCTTCATTTTAATGAATTATCATTATATAATTCATGTTCTATCTTGAGGTAAGCTTTACTTCTTCATTATTTCTTTATCTTTCTCCATTATTCTACTTTTTTCTTATTTTTTCATGGAGTATGGAAACCCTAGATTGTGTTTTTGATGAATCTATGGTTTTTTTGGGGGATTATTATTATTTATTTGTTTCTTAGGTGTGTTATTTATTCACTTCCTCAAATATATATTTTTCATTTAAGGCAACTAGTTTTGGTTTGGTATCGAGGTAAGTGTCTCTATTTAAGGGAACTTCTGTATGTCTTTCGATTTATTCTTTTTTTACCTTGGTTTTTGGTTATTAGATTTCCCATACAAAAATTTATTAGTGAGGTTTTTTTCATTCTTGTTGTGTTTCTTGGATTAGGAAGGAAATTTGATGATTTAAATTGACATTTCAAAGGTAGCTGGATTTGATGAACTCTATATGGTTGTTAAAATGGATCAAATATATTTTTTGGTTCAAATGGGCCTTTGAAAGTTTTTCTAAAGAGTTTTTTCTTGGTGTGAAATGTGTGATTTTTTATAGGCATAGAAGTCTTAGAAAATTTTATTTTAATTGGATTATGTGATTAGCACTTGTTCATGTTTATGTATTTGGAATTTTATACCAATTGGGAGACCTTGGGTGTGTTTGAGTGGATGAATTAGACAATAGACCATTATCTTATATATATAATATGTTATAGAGTTTTATACAAGGTAATTAGTGATCCATTGGTAGGATGATCAAGGTATATTCCTTAATAACACCATGCATATCAATATTTTCCATGGAGGTATTGTTAAGATCGGTAAAGACTGGGAACGTTTATAGATTTTTTTTATATGATTATCTAGATATAAAATACTTCTTGTAGACTATGTCACACTAGAACATATAATTTAAATCCCATGGTGTGTAATACATGTGCTCAGTTGGTTTTGTATATGCTTCATACATGATTCTAGGGCCTTTTTTGGCTATGATATATTATGATTATGTAAATTTCAAATTATTTGGTTATGTAATGGTATTTATGTTTCTCCCATGTTTTTTACAATATTTTTTATGTTGAGAATGTTTATGTGGTGTGGAATTATTTCATTATTTGATCCTTGTTCATTTTGTTTTGAAAAGATGGTTTGTTTGAGAAAAAACAAAGGAATTTGATAATGTAGTTCTTTCAAGTGAGATTACATTTAAAAAGTGAAAATGGTTTTTAAAATGAGTTTTTAACCTATACTTAATGGTTTTCATGGGTAAAGTCTTTACATAGATTCATGGTTGTATCCTACTGGGATTTGTGCCTCACAACCTATATATTTCTTTGGTTGTATGCACTCATTGTTTTTCATGACGCAAGTAAGGTAAATGGAAACATTCAATTCAATGGCTCTTCTTCATTATTGGTGTTTGTGATCATTATGGGATCTTGGAGAAGTGGCATCTTAGAGTTTATCTCTTATAGATAATTTTAGAGATTTTGTATCATTGGGATATTATGTATTGTCCTTTTTATTCGTATTCTCTGTTTTGACTATTGATATCATATGTATAGATATTATTTAAAACTAGTGATGTGATGTTTCTATGATATCTTCTTTTAGTATTTATTGTGTTCACTCTACTTTATAATTATATCTACAGATGTTGTTTATTATTTATTGTAGACATCTAATTCATGGATGGTTCATGTCATATTTTCAAGGGAGAAGCAGTTTTGAAATGGTTAGTTGTGTTTCCTTAATGCCTTTCATCATCCCATATAGATCAATAACAAAATTTGGATCATGTGGTGTGTCGGCTTTGGTGACAGGTCTTGTCAACCGAGGCTAGTTTTTTATAAATAGGCTCATGTGAGAGTTTTAATTACTTTCAATAATTTTTACCTCCAAATAAATACTTGAATTATTATTATTTTTATTGTTGTTTGTTTGTTATTGTTGTCATTATTATTATTATTATTATTATAAATTATTTTTCAATTGGTGGTTTGGGTGGAGTGATATTAAGAAATATATCTCATGATCAGGACTTGAGTTTGGTTTATTTTTATCATTTTTGTGAGTTGAAAACATAATTATATTATTATTATTATTATTATTATTATTATTCTTCTTATTGTTATTATTATTATGTAAGGAGTCTCATATCCAAGCTGCTATAGCTTCTATCTGGAATTTCGGAAACCTGGGTTTCACACTCGGCTATGGGAAATTTTCTGTGTTATTATACTACTATTATGGTTTTCCACTATAGAAGTGTAAAATAGAAGGTTCAATGTAGCTCCAACTTCAGTGGGACACTATAGAGGTACTGTTATGGGAACTGTATCAGTGGTTGTGGATGGACACTATAGTGGGCCACAGTGTGGTACTACAATAATGGATTTGGGGGTTTTGTATCAGTTGGTGATAAACTTGTGGGTCTCTAAGAACCTATTGTAAATGGATACATGTTAGAACTTTAAGGACGGATGTGGGCCTAGTCCACCTAGAGTCATGGGTGTGTGTATTGTTTAATTTTTGTCTACCCCAAATAATACTAAGATTATTATTGTTGTTGTTGTTGTTGTTGTTGTTGTTGTGATTGTGTTCATCATTTTCATTATGTATTTAATAGCATCAGTTATTTTTTAAAAGTAAAAACATGATCTATTATTTCATAAAAATAAAAAAATCGTGAAAAAATAAGAAAAATATATGTACTTTGTAATGTATATTCCCTATTCACACTAAACAGTAACCAAACTAGACCACTACATTACCTCAGGTGCACCTCCCCATGTTCTAGAGGATTTTTAGTAGCTGCATAAGCCTATAGAGATGTTATGGGGAGACTATATCCCCTATATCCTAATACATAATCATAAAATAAATAATTAAAACTCAACCATCAATATAAACATCCATCAAAGTATGAAGACTAAATAAACTGAGAAATAATGGAATAAAAATCATCATACAACTCAAATAGTCATGCTCATAAACTAGACTGATCGCCCACTAGGCTATTACCAAGTATATATAGAAAAAACCAAACAAAATAAATATACACCGGTGGCCTCATCGCTACACCTGATCCCCACTTCTAATATCCAAGTCCCACTCAAGATGCTCCATCATGAATATCAAAACCAATGCCACTACCAAAACTGAACCTAATACAAGTTAGAGCTACTTAGGTACCCTAGTTCCATGGATACCCAAGCAAGATTTGATTACATAGTTCATTATATCACCACCAACGTGGTCCTGTACTATACCAGTAATTTAGTGGTATGTGCATGTGACATTACCAGAATAAATAAATAAATTACTAAATAAATAAATAAAACCAATCACATTACCTAGTTCAGCCCGATGTCTGAATGCCTTTGAGAATTCCTTGATGATTGTGTCAACCAGTATGTCAACCACCCTAAACTTTCACACATACAACCAGATACAAGTCCCTCAACCAACATAGATCAATTGGTTCTAGACCTCGATCAACCATAACTACTTTAGCCTATACTAGAATGTCTTTGAGTATGAGAAAAACCTCAGGGAGACCTATGCCCATACCATAGAGATC
Source organism: Viscum album (assembly GCA_963277665.1). Taxonomy (NCBI): domain Eukaryota; kingdom Viridiplantae; phylum Streptophyta; class Magnoliopsida; order Santalales; family Viscaceae; genus Viscum; species Viscum album. The sequence continues at coordinate 1,249,961,831 of OY728127.1, forward strand.
CCACATTCACACCTCCACTGATGAGTAGAAGACCCTATGGAATTACCATGATTCCCTTATCCTCAATCCCACATGACGAACCACATGGTAATACCTAGGTGTTCACCACTCTTAGACTGACATACAATTCCTAGGATGGGAGAGGCATTAGGCAGTCCTACACATCCGAGTATGACTGATTTCTTGGAAACCCAGTAAATCAAATGGAATACCCTCCATGGATCTTATGGTAAATCTTTTGGGCATACAATGTCTCATGGAACCTCAGCTGAATCATCACTAGTTTGTTCACATGATCCTAGGGGGTATCCTAGGCATCAATCGAGGGGATTCAACTATCACCCTCAAGATGTTCAAAATATGTTCTTGGGGATATGATCCCACTAAGTGCCTCATACCATTATTGGAATCCCATGATTCCAAGGCATTCATAATGGTATAATGGTACATACATTTGAATCTCTAGTTCCCCAGGCCTTCACAGTGGTATCACTATATTAAAGGAGTCAATGGAATCTCATGACTTCCTTTATGTGTTATATCATATCCTCTGATGTTGGATACTAGGAACTATTACTAGGAATCCCCTGTTTCATAAACCATACTAAATTCTAGTAACACTAGGAATATTACTCCAGTGTACTGCGAACCTAGATCCCATACACCTCAAGAATCCCTTAGTCTCATTAATTTTAGAAGGCGATTCCAAGGCATCCTGAGAAATTATAGTAGTTCCAGGTTTATCAGTTGATTCCCAGACAACTTGGGAAAACACATATCATATAAAATAATAAAAATAAAAAACATATCAAGGGATGGTTGAATGCCCGCACCCATCGTCGCTATCAACATCCCCTCAATCTAACACAGTGGTTAAAGTACTAAGGTGACACCTGCAACCTTCTCTACCAATTTCTATAATCTCCCACTCAGGTTTGGTATATCAATGAGCACCCACATGGGTTCCTTAGAGTAGTAAAAATCATATGCATCCTACTAAGAAATATTAGTAACAAATTAGTCTCTAAAGTCAATGTTTGTTGCTCAAAGGTCCTCCTACTCCTATACAGTGTCATAAACACAATATGGTCATAAATTTCATAGGGGTATGAAATAATTGAATTAGTATAGTGAGAAGAATCTCACAACCCATCTCTATTTCAAAAGTCTTGGTAGTTCGGTTCAATCACCCATCCCATATTAACCAACCTAAGTTCTATCAATTTAAGCCCAACACATCTCAAAGTTCCTCACCTGGCCTACTAGGACTAACCATCTTGGGTCACATCACACCCCACTCTTAGAAGTGTCCATGTTTTGGGGTATCCTATTTTTATAGGCCTTTTCTATTAGTGGATGAGGTTTTAATCCACTTCATAAGGTCCTCTGTGGTTTTGTAACTTTACTCATTTAATCCCATTAATTTTTTACTTAGGTTAAATAATTTAATTTAATGTAACCATCAATTAAAATAAACAATTCATTTTAACTATACAATTCAGTTCTCATGGTGGCATGAAAGAACATCACACACATCCAAAAAATAAAATAAAAGGCATGAGACTAGTATCGAGGAATGCCTACCTTATTTCATAGCATTTTTATTTTTTATTTTCCAAAGGACGATAGCTTTTCCAAGGACTAACCAAGCTCGTCCGACATCCTGAATGATTGTCTCTAACAAGAATAGATAATAATTAATTATAATTAATTGATCTACCCATTTTACAGAAATACCTAATTTAATTTAATTCATATAATTTAACTCATAATAGGAATAATTCTCATTAACTCACTAGAAAGTTTCATAATCCCAGAATCCTGACCAATAACTAGTGGTAGGCCTGCAATGCACTCCCAAGACTAACCTAGGCCAAATCCCGATCAAGAGGAACCAAAACCATAATAATTTTTATTTAATGTAACCTAAAACCCTTGAAAACCATATATAGATTCATTCATCCATTGAAAGAATAGGTGATGGTGTACTGACATTATCTTAGGACACTGTCTTTCTAGGCTACATGGAAGCCCCATCATCTTAGGATGATTCCACCAAGCATCAGCAGAATCATTCATGGATCCTAACCTAGAGGAAAATTAAATTAGAATAAACCATGAGGAAGGAGAAGAGGAGGATGGAATAGGAGAAAACATGCCCTAAATCCCTAAAGAACGCACCTAAAACTACCCCAATTGAAGGGGGTCGATGGATGGAGGAGGATATCAGCTGGATGGGGATGTGAATGATGCATATGATGAAAAGGGGGGCATTCCTCTATGAATCTAGATCAGGTAAAATGGTAATTTTCTATCTTTTAATGATCCATAAGTTTTAACCATATGGTTGACGAAATGTTTTTCACCAACCATGCTGTAAGATTTATCTAGGTGAATTACTGTTGCACAGTTGGTCTACATAGTTGACAAAACCAAGCACCAACCATGAAAATTAGCACTACCTTGGTCTGCAACTATGCACATAGCTTTTCTAAAAAAATGTGGTAACTATATTCCAAGACCGTATCCAACCAGTTTTATATAGTTAGCTTTTAGATCTACATGGTTTCCTATAAACCATACTCTAAATGTGTCAAACCAAAGAGGGCTATAAAAATTGAACTAAAAACCTCCACATACCTAGGGTTCCTTATTGTTACTCTTAAACTGTGCACCCAAAATTTTATGAAAAAGAAAAAATCTTCTAAAAACCCTCAAAACATAACTCAAATCTCTCGAGACTCACCTGGCCACTCAAGACACCTCTCGATCCAGAAACTATATCCAAAAAATATAGTATTGGGATGCTCAAACTCTTGGATTATCGATATGAACTCGGATTCTCAGAATAAACTATCCACCAAATTTAAAATTCAATATTCACCTAAATCTGAAATTCCTATATGGTCCAAGGCATTATAGACTCCCCACCATGACACTTATTGCTCCCAAGAAGTTTCGTTGGTCATCCAAATGAATCTCCAAACTTATACTAGTTTCAAATTCTCATTCAGAATGGCCTTTAACTATTCCCAAACTCTTAATTCACTTCCCAAGTGCCGCTTCCAAATCCATGCTTCTCAACCCACTAAAAAAATCCACTACTCAAATTAAACATCAAAACATTGGTACAATGCTTCACGAGCTCATCCATATAGAGAGATGGAAGTTTCATAGTCCTATTAATCACCCCTCCCTTGGTGCACCCCATCATATAACCTATATCAGATGGATAATTCCAAAATATGGTGCATCCTTCCATCAAAATTACATATTGAAACAAATTTTTGGTGCCCTAATGACACATTTGATGCAGTTTCAATAATACCAAATCCCATCCAATGAAAAACCGCCCATCAAACCTCCTCTAGAAAACATATCACAAAAACACTCAGTTTCATCCACAAAAGTGCTTTCAATCCACTTGATTATATTTCATCATACCCCAGATCCATACCATAATCATCTGAAGATAGTCATAAAATTCCATATCTAAGTTCTAGTGAAATTAAATGATCAAGACCCCAACCAAAATGAGTCGTTGTGATCTTAAATACCATGAACATCGACGCACCATCTAACTTATCACACTCAGATCTCCAAAAAACATCTTGATCCCAAAGATAATTCTCATAATCCATCTGATATTACTTCTGAAAACACATTTGGTATTCTCCAAGGAATCCTAATAAGTCCCTATTTACCTACTAATCGGCATCTAATTGTCAAAATGATCACCCAAAGACCAAAATCGCACACGCACACCCCTTAAATATGAGTGTTGTATTGCATGTGACAAAAATCACAATCCCCACCATATGATTTTTTTTATCAAGACATAAATAGGTTAAAATACAATCTCCATGGTCCAAATCTCTTTTTCCACTAAACACAGTGCTCTGACATAGCCAAATTCATCCATACCTGAGCACTATCATGAAATACCAAATTATCGCTAGCTCTTGACACACAAACACATCATCCATGATAACTAACAAAATAAAATTCTTGGTATAGGTCATTCCCTTAAATAGAAAATGGTTAAATCCCCACTATATGGATTCCCTTGCCAACCCTCAAGTGCAACACTTGATGGATCCAAAATCACACGAGTGTCACTCCTCCCAAGCCACACTTACCAAATTTCCCAAATACTAGGAACACATCAAACTCACTAAACCCCATTGGTCCTCATCCCTCTCACATCTAATCACTGATCCACTATTCAAAAATATCACACATATCCAACAGGCACTAACTCAAAAACATTCAAAAATAGTGGTTGTATAAACCAATACTACCTGATCCACTATGCCTCTATGGAACACCCTTACTACTGAGGTATCATAAAAAATCAATAGTTTCACATCCTCATGTAACATAATCATAAACCCAACTTTCACTCCCAAGAGTTTTACCCCACCTAAAGAGTCACATACCCCAAAACATAAACTATGCTTCTGTTATATGTTAATTCCACAAAGCCAAGAACATCCCAGAATATCTCATTACAAAATACCAACACTTCATCAATGTAAAAGAAAAGAACACACCTATCTTCCACCCAACATCATTCTAATTCGCAAGCATCTGTGCACACTATCAACACACTTACAAAACACATCCAAAGTCAGCAAGTCTAGGAACCCAAATGACCCTTCCCTTTGAATCCAGTCTTGATACCACGGTACTCTAAGTGCCTCAAATCCCACGGCACTAGAACTAAAGTTTCCACTCTTATAAAACCTCAAAGAATAATCATTCCCTTTCTATAAGCTCAATAACACCTCTAATTCACTGATATCAAACCCAAGGAATCTACCCATGTCTTTCCAATTTTGTGGAACTCATAATAATGGGATAACTTCTATCATGGGTTACCTTCCATCATACAAATCACATATTCACTAAAGTTTTAATCATACCTCAAGGGACACTAGGGTCTCCCACATAGCCCACAAACCAATTATTTCACAAATTATAAACAATGGGAACTAGCCATACACCCATCTCATAATCCCATGGAAATACATGAGCCAAAACGTCCACTATAAGGTCTCATATATAGCGCTAGAATCATATTCTAAATTTCCTATTAGGACACTAATTCTCACCATGTATCCACTTACAAGACTTATCCCTTGAAAATCACAACTCAACCAAGGTCATATGCATATAACGACATCATCCTATAAGATCTATAAAAAATAACAATAAACATAAGGTTTATTTAGGTATAATTCCATTTCAAGATATATAGGAAAATATCATATAGGTTGTTACTAACACTTTAGATAATTGTCCCATTGTTGTACATTTAATTGATATCGCCCTATGATGACAAATATATCATTAACCACTGGAACATAGTTAAATTAATTAGAGTGTCCTTCCAAGATATATGAGTAAAAATCATATTTGATGTTACTGAAATTTTTAATTAAAAAAAATACCCATATAATCACCACACCTAAGGGGTTTCCCACTAAAAGACCATGTGTCTTACTGACCTACTAGGGTCATTTCATGTCCCCTACACTGAGGAATTGTATCATCATAATTAGAAAGAATTTCACAATAGATCCACATAACCTGACCTCCGAAGAAAACACATATACATATTGGTCTATCTGAGTAGAATACCATAAATTATTTATATAGGAAAACCCCATATGATATGTTTCAGATAATTTAAATAGATGATCCTCTCATCAGTGACACAATCTTATACTAGTAGACCTATATGTCATGTGAATCTTACATATTATATCTAGATGCAAGATATGCCTCTTGCCTCTACAGTCCAAGATAAAAATCTAATAACTTACTTCTTACCAACATTCTAATTCCAAAAATCCAAAAAATTTACACCCAAAAATCAGGTGCATCACATGAGGTAAAAATCAACCACCTCTAACATTTAAAATCAAAAACATCAATCTCATCCCTGGTAACCTATACATCTTAGCATAAAAAGTGTTCTTAAAACACTATCTGAGTACCCATCACAAGTTATAAAATGACACTACTACAAAAATGGGTAAGGGAAGAACCACCTTTTATTATCTCTAAGAAAAAAGAGCTGATAAAGGAACCATGTATCAGCACAAAAATTTTAGCGCTGATAGAGGTATTATTTATCAGTTATTTTCTATCACTGATAAAGAATCCCTTTATCAGCCCTAGAAAAGCACTGATAAAGAAGACTTGTATCAGTGATAAGAAAGTGCCGACAAAGGCTACCTTTATCAACACTAAAATTTTAGCGCTGATAAAGGGAGGCTTTATTAGTGCTTTTTTAGCGCTGATAAAACCGTAGTCCCATATTTTGTAAAATTGGGCGAACAGTATCCACCGTTTATCGTGCCCTCAAGATCTCGCGGTATTGTACCCCTATGAAAACTCCCCCCCCCCCCCCCCCCCCGTCGATCTTCTCATTTTCGGACAACCACCGGTAGCCCTACTCCTTATCCTCCCCTCAAACCCCTTCTGTGGATCCTCTTCCCCGCAAACCCTACTTCTCCTCCTCTCTGCTCGTCCCTACTCCTCGCGAACCCTACTCCTCCATTTCTCAATTTTTGGTGGCTCCCCACATGAACCTCCCCCTCTGGCGGTCGCACCTTCCCCGCCTGACGTAGTATAGAAGGCTCGCTGACCGCTCGACGCTTCTTCTCTCCCTTCATCGTGGGTGCAATCTACTCTAGGTAAATCCCCTACTTCTCCTTTTAGGTTTATTTTTTGTGTATGGATTTTGAAGTGTAATTTTGGTTACTGCATGAAGTAGTTTTGTCATGGTGTAAACATCACTAGGTTATTCTTATATATGGATGTCCCTAGATTAATCTGATATACTCCCTTTTGGGTTTATATTATGTGATCTTAGTTGTGCTGTGAGGGATGGTAATGCGGTGTGATGTTCTTAAGTTGTTTTAAGTTCATCTTACAAGACCCTTTTGGTTAATCTTCCATAAGGGGTATTATAGAATGATTCTCCTTTCTATGATATGGAAACCTGGGTGGTAATTTTCTAAGTTGTGTCTATTTGATTTCTGTTTGACTATACTACCTTTTATTGCATCGTGGTTTTGTTTAAGGTTATCTGAGTTAGAGGGAGGAGACTAAGTATCACACTATAATCCTAGATAGTTTGAGTTCCATGACATGGTTGACTTGTTTGCTTCATGGACCTTATTTTATTAATATCAATTTTAATGTGGTTTGACCCTATAGATTCAAGGGATAAAATGCCATGGATATTGAATCAGAGTTGTTTTATAGAATTGTGACCTTTTTCACATCATTATCATTTAATTTTATATAATGGTTATAAATTTAGACCTTGTATAAAATTATTTCTTATTTAAAAAACATTCCTAGAACCCTAGGTGATTAGTGATGTATATTTGGATATCATTAGCCACCCTTTGATTGGTTTTCTTCCAAAATTTTAAGATATCATCCTCATTAAAATCTAAGGTGAATTTCTTTTCTCTTCTTCTTGATTCACTTCTTGAACTTTATTCTTAGGAAGTATGTGACAACAATTCTGATTCGGTTTTTGTGTTTTTTTATGGTTTTAATGGTTAAGGGTCATATTTAGGACTTTTAGATTACCCTCATGTGTTAAGTCATGTTTTATTTGAGTATTCTTCTCATTCTTATGAAATATTTGTTAAATATTTAGTTGAAGTTGGGACATTAAATTTCTCCTTCTTTATTATGTGTAAATTGTAAAATTATCATGTTATTTTGCTTCCATTATATTGATAGTACAAATTAACCTAAAAACTCTAATGAATTACACTAAAGGAAATTAAAGTGAAGAGGGAGTTTTGCATGTGATTTATGAAGTTACATAATATTTCTTATATATTTATGTATTTATTGGTGTTGTTTATAAGTGATTTATTCTTGATGTTGTGAAAGAAATTTCTTACTACTAATAATATGTTATAATCACCTTTCATAAATTTCTAGTCACTTAAGGTAGGTAATGAATTGGTTGTATGGAAATCTGTAATTAAAGTGTTATATTTAAAATATAAATTCAACTTTAATATGAAAGAATGTTTAAGGGGGAGGTTTTAGTGTGAATTTCTTATATGTTTTCCTTTTCATGCTACTATGTATGGGGTATTTATCACTATTATTATAAGGGTGATGGTTGATTGATTTGGTTGGGAGCATGTGGTGTGGTAATTAATATGGTAGTGATGGATGGATTATTGTGTGGTTATGATAACAATGATATGGCTATTTAGGAAAACAATAAGCGATTTTATGGATTTTAGAATATGTTTAGTGGTATTTTATGTCATGAAAATTTATTTGTTATTGGGTGGTGTTATAGTTTCCTTTTGGCATGGAATATGGTTGGAATTAATGAAAATAGTATTGGGTGATTGGTTAGAAATGATAAATGATGGTTTGTTAAATGATTAATGATAATGATTGGAATAATTATTCTTAATAAATTGTTTAAGATAGAATAAATGTTATTAATGATTAATGAATAGATTATACTGGGTAGTGATTTAATTATTGGTTTTACATTAAAATGGTTAACATTTGAAATGCATATGGTAATAAAAATCCAAGAAATTCTAATGTTAAATGAAATGAGAAGTTAGTAATGTTGATATGGATGCTTATGTGATTTGTTGGGGATTATTTTTGGCATTATAATGGAAGTGGTTATTACAGGGTGGTATTAACAAGTCAATGGTTGATGTGGGTGTTTGCAGTGTTAATTTGGTGTAAACCCTTAGGAAATATTTGTGTGTGACTCTATAATTATTATATTTTCTTATTATTTATTACGCACCACCACTTGAGTCGAGTAACCTAATTGAAATCCATATGGGTACTTTGGTTCTGAGTATTTTTCTCAATATCTAGGTTATATAGGGAACACATATAGAACCACTCCCTCTTCCCTTCTCCCCCTTCACACTTATTATTAGTTGTAATGGCTCACAGTGGGTGTATATATTAAACCTATAATGATTTTAGGTTTTTGTGTATATATATTCTTGTTGACATGATTATGTGTATTTTGTGTGGGTACATAGTGGGGTTTGTGCGTTGTAGGAGGAGAGTATGATGTTTATGTCCTTCATGTTCATGATATCATACTGTGATGAGGATGTGATGTGTGGTTGTGATGTGGATATAGTTTTTTATGTGTTTGTGACTTGTTTATGTGTGGATATAAGGTTATGATATTATATAAAAGGGTTTGAAGCATGTGAAATATTCCATTAGAGTGTGAGAATGACCATATTAGCGGGGAAGTGGATTGGGGTAATATGGAGTTTCGAATTAGACACTCATGACGATTCAATGGGATGATAGGTCAATAATATTTGTTAAAATTTTCATATGAAATAACATGGGAGACCATCTATGACACAAGTGATTATCCCCCCTATGATTTAAAGTAAGTAACTTGATATTACCAAAAATATTATGTATGATGATATTGAATGTAGGGAAGAGACCTAGGATTGGTAGATGTATCATTCTTGATTATTCTTGTGTTTGGACTGGGGTGATTTGAGGAAACAATAATGAATCTAAACTAATTATATTTAATGAATTTCATATTATAGATATTAGAAGAATCCTTTCTTTACTTATAGTGCTAGATATTGGTTTTCATACATATGTATTTTAGGTTTGTGAGGTATAATAGGATGGACAAGTTTACCATAGAAGGGTTGACCCGATAGAGGAGGATGAGCCATAGAGGATGGTGCTGTTTGAGTTTTAGCATCAAATATGAAAGAAACTATTTTCCATAATTTTTTCAATTATTTTCTAGGTATATGGTAGGCGTTGGTAGAGCCCCATGTTAGTGAGGGAGAGTTATTTCATATTCTTTAGATGTTCATGATATAATTTATGTTCACTAACCTTAATTTTCTATTTCTTATGTTAATTTTGGTAAAAAAAAACCCTATATATTCCATAGTAATTTTGGATAAACCTAGGTTATTTGTTTCCCCCATGAACCCCTTTGTGTTTGGAAACTGTGTTGATTTTTATGGGGGGTCTATCCTGGTTCTGTTGATTTCCAAATCTTTATTGGAAATGGTTAGGCTCTATTAATCATTATTTTTATAATTTGTTCTCTTCTACTATATTTGGATGTATTTTTTGTTTATTTGAACCATAAATACTAATATTTGAGATTCAAATAGGATGGAGATGGATAAATATTGGATGGATGCTAATCGTTTGACAATTTAGTATGAGAACGGAGTGAAAGAGTTCATCAAGTTTGCAAATGATCACGCAAAGGATCCTTCTCAAATCCTTTTTCCATGTTTACGTTATTATTATTCTAGAATAATTACTTCAAAGGAGTTGGAAGAACATTTGATATGTCACAGAATAGATCAGAGTTATAAATGTTGGAATAAACACAGAGAAAAAGCTAATGTAGCTATTGGCTGTGATAAAACTACATTTTATGGATCATCAGATATGAATAAAAATATGGATAATGAAGAAGACCATATGGATTATGTGATTACAGATGTCAATTATGATGAAGATCGTATTGAGAAAATGACACGGACAATTGAATATGAACTCCGTGATTTCCCAAAATTGATTGAGAAGTTAAAGAGTTGTGCAAAGATGCCATTGTATGTTAGTTGCACTAAATACACAGCATTGACAGTTGTACTAATGTTGTATAAATTGAAATTTGGAAATGGATGGATTGATGTCGGTTTTACAGAACTACTTTCTCTCTTGAATGACATTCTCTTAGAAGATAATGAGCTCATAGGCCGAACATATAAAGTTAAACAAATGCTACGCTTGATGGTATGATTTATGAAAGAATTCATGCATGCCTGAAAGACTGTATATTGTTTCGTAAGAAGAACAAATCACTTACAGAATTCCCAAATTATGGTGCTTCTTGATACAAGAAATATGAATCCAATCCTACGAAAGTTGTATGGTACTTTCCAATAATTTCAATGTTTAGGCATCTATATAGAAGTGAAGAAACAAAAATACAATTTTCATAGCATGCTGATAAAAGAAATAAAGATGGGAAATTACATCATCCAGCCGACTCTCCTCAACAGAATAAAATTGATTATTAGTATCCTGAATTTTGAAAAGAGCCGAGAAACCTTAATATTTCATTATATACAGATGGAGTGAATCCTTTTGGTTTTCAAACCAGCACTCACAGTACATGGCATGTTATGTTGGTAAATTATGACTTGCCTCCCTGGTTATGCATGAAGTAGAAATTCATCATGTTTTCTATGCTTATATCAAGACCAAAACAACCAGGTAATGATATTGATGTTTATTTGGCTACTTTGATCGAGGATTTGAAGTTATTGTGGGATTTAGGTGTTACGTAGTATGATGTTTATAAAATTGAATACTTCACGTTGAGAGCGATGTTGTATGGGACAATAAATGATTTCCCTGCTTATGGAAATTTTTCAGGCTATATCATTAAAGAAACTCAATGGTTTCCCATGTGCGAAGAAGATACGGAATCAATTTAGGTTGAAACATTCTTCGAAATCTGTATTTCTAGGACAACATAGATTTCTACCTCGTCGGCATAAGTACTGATCATGGATGAAATCATTCAATGGAAGTTCAGAACAACGCACAACACCGTCTCCACTAACAGGTGATCAGCTGTTTGAGAAAGTAAAATTTGTGAACACTATTTTTGGTAAACCATTTTCGAAAAACCTTACAAAAATCAGTTGGAAAAATATATCAATTTTTTTTGAATTACCATACTGGAATTTTTTGTACGTGAGACATTTTCTTGATGTGATGAATGTGGAAAAAAATGTATGTGATAGTGTTATAGGAACATTTCTAAATTCCCCTGGAAAAACAAAGGATGGAATTAAGGAAAGGTTGGACATGGTTGACATGGGAATATGAGATAAGTTAGCTCCTGTGAAGGGTGAAAATAGAATGTTTCTTCTTCCAGCTGCTTAGACTCTTTCTAGGAAAGAGAGATATTAGTTTTTCAACTTTTTCAATGATGTAAAGGTTCTAGAGGGGTATTCATCAAATATCAAGAACATTGTGTCAATGAATGATTTGAAGTTAAAAGGATTGAAATCACATGATTGCCATGTTTTGATGCAAGATTTAATTCCTATAGCTTTACGTTGCATTTTTCACAAGAATGTTCATCATACGTTAACCAAAAATTGTTTCTTTTTCAAATCTTTATGTATCAAAGTTTTAGACCCAATAAAATTTCCAACTATGGAAAAATAAATTATCATCATATTATGTGAATTATAAATGTTCTTCCCACCAACTTTCTTTGATATGATAGTTCATTTGATGATTCACTTGGTGAGAGATATTCTAATTTGTGGTCATGTGCACTATAGATGGATGTACCCCGTTGAACGGTATATGAAGATTTTGAAAGGGTATTTCAAAAATCGAAGTCCGCCAAATGGTTGTATAGTAGAGTGATATATTTTTTATAAATCCATTGAATTTTGTACTGAATACATATCTGATGTGGAAAGAATTGGTCTCCCGAAAACTCATCACACTTGACGCATTGAGGGTGAGGGAATTTCTGGAAGAGATGTTGTGACAATCGGTATTACAGATCGGGAGCAGGCCCACCTTTATGTTTTGCATAAAAGTTTGGAGGTTTCTCCATATACTAAAACTCACAAAGAAATTCTTAGGCAGTTGAATCCATCAAGGGCTGAAAAATGGATATCAGATACACATAATCACCAGTTTATAGGATGGTTTCAGGACCATATTTTTAAGGAGTTAGATGAAAATCCGAATTTAATTTCAGAATCACTTTGATGGCTAGCCGCTGGACCAATTGTGTATGTATTATCTTATAATGGTTATGTAATTAATGGATATACATTCTATACAGATGAACATGATGAAGACAGTACCATGAAAAATAGTGGAGTTACACTTATGGCTGAAGCGATTTCTGTTTCTAGTAGTAAGGACAGAAATCCAATTTATGAAAATATGTCATAATTTGGTATTATTAAACAAATATGGGAGTTGGATTATACGACGTTCCAATTTCCGATTTTTCAATGCAAATCGGTTGATAACAACAGTGGTGTTATAATAGATAAATGGGGATTTTTGAAAGTTTATTTTAGTAAAGAAGGGTACAAAGATGAACAGTTTATAATGGAATCACAAGTGGTACAAGTTTTTTATGCTCTAGATCCCACAAACTGAAAGTGGTCAAATGTTCTGTTATCGTCCAAAACGACTAAAGGGTCCAATGAAAATTCAGTTGAGGATGATCCTTTCAGTGGTACACCGCAATAATTTCATAGCGGTCCCAATGTAGATGATGTTTTGTATGTTAGAGGAGACCACAATGAAGGGATTTGGATAATCTATAGAGGTGTCAAAGCCCTTTAGCCTTTGAAAAAAATAAAGAGAGTTCAATAAACAAGTTATATTTTGTTTGTAATATAGATCTTATTATCTCATGTTATTATCTTATCATTACTGAATTTGTGTAATCTAAATTAATTGTTCAACCACTTTTGCAGATAATTGCTTATGCACGTTCTGGTGCTCCTAACCTCGAGGTTGAACAAGTCTCTCAAGTTGTTGTTGCTGCTCACAGTGCAGAGCAACAACAAGTTTTTGAACCTATTGCTGCTCCTATTGTTGAGATCCAAAAACCATCAGCACATTCCATTGCTAACATTTCAGATAAACATATATATGATGTTGATATCAATGAAATGGTCGGGGATGAAGGACCGACGTCACAGAAAACACAGGTGTGTCGTAGTTTGGTGGTGTTTTCCAAAGTTATTAAGGCAAAATCAAAGGCATCAAATTTGATGTCGGATGGAATGCACGAGATCAACATGTGAATCCCAACAAGGCTATGTTTAGTAGTTACATTGTAATTTTCACTTGGCAATGCATGCCGATTGACATAGATTCATGGAACCATGTTGTGTCCAGGCTGAAGGCTATGATCTGGGTTGAAAATATAGTAACATTATGAAATTATTTCATTAATTTACTAGAAAATAAAATAATGAAACAATGTCTTACTCTTCTCAATCTCTTGAAGAGTACATTTATAATAGATGATTCACACAAGAATTATGTATTATGGCTTGCAGGAAGGATTAATCGAGGTTTTCGCACTATTTTAATAAAATTCCACCTGAAAGATTCCAAAGGTGAAATAAACCCGCACCCACCCCTTTTCTACACTCACCAGATATCCCAAGAAGCATGGGATGCATTTATTGGCCGCCGTGGGGATGAGAAGTTTCAGGTACATTGTGGGTGATAATACGTTGTTTGAGGATACGTGTATTCATCACTTTTATTGTCAATATTTCATTTATGAAATAGTAACTCAGTACTGAAAATAAGGAATGTGCATCAAAACCAACATACCCTGATCACAAAGCAAGGATGGGGTATGCATCACTAGAAAAGAAAATTGTACATATTTTAAATTTATAGTAATATTGTTAGGTTGCAAGAAACAACATCATAATTATCTTTCTATATTTATATATAGATTGATGATTCTAAAACGAAAGACACTTCCATCCCACGTCAAGTTCTATGTAAGGAGGCACGTGTGAATAAGGAAGGAAAGCTAGTAGATGAAAACACACAAAAATTGTGGGAAATATGTGTAAGTATGACACGATGATAAAAATATTTGTTTTAAATTGATATTACAGAAAAATAATTAGTTATTTGCCTATATTTGAAAGTCATAGGAATCAGCTAATCCTATAGCAGATGCTGACCTATTATCAATGGTTTTGAAGTGGCTAGAACAATATGGTCATGTCAAAGGTGTGGGGTTTGGGGTGACACCCCGAGTATATTTTGAGAAAAAAAAAAGAAACATATGATAGAGATCAAAAATTGAAACAAATGAGTGAAAGACTAACAACTCTTGAAAAATGATTTCAATGGTAGGGAGAGTTGCTAGAAACTTTTATGGGTGGGAAGCAAGGAGAAGACACAACTTAGGAACAACCAGCGTGTGAAGATCTCGCCCCACCCCCCACCATCTTTGAGGTGAGCCATTCCCCTCAAAGAGCTATCTTAGATGTGGTAATCAATATTCTAATAATTTTTCCAATGAAATGTGAATTAGAAAAACACTGATACTCTTTCTGTAATGATCTTCTATAGGGTGACAATGACTATGATTTATATCTGTCAACACCCACCTATCACCTTGCAGTGAGGGCTACAATGTTCAAAATTCTGGAGGACAATCTGCATAATAGAACACTTCTAAAAGATCGTCTGAAATTGACGATTACTGTAGCTCATGAGCCAAATGCAGAGCTACCTATTCCACATGATGATAATGATATTCATATGGTCTAAAAGTCTTTTGGTACATTCATTGCATGTTTGTCACAACTTTTAAGAGTACATGGGGACAAAGAGGTATTTATTTCCTTTTTTTCAAGATAAACCTTTAACAATTAATGAAAAAAGGTTCTGAACCAATGATTGTTATTATAAAAGGAGAAAGGGAAGGGGTGACAAGAAACGTTGGCTCAAAAGCATCTAAATGATTGACCAACCAATCCCAAAGAGCTATTGAAAGCATAATAACATCACTTTTTCTCTGTCCACATTTACTAGCATTGAAGACTCATGTGGATAAGAAGTTAAGAGGTGGTAGTTGTAATTTAGTGGTTTTCGAAAAGAATATATATGGAGAGGAAATTGAAGATTTCATTGCTATTGAAAATGTAAATGAGATCCTTGAAAATAGGTGGCTAGGCGTCACAGTTGTAAATTTATATATGAGGTATGTTTTCATGAATTGATTTTCTAAAAGCTGATATAATGTGAAAATTATGAATAAATGCATTTTATATTATTAACAGATTTATATATGAAAAATAGTTGATGTAATTTCTCCATGATCCAAAATTCGGACTCGTTAGTCCTCATACCAAATCAACACATCTAATGAAATTAAATCCATCAAAAAAGATGAAATAGTGAACATCTTGCTGAAAACATTTGAAAGCAAGATCACAGATCACAGACTCTTCCTAATAACAACCAGGCAGGGGTAAAAATCTACTATTAAAGCATTTCAATTATATTTTCACTTCTTTTATTACTTATTCCTTTTGTGCATTTCGGCAACATTGGCTGCTAATTTCAATGAACTTGGATAATCCAATGATTTATTTTCTGGATTCAATGTAAGTATATCCAACAAACCGACCCCACATGATGGAGTTTGTGAATCTATAAGATACTAAATCCTACTTTTTAGGTATAAACATCAAGTAATATAATTTATATTATCTTTTACTGAGGATTATGTTATGATAGGTTGGTGTATCATTATCGTCTAAAAAAGGAACGAGGATAGGGGTTAAGCATAAGGAGGAGAGAAAGTACTACGTATGGACAAATATCAGGGTATATATAATAAAATTTCACTATCCAAACACATATCAACACAAGTTACTTATTATCCTAATGATCAAATTTTTTTCAGTGTCCAAAAAAACAAATGATAATGATTGTCGTTATTATGTTTGTAAATTTATGAAAGAGATCGTTTTTCATCAACAAACTAGCATCCCTAAAAATTTATTTTCAAAAAAAACTATTATTTCATTTAATTTATTTATTAATTCTTTTTTTATATATTTTGTAGTACTAATATAACTTTTGAAAATCCTCATACTCAAAAGATGATATAGATTTGTTCATAAATGAGTGGGCCGCTTACCATATAGAATATTGTACACAAATAGCACGAAGATTTGACTTGGGGACGTGTACAATTGGTGGTCATTTTTTAGAGGGATTAAGGGGATCAAAAGATGAAAATTTGTTGTATGTAAATGTTTGTATGAAAATTTCAATTGTTATTAAATAAAACATCCTTTCTTCAATGAGTCATTTTCCCATTATAACAGAAGAAATTCACCAGCAACATGCAAGAATGATGAACCACTTTTCTTTGGTCCTTGGATAAGAAAAACCAGTAAAATCTCCAAAATACCTTCATATATGATCAAATGCATTCAGATTGTGTTTATACTTTAGTATAATGGTCCATGGGTGCATTGGTGATGTGCACGAGTCAACCCCGCCTCAATCTAAGGCACGGTGTGGATGGTATCACTCAAAGTGTCTCTCTTTTTTTTTAAATGGACAAAATTTTAAGTGAAAACAACAACTGATGTATAGAAATCTGACCAAACTCATTTGTATTGTGTTGATCCTTTAGTATAACGATCCATGGGTGTGTTGGTGATGTTTATGATTCAACCCCACCTCAATCCAAGGCACGGTGTGGCTGGTATCACTCAAAGTGTCTTTCTTTTGTTTAAAATGGACTGAATTTTAAGTTAAAAGAACAACTAACATACAGAAATCTGACCAAACGCATTCGGATTGTGTTGATCCTTTATGAGAATTATCCATGGGTCATTTGTGACATTTAAGAGTCCACCCCACCTCAATACAAGGCACACGGTGTCCGATATCACTCAAAGCGTCTCTCTTTTGTTTAAAATGGACAGAATTTTAAGTGAAAACGACAAATTACATATGGAAATATGACCAAACACATTCAGATTGTGTTTATCCTTTAGGTGAACAATACATGAGTTCATTGGTGATGTGTATGAGTCAACCCCGCCTAAATCTGAAGCACAGTGTGGCTAGTATCATTCAAAGTGTCTCTCTTTTGTTTAAAATGGACAACATTTTAAGTGAAAACAACAATTGACATATGTAAATCTGATAAAACGCATTAAGATTGTGTTAATAATATATTAGAATGATCCATGGGTCATTTTTCACATGTAAGAATCAACCTATCCTCAATATGAGGCACAATGTGGCCGGTATCACTCAAAGTGTCTCGCTTTTGTTTAAAATGGACAGAATTTTATGTGAAAACAACAACTAACTGATGGAAATCTAACCAAACACATTCTTATTGTGTTGATACTTTAGGAGAAAGATACATGGGTCATTTTAACAATTAAAATTCAACCCCACCTCAATCTGAGGCACGGTGTGGCCGGTATCACTCAAAGTGTCTCTCTTTTGTTTAAAATGGACAGAATTTTTAGTGAAAACAACAACTGACGTATGGAAATATGACCAAACACATTAGGATTTTGTATATCCTTTAGTATAATGATACATGGGTCATTTTGTATTTGTATGACTCAACCCCGCCTCAATCTGAGGCATGGTGTGGCCGGTATCACTCAAAGTGTCGCTCTTTTGTTTAAAATGGACATAATTTTAAGTGAAAAGAACAACTCACGTACGGAAATCTGACCAAACGCATTCTGATTGTTTTTATCCTTTAGGATAATGGTACTTGGGTCATTTTTTATGTGAAAGAGTCAACTCCACCTCAATCTGATGCAGGGTGTGGCCAGTATCACTCAAAGTGTCTCTCTTTTGTTTAAAATTGATAGAATTTTAAGTGAAAACAACTACTGACATACGAAAATCCAACCAAACACATTTATATTGTGTTGATCCTTTAGTATAATGATAAATGGGTCATTTATGATGTGTAAGAGTCAACCTAGCCTCAATACGAGGCACGGTGTGGCCGTTATCACTCAAAGTGTCTATCTGTTGTTTAAAATGGACAGAATTTTAAGTGAAAACAAAAACTGACGTAAGTAAATCTGACCAAACACATTCTGATTGTGTTTATCCTTTAGAAAAATGACACATTTTTGCATTGGTGATGTGTACGAGTCAACATCGCCTCAATCTGAGGCACAGTGTGGCCGGTATCACTCAAAGTGTCTCTCTTTTGTTTAAAATGTACAGAATTTTAAGTGAAAACAACAACTGACGTATGTAAATCCAACCAAACACATTTATATTGTGTTTATACTTTAGGATAATGATACATGGGTCATTTTGGATGTTTACAAGTTAACTCTGCCTCAATCCAAGGCACGGTGTGGCCGGTATCACTTAAAGTGTCTCCCTTTTGTTTAAAATGGACAGAATTTTAAGTGAAAACAACAATGGGCCGACCTAAATCTGACCAAACACATTATGATTTTGTTGATACATTAGGATAATGATCCATCCGTCATTTTGGACGTGTATGAGTCAACCCCTCCTCAATTGGAGGCACAGTGTGGCCAGTATCACTCAAAGTGTCTCTCTTTTGTTCAAAATGGACAGAAGTTTAAGTGAAAACAACAACTAATGTACGGAAATCTGACCAAACGCATTAGGATTATGTTGATCATATAAGATAATGATCCATGGTTCATTTTTGATGTTTAGGATTCAACCCCACCTCAATTTGATTCATGGTGTGACCGGTATCACTAAAAGTGTCACTCTTTTGTTTAAAATAGACAGAATTTTAAGTGAAAACAACAAATGATGTATAGAAAATATAATCAAACACATTATTATTGTGTTGATACTTTAAGATAATGATATATGGGTCATTTGTGACACGTATGAGTCAACCCCACCTCGATATGAGGCATAGTGTGGCCGGTATCACTGAAAGTGTCTCTCTTTTGTTTAAAATGGATAGAATTTTAAGTGAAAACAACAACTGACGTACGGAAAATTGACCAAAAACATTTGTATTGTGTTTATACTTTTGGAGAACAATACAAGGGTCCTTTGTGATGTGTAAGAGTCAACCATGCCTCAATTATAGGCACAGTGTAGCCAGTATCACTCAAAGTGTATCTCTTTCGTATAAAATGGATAGAATTTGAAGTGAAAACAACAACTGATGTACGAAAATCTAAACAAAAACATTCTAATTGTTTTTATCCATTAGTATAATGATAAATGGGTAATTTTTGACGTGTATGAGTCAACCCGCCTCCATCTGAGGCACAATGTGGCCGATATCACTCAAAGTGTCTCTCTTTTGATTAAAATGGACAGAATTTTAAGTGAAAATAACAACTGACGTATATAAATCCAATCAAATGGAATCAGATTGTGTTTATACTTTATTATAATGATCTATAGGTCATTGTTGATGTGTACGAGTCAACCCATCCTCAATATGAGGCACAGTTTGGCCGGTATCACTCAAAGTGTCTCTCTTTTGCTTAAAATGGAAAGAATTTTAAGTGAAAACAACAGACGTATGGAAATATGAAAAAACAAATTAGGATTGTTTATAGATTTTATAATAACAATAAATGGGTCATTTTGGATGTGTAAGAGGCAACCCCTCCTCAATCTGAGGCATGGTGTGGCCGGTATAACTCAAAGTGTCTCTCTTTTGTTTAAAATGGACAGAATTTTAAGTGAAAACAACAACTAACCTATAGAAATCCAACAAAACGCATTCGTATTGTGTTGATACTTTAGTATAATGATCCATGGGTCATTTTAGATGCTTCCTAGTTAATCCTGCCTCAATCTGAGGCATAGTGTGGCCGGTATCACAAAAAGTGTCTCTCTTTTGTTTAAAATCGATAGAATTTTAAGTGAAAACAACAACTGACATATAAAAATATGACTAAACACATTAGTATTGTGTTGATAATTTATGATAAAGATCCATGGGTGTTTTGGTGACGTTTATGAGTCAACCCCGCCTCAATCTGAGGCACAGTGTGGCCGGTATCACTCAAAGTGTCTCTCTTTTGTTTAAAATGGGAAGAATTTTAAGTGAAAACAACAACTGACATACAGAAATTCAACCAAATGAACTTGGATTGTGTTGATACTTTAGGATAATGATCCATTGGTCATTTGGGATGTTTAAGAGTCATCCCTGCCTCAATCCGAGGCATGGTGTGGCCGGTATCACTCAAAGTATTTCCCTTTTGTTTAAAATGGACAGAATTTTAAGTGAAAACAACAACTAATGTACGGAAATCTGACCAAATGCATTCATATTGTGTTGATAATTTAGAATAACGATCCATGGTTCATTTTTGATGTGTAAATATCTACCCCGCCTTAATCTGGGGCACAGTGTGGCCTGTATCACTCAAAGTGTCTCTCTTTTGTTTTAAATGGACAGATTTTTAAGTGAAAACAACAATTGACCTACATAAATCCAACCAAACGCATTCATATTGTGTTGATACTTTAGGATAACGATACATGGGTCATTTTTGATGTGTATGATTCAACCCTGTCTCAATATGAAGCTCCGTGTGGCCGGTATCACTCAAAGTGTCTCTCTTTTGTTTAATGTGGACAGAATTTTAAGTGAAAACAACAACTAACCTACAGAAATCCAACCAAACACATTTTTACTATGTTTATACATTTTAAGAATGATCCATGGGTCATTTTTGACGTGTAATAGTCAACACCGCCTCAATATGAGGCATGGTGTGGCCGGTATCACTCAAAGTGTCTCTCTTTTGTTTAAAATGGACAGAATTTTAAGTGAGAACAACAACTAACATATGGAAATCCAACCAAACGCATTCGTATTGTGCTGATACTTTAGGATAAAGATCCATGGGTCATTTTTAACATGTACTATTCAACCCTATCTCAATCCAAGGCACGGTGTGGCCGGTATCACTCAAAGTGTCTCTCTTTTGTTTAAAATGGACATAGTTTTAAGTGAAAACAACAACTGGCGTACGCAAATCTGACCAAACACATTCGGATTGTGTTGATCCTTTAGCAGAAAGATCCCTGGGTCATTTTTTTATGATTCAACCCCCCTGGACACCATCCCACCCCCTGGACACCACCATGGACAGCCCCCCCCCCCCCGGATGGCACCCCACCCATCCTAGACACCACCCCACCACCTGGACACCCCCCCCCCCACCACCTTGGACACCCCATCCCCCCCCCCACCACCACTACTCTCCATGGACACCCCCCCAACACCCTGGATGGACCCCACCCCCTGGACGCCCCCCACCCTTCCTAGACACCACCCCACCACCTAGACACCTCCCCCACCCCCCTGGACACCCCCACCCCCATAGACAGCCACCCCCACCCCCCTGGACACCACCCCACCCCTCTTGGATAGCCCTGCCAACCCCCTGGACCGCCCCCCACCCCCCTAGACACCACCCCACCCCCTGGACACCCCCCCCCCAAACACCCCCACCCCCTGGACAATCACAAACCCCATGGACAGCACCCCCACCCTTCCTAGACACCACCCTACCACCTGGACACCCTCCACCCCTACCCCCTGGACACCCCCCCTAGACACCCCCACCCCTGGAAAGCCCCCCCCCCCAACACCCTAGACACTAGCCCACCCCCCCTGGACACCCCCATGGACACCCCCCCCCCCCTGGACACCCCACCACCCCCTGGACCCCCCCCCCCTCCATCTCGACACCCCCACCCCTCCTAGACACCACCCCACCCCCTAGACACCCCCACCCCCTTGGACACCCCCACCCTTATGGACAGCCCCACCACCCCCCTGGACACCACCCCACCCCCTTTGACAGCCCCCCAACCTTCTAGACCCCCCCCCCCCCGGACACCCCTATCCCCCCAGACTCCCCCATCCCCCCAGACACCCCCTACCCCACCTTGGACACCCACCCCAAACCCCTGAACATCCCCCCCCCCCAACCCCCTGAATTCTGAATTTAATTCATTATGTTTTTAACTATCTTATGAATTATGTGTTAATGGTGTATGGGTATACTTGTTTTATGGTTATACTTGGAGTAATTACCTTATGAATTATGTGTTAGTTTTGTAGGGGTATACTAGTTGAGATGATGAATTTTTTTCAGGTCTTTTTTAGGTGTGCTGCTTCAGAATTTTATGTTACAGTGGACAGGGCATTTATCAGCACTTTTTTAGCACTGATAAAGGAGTCCTTTATCAGCGCCTATTTAGCACTGATAATGTCTCCCTTTATCAGCACTTTTTTAGTGCTGATAAAGGGTTCCTTTATCAGCGCTTTTTTATCACTAATAAAGCGGACCCCCCCCCATCAGATCTGAGCTTTACAGAACTTTTTTAGCACTGATAATGCCCATTTTGAGCGCTGATAAAGCCTATTTTTATAGTAGTGTGATCCTATTTATCTTAGCTACCACATCATAAATATTAAATAAAAATAAAAGATGATCCTATGATACAACGTTGTAATTTTTCATCACATATCACTCCAAATAGTTACCATACTGGACATCCATCTGACCTCAAGTACACCTCGACATATGTAAAAGGTTGCTGAATAATAGTGGGAGTATATAGGGGTGTTGGGGGGATACTAATTATCCCATATAGAAGTATGAAATCATAAAATAAATAACAAAAATGTATCCATCAATATAAACAACAATAAGATTTCATATACTAAATAAAAAAATAATGGGATAAAAAGTTGCATGCAACTCAAACGGTCATGCTTACGTACCATAATGACTTCCAACTGGGGAGATCCCAAGTATATATAGAAAAAAATGAAAAAAAATAAAATGGAGTCCTTTCCACTACACTCAATACCCATCTCCAATATCCTACTCCCACTCGACATGCTCCATATCTAACATGAAAACATTAGCCTCTATCCAAATTGAACCTACAATTGGTGAGAGTATCCTGAGTACCCTAGGGCCATGGCCACAAAAGTAGGGTGTCAGTACATAATTTAGTAGGGAACCACTAACATTTTCCTATACTATACAATAAATGTAGTGATATATTCATGTGACATGTCCAGAAGAAATAAATTTGCAACTAAACAAAATAAATAAAACCAACCATGGTACCTTCTTTGGCCTGATTTCAGAATGTTTTTTATCATGGTGTGATGATTGTTCCAAAGAGTATCTCAACCACCCTAAGGGAGCATACATATAACCTGATCCAAGCCCCTTGACCATCATTGATCATTAGTTCTATAGCCCTAATCAACCATACCTACTTTGACATATGCCAGAATGTCTCCATGCATGAGAATCACCTCAGGGAGACCTTTATCCACACCATGGGGATCCTATTCTCATACCTCCACTGATGAGTTATGATCCTAAGGGAATTACTAGGAATTACCCATCTTTAAGACCTTAAGTTGAATTCCATGGTAATACTTGGGTTTTCACCATTTTTACACTGACATTTGATACCAAGGAGGGCGGATGCCCTTAGAAATCCCACACATCTATACATGGAAGATTCATGAGTAACCCATGAAATCAATGTGAATTCCCTCACTAGATACCATTATCCATCACATAGAAATCCAGTACCTCATGGATCCTCATCCGAACCATCACTAGTACTTCCACCATATCTTAGGGGGTATCTCAACATTTATAAAGGGGATGCAACTTTCTCCCCTGATATGTCCAACATCATTGCTTAGGGATATTCTCCCAACTCTCATAACAACATTTTAATCCTAGAATTCCCACGTATTTGTAATTTTCTAATGGTATCTCCATTCAAATCTTGATTACCCCATTAATTCACACTTGTATCATTGTATTAAAGGAATCCCTTAAATATCATGCATTCTGACATTCACACTATCATATCCTCTAATTCTATATCCTTGGAACCTCCACTAGGAATCAATCGCTGCATCATCCATATGGGATTCTAGTCAAACTAGAAATCCACCCCCAAACAACCATGAGTCCAGATCCCAAACATCTTGGGAATCCCTAGGCCTCAACCATCCCCAAAGGTGATTCTCGATTATCCTGAGCAATCACAGTAGTTCTAGGCCCATCATCCAATTACCAAATGTCCAGGGAAATCACATAACATATCAAAAAATAAATATAAAAACATATCAAAGGTTTATCTAACACCCATTCCCATCACCACAATCTATATCCCTTGATTCTTACATGTCGGTTCATGATCTAATGTGACACATTCACCCTTATCTATTCCTATGCATAAGAACTCATAGAGAGTTAGTATATCAATGAGGAACCTACTCAAGTTACATGGGTTAATAAAAAACATAAGAATCCTAATTGGGATCCTTAGTCATAGATTAGTCTCTCAGGTTAATTATCATTGTTAAAAGTTTTTCTCACACCATTATAGTGTCATAAACACAATATTACCTCAAAATAATAGGGGTATGTCATGGGGACATTAGACTAGTGAGAAGTGCCTCATGCCCTATCTTCAAGTCAAAGGTCATGGTAGGCCAGTCCACTCACCCAACCCATCTCTAACAAGCCAAAGGTCTCTCAAACTAGGACTAAAACATATCAAGTGTTCTTATCTAGAATACTAGGTATATATATCACAAGTCACACCACACCCCTCTCTTTGAGGTGTCCATGTGTTTAGGTATCGTCTTAGTTCAGGCCTTTTCCATCAAAGAACAAGAAGTCAAACTGGTGCACATGGTCCTTAGTAGCCTTGGGAATTAATTCATTTCATCCCAGAATATTTTTTCATAGGTTAATCAATTTAAACTAAATTTCAATTTAATTTAAATTATCCTAAAATTAAAATTAACAATTCATTTTAACTAAACAGTTTATCACCATTAGTGGAGTGACCACAAATTAAAAACATCACAAAAAATGAAAAAAACATAGTGCTAATATAGAGGGCCACCTACCTCATTTTTTATATTTTCATGTTTTTATTTTCTAAAGGCCTATAGCTCTACCAAGGATTGGAAAAACTCATCCAACATCCCAAATGTTTGTCTCCAACCAGAAAAAATAATAATTAATTATAATTTAATTATAATTAATTGATCAACCAATTTTACAAAAAAAACCCAATTTAAATTAATTTAATGATTTTAACTCAAAATAAGGGTGAAACCCATTAAATCCCCCAAACAAATTCTTGTCAAAATTGAGAACAAAAACTTATGGGAGGCCCAAAACACACTCTCAGAACTAACTTTGGACAAATACCAATCAAATAGAACCAAAAATATAATCAATTTCATTTAATTTTCCTTGAAAGACTTGAAAATCCATACAGTGACATACCTCCATCTAAATGATGTGTGGAATTTTGCATATGTTTTCTTAGAACACCCTATAGCTAAGTTATATAGTATACTCATCATCTCTGGACAATTACACTATGCTTTGGTGGAATCATCCATAAATCTATATCGGAGGCAACCAAAATTAGAAGAATCCATGAGGAAAACCCCAAAGAGGAAGGAAGAGGATGAAACTCACCATGAAATTTCAAATAATGTACTTGAAACCACCCTTAATAGAGTGGGATATAAGGAGGGAGGAGAAGCATGGCTAGATGGGTGTGCTCTTAATGCAAAATAAGAAAATGGTGGTCTATTGATTTAAACATCATGGGGGAAAATACTAATTTTCCCTCTTTCAATGAGACACATGGTTTAGTCGCATGATTTAACAAACTGTGTGCTAAAGGTGATATGGGAATTATCTAGGTAAATTCCCCTCACATTATTAGTATATATAGTTTACCAAATAGTGTTCCAAATATTAAAATTGGAATATCCTAAGTCTATAACTTTTCGCATGGTTTGTTTAAAATTAGGCACCAACCATGAGACAAGCCCTGGGTCTAACCAATATCGAATGGTTTTCTAAAAGATCGACATAGTTTCCTCAACTTGGATTTATAAAAATTGAAATAAAAACCTCCACATGCCTAAGGTAAAACATGTTTTCTATTTAAATGTGCACACAAAATCATGTTCCTTTGATAGAAACATCAAAAAAATATCAAGGCTCCCATGACTCAATCAGGAACTCAAAACACCTCTCGAGGCTCAAACCATATCCCAAAAAACTATCTTGGGACAAAGGAACTCTTGAATTTTCAATCTAAACCTTAGTTCTCTGAACAAAAAAACCACTAAATTGAAAATTAATAATTCCAATTAAATTCAAAAGATAATACATACATGTGGCATTATATATTTTTCCCTTTATAACTAAATTAAATTGGGTTCATGTCATAAACCAACCCAGATACCATGGTAACCCGATAACTGAGATGACCCTCACATAGCCTGAAGGGCATTCCCAATCCCCATGGGTCGGTGACTAGCACCTGGTATCAGAAAACATGTATGTGGGAATAATTTTTCCACCAATAATGCGAAAGAAAAGAAACAAGATAGTATGCATTACAAAAGAAACTACATTGTGAGTAATGTACCAGAATACAAAGAGGCATAAAAATCAATGTACTAAAATGGGAAAATAGTCCCAAGGTCCCTAAGTACACAACTCACCAAGACTGAAGCTCAACAGCTGGATCCACCTCCAAGAGATCTATTCCCTTTGCTCGAACATGGAAGAAGAAAGTCTAAAATAACCTAAAGGAAAAAGGGGGTGTTAGCCTAAGCCCAGTAGGATACCACCAATGATTCCATAACAGATGCCATGTATAAATTATCCAAAGAAAAGCTTTCAATTTTCCAATAAACGGGTTTGGAAATTCAAAATAATATTTTAAAAAAACATGCTATTCATTTTCAAATGATGGAAATAAATATTTTAAGCAATGATTTTATAAATGATGGAATATTTATAAAACAATGGATTAAATAAAACAGTTACATAAACTAATTTAAGTAAAATTAGTAGGCATGTAAAGCAGTTCAAAAGAATTGGAATAAATTCATATCTCAAATATAATTAAACATTTGAGCAGCAAGGTCATATGCCAAAAGGTATGATAGTGTTAAATAGTTTTATGATTATGAACTCTCTATGTGAACTCAAAAAAATGTGTCTACATGCATCCATATGACACTAGCCAAAGGATACTCGTCACTGACCCATCGGGGATGTGACCTACCGCAAGTATGATTTAAAATGTTGTCATAGTGTAGAATGTATCCAAATAACTCACTAACTACCTAAAGTCTTTCATTTTCTCTTAAATGATAGGTGGACTATTTTAAGACTACTTAAAAATATGATCAATCCCATCCTTCCATTTCAAAAGTGCCAATTTCTTTCCATTTAAACCCAAAATATATTTTATTCAAATCATGCATTTTTTACAAGATAAAACCACTAGGTTTCTATCAAATCATTTTAATCCATTTTCTCCAATTTGAAATACATTCAAAACCAATTAAATCATTATAAAATTTATTTCCATATTCAGATTCAACAACTTAATTAAAATCATTCCCATAAAATCCATAATTTAAATTAAACAATTTCAATCAACCAATTTCCATAAACACGCCCAATTCAATGGAATTGGGGGTTTTCCAAATTTTCATTCCAAAACCATTTCAAATATCTTGATTCACTGGAATCAGGTTTTTATCAATTTAATTGAAAGTAAATTTGATTAATTGAATTTAAATCAATAGTTGAAATAAATCAATCAATACAAGGATAATAAATTTGGCTAATCGGAATGGAACCACCTGCATCAAGGTCGCTGAGGTCAGCAACAAAAATAATCCACCTAGTGTGGTTCAATACACCTCCTCACAACATGTTTTATCATAAGCATCATCAAAACAATGATTGATGCTCGTCAAGGGTTCCTAGAACCAAAACATCTATTTTATTTCACAAGGAAGTAAAATATTACATATTATTATATTTTCTCTCTCCTGGATAATATCTGGATTATCGTTTTATGTTAACACAATAAATCACAATAAATATACATAATAATAATTATAAAACTCATTTAATAATTATATATCTCTATTTTATTTCTCAAGGAAATAAAATATTACATGAGATTACATTTTCTCTCTCTTGTATAATCTCTAGATTGTCATTTTAAATTATCAAATGTGATGCTAATTTATCTCACCAGGATAAGTTTCAAAAAATATATATATTATCACATGTGATAATATTTATCTTTGATGGAAAATTTTCATTTTATCATTATATCAATGCATGATCTTGCGATTATCCATCAGAATAATTATCTTTTATAAAATCACAATTATTGTTTTAATAAAACTTTTCATTTATCTAGTGATAAATTCTTCAATAACTATCCTTTTGATAATTTCAAGCCATTATCCTTTAAAATAATTTTAACAATTATCTCGATAATTTCCTGAAATTGTGTTTTGATAGTTCATTGTGATTATCTTTTGATAATTTGATTAAATTATCATTTGATGATTTTTCTTTATAATTACCTTCCAATAATCATGCACATTTAATTCTTAACAATATTTTTTTGATAAAAATAAAATATTTATCTTTTAATAATTTAATAAATCATAATTTGATAAAATTGTTTAAGAATTATCCTTGATAATTTCACTAATATTATTCGTTGATAAGTTGTTGAAATTATCATTCAATAATTATTAACAATTATTTTTTGATAAAATTATTTAAAAAGATCATTTTAAAATGTGAAAAATCAGATAAAGGAATACCTTGCTTCCATTGAAACAAAAATATTATAAAGCTTCTGCTCGTCGAGATGGATTCAATGGTACTGACAGTGTGTAATTCCGACCAATAAAGAAAAATTTATTGAATTTGGAAGATTTGGTGAATAAAATAAAATTGAAGGAAATTAAATAAAAGAAATAAAATTAAACAAAAACCTACATATTTATCCCAGGTGCAACACAACAAACCCTCACATAGGGTTCACTGCCGAGGAAGATGATCTCAGAGGAGGAATAACAAAAAAAATCCACCAATAACACACAAAAGAGACTCGAGGCTGCTTGGTTACAACAGGGCCAACCAAGGATGAATGGAGAAACAACCGGGTATTTCAATACCCAGACCACACGTTTTTTCCAGTTTAAGAACACTAAATCAAAATGATTCAAATACCCAATGGAGTGTTTAAAAACACCTCATTAATGTGTTGATAAAAGAAACTGTTCAAAATGATCCATAACCAAATATTTTGACACTCCCATGGAGTGGAAATGGAGTTTAGCGTGAAAGAAAAGAGATGATGAAAAGTGAATCCTGTTTTTTTTACAATTACATTAATTCAAATTAATTAATTATTTAATATAATCATTAGAAACTCAAATTAATTAGCTACCACCAAACACTCTTTATGTATAAAATTTCATACCCCTCTTAGGTAAAACAGCTCATTTCAGATCAAACGGTGGTATCAAATTTCTCAAATGATAAACGGTTTGAGAGATATTAATTATTTATTAATGAAAAATCAGAATAATTAATAATTTAAAATAAAAAAGATTATTTTTATGGGCGAGGCATCCAAAGGCCCGACGTTGTAACATCCCAGGAAAATAAAGAATATGGCATTTTCATATTTATTAATATTTTTGAATTAAATATTAATTTTATCTTAAAGGGAATTCTATATTCAATGGCGTACCTGACATTCAACAATGGGTTTCTCCAAAGTCTTATGTTGCACACAATGTTGAGTCATACTGAATAATAATAATATATTATTATTTTAAATAGTAGTTAACACCTAGCCATTGTAATGGTGGGAATGAACATAACTAACTACAATATGATTATAAATGTTTTTTACATGTTTTTAAATTTATCCAATAAAATTTAGAGGCTTAAAATGTGAATGAATCTAATTTTAAGCATAAATACTCTAATATTCGTTAAAAGGTCGATTTAACACCTTTTGATGGAAAACCCTATTTAAATCTAGTTTTGTTCACTTTTATATATTCTATTTGAAAATATAAAATTCTTCTTTAGAATCGGGACATCAAAATTTACATTGGGTAATTTTTTGGTATTTTTTCTTATAAAATTCATTTTTTAATTAATTGTAAAAAATATTGTATTTTAATTCAAAACTACTTTTTAATATAATTTATTTATATGATTAGAATATATTTTTAATTGGTTTTAAAGTGTAATTATATTATATTTTTACCATTTAATCCAATGTCGGTCATTGGAAGTAATTTCACTTTGAAATTGGATATAAACAAGTGTCAATCTTTTAATAGGTATTATTTCTTAAAAACAAGCTTTTTGTTTTGACAATGGGAATTAATTTTAAATTAATTAATGAAACTTATATGTTTTTAATTTGGTAAAATAGCCATAATTTTTGAATTCGGAATATCAAATATAACTTAGGCTGAATTTTTGGTATTTTTCTGAAAAACATCAATTTTTGATGAATAGTGAAAACACTGAGTAGTGGTTAAAAAACTGACTTTTTCATTTAAATGAAATTTTACCACTTCTGTTAATTGAATTTCAAAAATCTTAAATACACGGTTTTTATCATTAATTAAAATTTTTTTCAATAAGATGAAAATAATTTTTGGTGAATAGTAACTTTTGACTTTTATTTACCGTGGTTAAAGGTAAATAGGATAATTCAAGGTAAAAATAATATTATAATAATATTAAATTACCATAACATGTATCCTAATACTATTTTTTATACATTTCCTACCATGTGCATCTTTAGGTTGATTTTGGGACCCCATAGAGCCACTTATGAGTGATAATGACACTTTATATTAATTAATTTAAAGTATAGACAAAAATGACATAAACATATATCTTTTAGTAAATTAATTTTTACATGGGTTATATAAGTTATATCTTATACTATAAATATTAATTTAAAATCTAAAAATATTTCTTACATCATGGTATTTTTTTATAATTTTTATACGTCAAATAAATAAAATTATTTATGACACAATAATGATGCAGTGTTTACCTCATTAATGAATGATTTAAATAAATAAGATTATAAAAATTAAAACAATATCCAAAACCTGTCCAATTATTATTGGAGGATTTTATTTCGAAAAAAAGTCATCTTATATTCTACTTTAATAAGTTTTCGACCTTTAGAAACTGAAAATCATTATATAATAGAATAATATTTTCAAACTTTCCTAAAGAGCCCCTATAAAAAGCCCTCACCCATAACCCATTACTCACACCTCTAAATCCCCTTTTCTTATCCAACCTATGCCTAAATATTTTCTGAATATCCTTATATTAAACCTATAATCCTTACCTTATGTATAAGGAACTTCAAGAAATCCTTTTGGTTCAAACCAAAGGGAGTTACATGATTTAAAGGTAATGTCTTCTCTTAAGTTCTTTTCTTTTATTTTACTTCTACAACCCCATAAACTCATTTTGTTATTTTCTTTTATAGAAACACCAGTATAATAAATATACTAGGTTGTTGTTATGATAATTATTTAAACTACACTTACACACACCTCTGTCTAATGGGTAAAGAACATACTATTTCTGTGGACGGTGAACTACTGCCTCACGAAACGATGATTGTTCAATCTTCTCCTACCACCTCTTATGGTGGCCATTTATATGGACCTATATTTACATGTGATATATATTATATTTATATTGTCTCTATACTTCGGTATGTTTCATTTATATCATACCATTATGGTTTCCATAATGGGTAAATACGATAATTTCATTTGAGGAAGTGCGGACTACTACCCCCTCAAAGTGATATGAATCGTTCATTACATATATGGAATGTATAAAGGATATAGTTAATTAAATTAAATAACATATATATTATACTGGAATTATAATATATCTATGTATTATTATGTTTTTATTCCTTTAAATATAAAATAGGAATGAAAGTAGCATTCATGTGTACTTACGGCATACCATCTCCATGAATGGTGTGTTTCATTTCTTAACTCCAAATGATATGAAATATTTTAAATACATATACACTAGATATATATCATATATATGATATCTAAATCAGGTATATCATTCTAGATATAATTTACTTTTGACCAGATGGACAAATTGTAATTATAAAAAGTTCATTTTTTACTAAAGTTCTGAACATCAACAAAATGTCTGAAATGAACTCAAATAATTAAATAATTGTTATGGAAAGGTAATAAGTGATATAAAAGGAATAATAAACTTTAAAAATATTCTTAATGAAGTATAAATTGACTTAATTTTATTATTCAAGAAGAACACGGAACATACGAGTCAAGTCGGACACGAGGTAAGGGGTTTCTTATCTCACTTTTAATTCTGTGAGATTTCCATTGTTTACCACTTATTTATTGCATGTGGTGTATTATGTACTGAAAATTGATATATATTATCATTATTATATTTATATTAATGGTATTTTCTTATTAATTTGGTGGTTATTAACTTTTTTTCATATGAATCAATTGATTACAATGTGGTAAGGGGTTTTCGTCTCACTTTTTATTCTTGTGAGATTCTTGCTATATTTGCCACTATTTCCTTTTGTGTTGTGTGTGTACTGACCATGATTGTATTCTTTGTGTAATATAATTTAATTTATGGGTATTTAAATCTTCATTTTATGATCCTCTTTTCATGGGGTGTATGTTTCGTAAGTTACCAAATCGGTAAGGGAACCTTTCACCATCCTCTTTTTAAAAAGACTTTTTTTTGTTATGTCTTTAAATTTACATATTATTATGTTGGGATATGTTATTATATATCCTTACTACTATAAATTTTATTTCCAAGTGGTTAGATACCCTTTTCTCTTTCATCAACTCATTTTATGAATTTTAAATTGATGTCGTTAGGCTGTCGAATTTCAGTAAGAGGACTTCTTAACCCAATTTCAATTCTTTGGGTTAAACTTTTACTTGTTGATTATGTCATGCTATTAATATGTGTGAATGGACTATTATTTTTTACACTGAATATCCAATCATATTGAGTGTATTTATATTTTTCACACATAATTATTTCATTTATTTATCCTTAATCTGAGGATATGATCTTTTCAAGGGACTTTGTCTCAATTTACATTTCATTGAGACTTATTTGTTTTTATACACCAATTAACTTTTATATGGTGTATATACTACCGTTTGACATATTATATCATGAATATCATTATTCTTGTGATATTATAATCTTTGATTAATGTTATTCCTCAATTATTTTTATTCAATCATCTCTCATTTGGTTAGGAACTCATTAACTAAAATAACATTTTAAATGTTTTAAAGATTTATTCTTCTAAATCATTCTTATTAATGTAAATGTTTTAAAAATGGTTGTAAGGATTTATTTATATGGAAATTATTGTTTTAAAATTTCAATTCCTTTAAAAGGATCATATTGGTATGGGACACTTTGATTCAAAAATCTCTTTATTAAATTGTTTTGAAGATGGTTTGATAAATCATTGATTATGTAAATATCTTGCAGTGATATATTGTGATTTCAATATGGAAATGTTATCTTTACTTTATTCTTATTTTATGTGTTATGAATATGTTATGCTTATTGGGAATTTTTTATGTATATGGGTGGTTCTGTGATAAACATAGGGCGGGTGAGCCTGAGATAGCTCTCCAATGCATTGGGTAACGTGACGGAGGTAAAGGTTAATGTTTCTCCTAAGATATTTAGAGAATATACTGTGATAGGTATTCCAACGTAACTCCCTATGTAGCTGTGATAGATACAATGTAAGTATTATATGGATTCCATAAGTTACATTTATGATTTATGATTTCTATGTGTTATTCATAAATCTTATGATTTCATAAGGTATGTTAAATAGATTATGTTTTGTATGTATTGATGAACTAATGTTTTCTTTTATTATTTTATAACCCTTACTGAGATTTTTATGCTCATCCCATGTTATTGAAATGTTTTTCATAGGGTTTAAGGCAGGTTAAGAGAAAGGAAGAACTCAAGAAGATTTATATCAAGAAAAGAATTATTATTTTCTTTTAAGAATTTTTATTTTATGAAAAAAATGGATACTGAGTAGAAGTGTCTACTTTTTAATTTTTGAGATGTAATGTAATAATTATGGAATAATTCTCTAAAACTATAAACCTGAAAAGATCCTAAATGTGAATTATTAACATAATTCAAGATTATGTAATGCTTAAGGCTGGGGCCTTGTAGTTGGTATCAGAGGTCGGTTTAGATAACTTTAGAGGTTAGGGTGTTATTTAAGCATAAGTGGCATAACCATAATGGTTAGCATATTGGAAAGAATAATAGTTTAATTTTTTATAAATAGAATGAGTTTAAGATAACATGAACAAGTATGTTTTATTGTTTACCCTCCTCATAAGATATTATATGATGATTTTAATGATATACTCACACTGACTTTTTTGGTTTTAGTCAATGGCTAGATCTAACAGGCACCAAAGTAACAATAAATGTGAAGAAAACTGTGATGGTTTTCTGAATAAGAAACTGAATGAAATGGGAGCTGCAATGAAAACTCTTGTGGTTATTTTCAACCTACTATGTGAAGTCATGATTGACCACCTGAACCTTGTAGATTTTTATAAGGATTCATATATTCAAGAAACAAATCCCTACGGAAGGTCAGGTAATAATCATAAAGGTAAGTATATTCAAAAACCTATGTGTCAAGGATGTGAAAGAAACACTTAGGAAAATGCATCAAAGGGACGGGAAGATTCTATAGATGTGGTAATGACGGTCATAAATCAAGAACCTAGAATGGAAAAAAGGAAGCGTCTAGTTGAATCCAAGAAAGGGAATGAAGTTATTTCTGAATGATCAATTGAATGTTTTAAATGTGGTGCTCATAGTCATTATACAAATAGATGTCCTACGAAGAAGGTTTGGGAATGGGACCAGTAGGATTGTACAAATATATGTTTACCAATTACTAATTCCATTCTAATTGAAGATGATGAAATTGACAATGACCAATGAAAGGTATGAATTATTTCTTAGATGATGTTTTGACATTATTGAATCTTAGGATATGATTAATGATTTTGTTTGTAGGAATGAATTATTATGGAATATTTTGAAAAATAATGGATAATGGATCATGAAGAATTTTGACTGAGTAAAAATTCTATATATAAGTGATTCAAGAGTTATGGTATATTTTAGGATGATGAAATGCTTAAAAGTATTAAGCATCTATTGATTATGGTATTACATTGTAAGACTTTTTCTAATATATGCAACCATGAAGTTTGATATGTGAAAATGTTATTCAAGAAATAGTTATATTTTCTTCTGTGTAAATAATGGATAATCTTTGGGGATCATATGATCTTTTGTTTTTGATGAAATTACATGTTATTACTTTATGGGATGAAAATTCAAGGTATGAGATAAAATTTATGGTTAAAATATGTTATGGTTATTTATAAGGGATTTATCTCATTTTTGGGAATGTTATAAAATTTTATAGTTTTTGAAAAGGGACAACACGTAGACTAGGTGAAAACATGTCGCGTCGAACAAAGCTTGGGGAATCGAACCCACAACCAAAGTGTGATTGGGATTTATTGCCTACCACTGGACTACGTGAAGTACCTGGTTTGTATAACTAATTCTTTTTAGTTAAATGATTTTATTGATCAAGAATAAGTTTATTTTGGATATTGTGTATTATCAAACATATATCCTTAGTATTGGAAAATGATTTGGTGATTAAGTGATAAAGGTTATTTTGGAAGACGTTTTATCTTTTGGGAACACTATATGCTTAAGGGAAATAGAATACTATGGGATTTCATTTGTGGAGTAATGGTTGAAATATTATTTTTGGAAGAATATATGTTTTTATTGTCGATATAAGATGATTTGGGTTATTTATGGAAATGATTAACCTATCATAGAGAATATGTGATTAGGTTAATTACACTAGCGTATGAGACTTTAAGAGTAGTCGATGTTTTTGGAGATAAATGTTAAGATTTACTATGGAAGACTATGTGATTAAATACTTCTAAGTTTTGGGTTTCAATCTTAGTTTGGATTATTTTGAATAATTTTAAGGACAATTGTATATTGAGTGGTATTTCTTAAACTTTGGGTACTTTTTGTTGAATTTTGGAGATTAAGAGTAGTATTTCTTTTTATAAAGGATTATCCTTTTGGGGATTATCTGATCTTGTACTAACCAATTTTGGTTTTGGTTGATGTCTAAAGATAGGGGAAATATATAGTTCATCATTTTTAGATTATGTGATACTATAGAAGTTGATTCTACCACTTCAGGTGTGACCAAGTCATCTTGAATACTTACCGTTTGGAGAAAAGATGAGTTTGTGGTAGAATTTTATTAAAGGATGACACTCTACATGAAAAGTAAGTATATTTACTTACTATCATAGTCTAGTTATTAATAAAATTCTTCAACTCTATGAAAAGGATATTTAAGAAAAAAATTTCTAAGCTCTATTTTATCATCATACTTTTACCCAACCAAAACTTTCTGGTATTGTGGTGGTTAACATTCCGTGATCAAGTTCTATATCACTCTATATTAATCTATGAGAGTTTGTTTCTCTTCCATATCCATGTTTTCCTACATGGAATACTAGTATGGGTTATCTTGGGTGACCTTTTTTACTTATCTTTATTTTTTCTAATGTGATAGTTTTATTGACTCTTTTTCCGATGTAGGGCTTTTAATGAAGTTTCCGAGCCCAATTTTTAAATTGCGAGGATGCAATTTCCAAAAGGGGGGAAGGATGTAACATCCCTAAAAAATAAATAATATGACATTTTCATATTTTTTTAATATTATTTAATTAAATATTAATATTATTTTAAATGGGATGATATATTCAACAACATACCTAACACGCAAGAATGGGTTTCTTCAAAGTCTTATGTTGCACACAATGCTGAGTCATACTAAAAAATAATAATATATTATTATCTAAAATGGTAGTTAACGCCTAGCCATTGTCATGGTGGGAATGAACATAAATAACTACAATATGATTATATATGTTTCTTAAATTTTTTTACATTTATCCAATAAAAGTTAGAGGATTAAAATGTGAATGAATATAATTTTAAGCATAAATACTCTAATATTCTTTAAAAGGTCAATTTTCCACCTCTTGATGAAGAACCCTCTTTAAATCTAGTTTTGGTCACATTTATATGTTCTATTTGACAATATAAAATTCTTCTTTAGAATCAGGACATCAAAATTTCCAATGGGTAATTTTTTGGTATTTTTTCTGATAAAATTCATTTTTCAATGAATAGTGGAAAATATTGTATTTTAATTCAAAAGTGCCGTTTAATATAATTTTTTTATATGGTTATATTATCCTTTTAATTGGTTTTAATGTGTAATTAGATTATATTTTTACCATTTAATCCAATTCTTTTCATTGTAAGTAATTTCACTTTGAAATTGGACATAAACAAGTGTCCATCTTTTGATAGTTATTATTTCTTAAAAACATGCTTTTTGTTTTGACGACGGGAATTAATTTTAAATTAATTAATGCAACTTCTATGTTTTTAATTTGGTAAAATAGACATCATTTTTTAATTTTTAATATCAAATATATCTTAGTCTTAATTTTTGGTATTTTTCTGAAAAACATAAATTTTTGATGAATAGTGAAAACACTGAGTAGTAGTTAAAAAACCAACTTTTTCATTTAAATTAAATTTTACCGCTTCTGTGAATTAAATTTAGAAAATATAAAATACATGTTTGTTATAAGTAAGTAAAATTTATTTCAATAAGATAAAAAAAATTTGGTGAATAGTAACTTTTGACTTTTATTTATCGCGGTTAAAGGTAAATAGGGTAATTCAAGGTAAAAATAATATAATAATAATATTAAATTACCCTAACATGTGTCCTAATCCTATTGGTTGATAAATTTCCGACCATGGGCATCCTTGGGTTGATTTTGGGACCCCATGGAGACACTTAAGAGTGATAATGACACTTTATATTAATTAATTTAAAGTAAAGACAAAAATGACATAAACATATATCTTTAAGTAAATTAATTTTTACATAGGTTTATATAAGTTATATCTTTGACTATAAATATTCATTTGAAATCTAAAATGATTTCCTACATCATGGTATTTATTTATAATTTTTAGACATCAAATAAATAAAATTATTTATGACACAATAATGATGCAGTGTTTACCTCATTAATGAATGATTTAAATAAATAAGATTATAAAAATTAAAAAAATATTCAAAAACTATCCAATTATTATTGGATGATTTTATTTCTAACAAGAGTCATCTTATCTTCAACTTTAATAAGTTTTTGACCTTTAAAAACCAAAAATCATTTTATAATAAAATAATATTTTCAAACTTTCCTAAAGAGCCCCTCCTACCCCTTATAAAAATCCCTCACCTCTAACCAAATATTCACACCTCTCAAGTCCCTTGGATCATCCAAACACTTCCATAATAAGCTCTCAATATCCTTCTTTTCCACCTATAAGTCTTAACTTAGGCATAAGGCACTTTAATAAATCCTTTTGGTTCAAACCAATGGGAGTTACCTGATTTAAAGGTAATGTCCCCTCAAAATTTCATTTATTTTATTTTACTTCTCCAACCCCATAAAATATTTTTATTATTTTCTTTTATAACAGAACTAGTATAATTAATATACTAGATTGTTTTTATGAGAAGGATTATAACTACACTTACACACACCACAGTCTAATGGGTTAAGAGCATATTGTTTCTATGGACGGCAAACCACTACCTCACGAAACAATGATTGGTAAATCTTCTCCTACCACCTCTTATGGTGGCCATTAAGATGAAACTATATTTACATGTGATATATATTATATTTATATTTTCTATATACTTCTATATTTTTCATATATATCATACCATTATGGTTTCGAGAATGGTTAAATATGATAATTTCATTTGAGGAAGTGCGGACTACCACCCCCTCAAAGTGATATGATTCATTCATGACATACGTGGAACGTATAAATGATGGAGTTAATTAAATTATATAACATATATATTATAATTTAATTATAATATACCTATGTATTATTAATTTTTCATTCCTTTAAATATAAAATAGAAATGAAAGTAGTGTTCATGCGTATGTACGGTTTACCATCTTCATGAACGGTGTGTTTCATTTCTTAACTCAAAATGATATGGAATATTATAAATACATATTCACGGTATATATATGATATATATTATATATAAATAAATAATATCATTCTGGAGATAATTTAATTTTTACCACATGGAAAATTTGTAATTATAACAACTTCATTTTTTAGTAACGTTCCAAACATCGACAAAATGTCTGAAATGAACTCAAATAATTAACTAATTGTTATAGAAAGATAATAAGTGATATAAAAGTAATAATAAAATTTAAAAATGTTCTTAAAAAATTATACAATAACTTAATTTTATTATTCAGTAATAACACGTAGCATACGA
Organism: Viscum album; assembly: GCA_963277665.1. Lineage (NCBI taxonomy): Eukaryota > Viridiplantae > Streptophyta > Magnoliopsida > Santalales > Viscaceae > Viscum > Viscum album. Next base: position 1,250,001,974 of record OY728127.1, read on the forward strand.
TTCAATTGGACACGATGTAAGGGGTTTCTTATCTCAGTTTTAATTCCCTGAGATTTCCATTATTCGCAACTTTTTTATTGCATGTGGTGTATTGTGTACTTAAATTTGAAATATATTATCATTATTCTATTTATATTCATGGTATTCTATGATTAATTTGGTGGTTATTAACTTTTGTTCATACGACCCAATTGATTACAACGTGGTAAGGGGTTTTCATCTCACTTTTTATTCTCATGAGATTCATGCTATATTTTCCACTATTTCCTTTTGTGTGGTGTATGTACTGCCCATGATTGTATTCTTTGTGTTATATAATTTAATTTATGGGTATTTAAATCTTCATTATATGAACCTCCTTTCATGGGGTTTATGTTTTGTAAGTTACCAAATCGGTAAGGGAACCATTCACCCTCCTCTTTTTAAAAAGACTTCTTTTGTTATGTATTTTAATTTACATTTTCTTATGTTGGGATATGTTCTTATATATCCTTATTGTTGTAAATTTTATGTCCAAGTGATGATATAACATTTTCTCTTTCATCAACTCATTTTCTAAATTTTAAAGTGACATCGTTAGGCTGTAGAATTTTTGTAAGGGAACTTCTTAACCCAATTTCAATTCTTTGGGTTAAACTTTTACTTGTTGATTATGTCGTGCTATGAATATGTTTGAATGAACTCTGATTGTTTTACACTTAATATCCAATCATATTGAGTGTATTTATATTTTTCACACATAATTATGTCATTGATTTATCTTTAATCTAAGGATATTATCTTTTCAATGGACTTTGTCTCAATTTACTTTCAATTGAGACTTATTTGTTTTTATACACCAATTCACTTTTATATGGTCTATATAATACCCTTGGAATATTATATCATTAATATACTTATTCTCATTATATTATAGGATTTTATTAATGTTATTCCTCAATTATTTGTATTCAAGTGTCTCTCATTTGGTTACGAACTCTTTAACTAAAAAATCATTTTAAATGTTTTAAATATTTATTCTTATAAATCTTACTCATTAATGTACATCTTTTAAAAATAGTTTTAAGGATTTATTTATTTGTACAATAATGTTTTAAAATGTTAATTCCTTTAAAATCTTCAAAGTGTTATGGGGAAATTTGATTCAAAAAACTCATTATTAAATGGTTTTGAAATTGGTTTGATAAAGCATTGATTATATCAATATATTGAAATGATATATTGTGATTGCAATGTGGAAATGTTATCTTTCCTTCATGCTTATTTTATGTGTTATGAATATGTTATGGTTATTGGACATTTTTTACGTATATGGGTGGTTTCATGATAAACCTAGGGCGGGTGAGCCCGAGATAGCTCTCCAATGCATTGGGTAACGTGAAGGAGGTAAACATTAATGTTTCTCCTAAGAGATTTAGGGAATATACTGTGATGGGTATTCCAACACAACTCCCTACATAGCTGTGATAGCTGAAATATAAGTATGATATGGATTCCATAATTTACCTTTATGATTTATTATTTCTATGTGTTATTCATAAATCTTATGATTACATGAGGTATGTTAAAGAGATTATGTTTTGTACGTATTGATGAACTAAGGTTTTATTTCATTATTTTTTAACCCTTAATGATATTTTTATGCTCATACCATGTTTTTGAAATTTTTTCACAAGGTATAAGGTAGGTTAAGAGAAAGTAAGAACTCAAGAAGTTTTATATCAAGAAAATAATTATTGTTTTCTTTTAAGAATTTTTATTTTATGAAAAAAAATGGATGCTGAGTTGAAGTTTCTACTTTGTAATTTTTGAGATGTACTGTAATAGTTATAGCCTAATTCTCTAAAACTCTAAACCTGAAAAGATCCTCAATGTTAATTATTAACTTAATTCAAGATTATGTAATGTTTAAGGCTGGGGCCATATAGACGCATACTAATGTTATACCCTTCTTAGGGTAAAACCCTCATTCGAGACCTATCAGTGGTCTCATATTTCTCATACGATGCACTGTTTTTGAGATATTTAATTATTTTGAATAAATAATAAATTAAATATTATTTAATAACTTTATCTCATGATAGATGCATCCAAAATTATTTTGCTTTTGAATTTTATACCTCTCTAGGTTAAATACCTTATTTCAAACATAATAGTGGTCTCAAATTTCTCAAATGACGCACTATTTTTTATTTATTCAAATATTTTGAATAAAAAGTGTGTGCTTAATATATTCTATTTAATAATTTTATTCCGTCTTTACTGTGCCTTTATGGGCCTCAGAATCATGCACCAACTCAGTGTTTCACTCATAAAATATTTAATTGAATATTCTGGAGTATTAATTGGGAATTTACCATTCTACAATGTGTTTAACAAAAAATAAAATATTCACTAATAAACCATTTTTTTCTCATTTAACATAATAATAATTTAACCCAAGATAGTTTTAGAGTACCTAAAACGGTAACGGGATGTTACAGTTCAAGTTCTTCCACATCCCCTTCCCTTCAAAGGTGCCCCACTTAGACTAAAAATAATGGATTGGCGATAATGACCCATGATTTCCACCTTGAGTAGGCCTTGGGTTGTAGAAAATCATTTAGGGTATAAAATATCACATATGGAAGGTATTACCCTCTAAAAAATATAGGATTATGAGATAGGATAAACCACCTCAAAAGTAACTTCATCACAAAAATATAAATGTAAACCCAAACCATCCCATATTTCATTAACAATGTCAAAAAATACAAATAAATGTATCTAAGTCAATACCAAAAGACAAGTCATGCAGTAGTGGCTCAATAATAGCTCCAAAACTCAACCTAGTAATTTTAAACTTGGTCTCCAATGTCCTCCTTGAAACCTAAAAATAATTTTATATATGAATAAGGTGGGGATAACTTATATACTCAGTAGTATCACACCCAAGGTATTGAGTTCACATGTGAAAATAACATACTAATGTGATATTGAAAAAAGAGAATAACCAACATGCAATTGAACCGGTAAACTAACCAAGACAATCTCACCATGATTTCTCCCCAAATCAAGAAACCAATATAGTAACATAATATAAATAACATAAAGAAAAGGTTTCCCACATCCACTTCTCGAATAGTTTTCTTCTCTCACACCCCAACTTCAAATGTCATGTGCTTCAATCCCTTTTATATATATCACATCACATAACCAAACATATCTGATGTGGGTCATGACGCATCCCTATCTACCACACCCTTTCAGGGTCTATAATTCAGTACTAACATCATTTATTATCCCATCACAACCTCAACACATCACAACCTCATCACGTAACTATGGAAGTAGGGTATCATGAATGTTAAGGACATCAACCTCATTCCCTCCTCTCACCGTGCATGACCCCTACCACATATCATATCCTCATCACCACTGGTTAATCTCCGACACAAACTTGTATCATCACTAGTTAATCTCCAATGCCAACCCATATAATCTATGATGAATGAAGATTGGGAAAGAGGAGGTAGCTAGTCATCTATATCACCATCAACAAAGATGTTAGAATAAACATCTAAAACCCAAAACCTTTGGATGTTTGTTGGGGAAAAAATCTGTCTTGAGGTCACGAACATGTGGTTTTTATGAACTAAGGGAAAATACCATATTATAGAATAATCTTAGGGCCAAAGGATTGATTATGTGCAACTTTGAAGCAGTGTTCACAACATCCTATTTGGGCACGCAAGACACTTGTGTACAAATAGTTGTGAAACCACTTCATCTTTCGCAGATGCTGGAAAATCCATCATAAAAATGGGAAAGGTAACACTCAAAAATATAAAAAATCACACAGCATCAACATTGGAATGCAATCCATATACACGAGAAAGGTGACATCAAACAAATTCCTTATGTGATTTCCCCCAATAGAAAAGGCATGAAAGGTGAACACCCCATAGTTGTACGACTAAGCACCAATTTAAATGGAATAGCCAAAGTTGTATGAAAGAAGCGCCAAGACACCTAATTTTCCTATAAATAGAGAATCACCCCTGGGTAAAAACCTCTATAAGTTGAAGAATCTATCTCTTATTCAGGCAACCCATTCTTTTCCAAATCCATGCAACTCCAAAATTCCATGGATTCCCACATGTAGAGAACTTGTGTGAAAAACCTCTTATGGGTTTCAAATTTCCTTGGCTTTTGTTTGAGTTTTCCTCACACAAATTCCCATAAGGGCTAGGTCGGTGCATCCAAAATGAGTTCCCTTTATGCAACCCCATTCCTCATGTGACTCAAAAAGTTGTGTGCACCTATGCCCTCGTTATTTATTCCCTTCCCTTATGTTGGATCTCATGACTCGCACAAAACCACATACACACATAACTCTAAAGTTTTTCACAATAACTTCCAAGACCCTAACCCAATTCCCCCTTCCACCACACAAAGTTTTGTGAAAGTTGAGTGCTCAATTTACCCACACCTTCTTAAGTCAGGGTTACTTGTTCCTCAGTTACATATACGACTGGTATCATCAAACCTCATGTATAGTCCCTTTCCCCCAAGCCTATACTAGACATTTATGTTTCCTATAGCTCATAAGAATAGGAACCCTAATGTAAGGACCCTCATGTGCCACCCCACAAGAAAATTTTTACACCTTGTTCCATAAAAAATCACATATGTAGTAGATATGTAAGCCTTGAAGGTGGCATCATCATGGGAAACCAATTAGTTTTCCATGTGATGAGGTATTGTGATTTATCCTCATATATTACATGTAAATGGTCTCCTTGAGTGCATGACCCATTTATATTCAAGATACAAGACATTAAATTGTGTAACATAACATCCTAGTCGCACGATGTTGAACTTCATGGAAACATCCTCAGTACGTGACTTTAAAATGTAGCCCTACACTGTCTGGTAGGCATAGAACTCCATGTATAAAAGAATTAGAAGACCCCCAACATTTCAGGAATCTCTAATTCATAATCCCCACCCCATATCTTTTTGTCACTCATTCCATGATATGATCATCTTTACCACCTCACATTAACCTGCATGGACTAGTCTTATCACATGACCTTAAACTATATACTAGAAATATATGGTTTTTTATCATTGTATTCTAATAGGTTATGTAGGATTCCTCATTAAGGTTCAATATTTATATCTCAATACCCCAAAACCACTATTAAAAATTTTTATTCCCCTTGTGAGGTGACAAAATGAATGTGTGATCATCTCCCACTAGGAATGCACTCAACCTCACCACTCAAAATCAAGGTATCCCCTGGACCTCAGTGTTTCCATGTGAGATTAACTCATATCTGGCCTAGTTCCCAACAAGTGTATATGGGAAATTTATCTGAAAGACTTTATAATTGTGACCATGCCCCCATAATACTTTAGACCTATGATCATGTCCCACAAGTCCTTAAACATGTGACCATGTCCACCAAAAGATTTTAAACATGTGACTATGTCACCAGAAAATTGTAAACCTATGAACCCATTTGATAAACTAGAACCCCTACCTCATGTGACCAACATGATATACCTAAGGAAATAAAACATTTAAGCCTTATTCCCATGGAAAATTTTCAATGTGACGAACATGGGATGCCTCGAGTCCAATACCTAAGAAACCTCATATATGAGATTCCATCGACTTTGAAAAAGGTGGTATTATTGATACCCAATACACCCAATATACGAATATGTACAAACATGTCCAACATCACCATTAGATTAAATTGTAGGTATCTTCCCTATCAAGATAGAGGTAGTATAATTAATCAGTTTCCACATTGAGATGATATCGGGAACAAGATTCGTGAACATGGCACAAATATATAAGAGAGACTTAGACTAGGAAATGAGATCCATGTGGGAACCCATGCATATAATAACCAAAATTAAATCAACATATTATGATTAAGGAGTTGATATCATCAACCTTGGAGATAATGATCACCCACCTTTGGAAAGCTGTAATGTGAGGCAAATGAAAGGTGTGATGTGGCCCTAATGCATGCCCAGGTGGAAAGCATCATAAAACAAAATGGTGAACCCAATTTGAATATCTTATCCTTAAATCATGAGTGTATGGGTAATGTTGGACACCCCTTGATTTGGACATCACCATATCCAGGCATTTGGTGTTAGGCCTCACCAAACAAGATTCTGGGCCCAGCATGAGACTGTTCTCCTACAATGAAGGGGATAAATGAAGAAGGATGGGAATCCTTGGTCTAAGAAATTATTGAACATGATGATCCCATAATCTTAGATAGAATGGATAATTCTAGTAAAATTGTGCATCACCTTAATCATACATGTATTGATGGTGGTATTCTAGTATCCAATAAGACTCAAGCTACCTGAACTAATCGAGGGCCCACCACCAACAATCATGGAGAAGGAGATCCATCAGTGTGTAAATCCCACATGATTACCATCCATCCATGCTGACCACCACTCTCGTAGATATTAGGAACCCTCACTCTTTCACTCGAGGAAGTTTCATCAATTCCCTAGTTCATTATTATGAATAGGAAGGGGATATACCAAGTAGATACGTGGACTGATAGGACCTGAAAGCATTGGAACCCCACCAACGCCACTTCCCTCAACGGTTTCATAAGGGGTAGACCCCCCCCCCCCTCTAATCACAATACTAAACTATTTCAAGGGTCACTATATATAATGTCCAATGTATTTATTCCCTATGTCAATGAGGTAGGGGATGTTAGGGATGCATCCACTATGACAACCATTTGTGATCCACCCAGGAGGTGTCCCACTCAGACACACAGACAATGATGACTAATTCCATGGGATGAAAAGAAGGTTGATCTTACCCCTGCTCTGTTAGCCCTAGTACAGAACACCCAATATCAACACCGGGGGAAGATCAGTAAACCCTCTCAACCTGAGACCTCCCTTTACACTCCAATGGCCCCTACCATCAACATTAAACCTCATCATTCCCTCACAACCACTATATGGAGGACCTTATTTTCCCGATTTGGATCAAGACCCCAACAACCTGCCAAGAGGGTTGGGTTGGCTCTCCCTTTCATGGGCACCATCATTAATCCTCATGGATCATCCCATGAATAATTCTATTTTAGATTCCCACTCTGTATAACTTTTAACCAACATAGAGGTCCTCCCCATTCCAAATGTTTCCCCTGACATGTATATCCATCTCAGTGTATTAGGTAAAAAACTATCGTGGGGACCCTACCCATGACGTAGATCACAACGCACATGGAAGGAATTCTCATGACCATAAAATCATTCTACTTAGGGAATTACCATAGTGGATGAGGTAGTAATAGGTAAATCATCATGTCACTATTGACCTATCATAATCTGTGGTGATGGGTGACTCGATGGAAACATCCCCACCCTCATAACAAGAGAGGGGGGAAGGAGCCTGTAGGTTCAGGATAACCTTTCCCTCCACAGGTTTGTGAAAAGAGAATATGTATTGGTTTCCTTTAATTGACTCTCCATACGACATTCCCAGCCACTATCAGCCTCCCTACTCTGTACCTCTCTCTTAGATAAAGGGGAAACATCAAGTTATGGATTGGAACCCTCTGATGATGGAAATAATTCTATAGATCAACAGAGGTATGGTTCCTTTCTCAATCAGTAGGAAGCCACAAATTCCTCATTCTATATTGATATGGTCATGAAGTTGGACCCAACTCTAGAAGATACTTTGTCGCTCTTGAGATGGTTAGCTCGTATGGTTCCCCTCTGCTAAGTGATCAACAATAGGGAAGGTCCACATCACTAAAACACATAGTTTCATAACCACTACCAATTGGATATTGGGGAGATCAGGAATAAGACTACCCTTTAGGTGATAAGGAGTAATACATGTGAGAGATTATAGACATAGACCATCAATCAGTTGTGTTCTAACAACCCGCAACCCTTCACTTCACCATATTGAAGCTCCTCAATGAGGACCATGAATCGTTTCTTCACCAGAATATCTTGGTGACAATAAACCATATTCAAGACTACTAGATGACTTATCCTGGGAGAAAGGAACACCTTGAGGATATCCATTAATATTTCCAAAAGTTTTATTTTGTTGCACATCTAGTGGTTCAATACCCTGATTTTTATAGATACCACCAGAATTTGAAGCAAAATTATGTTATGTACCTCATCATGCTTCAATGAATCATGTACGAGGTGTATTCACATTTGAAAATAAGAGGTTAGGGTAGTATGCTACCCTCTATTTCAATCCATTTCCATGGAGACAATGGGATCATCCAGCTGTCCTACCCATTGATGGGGAAATTTATTCTCTAACCACTTCCATCTTGAATGTTTTCATGATCTATCCCCTGGATGATCTAAGAAACCAAGATGATTAAACAGGGAATGATGAAGATAATTTGACTTATAGTGAGATATAAAACCCGGAATATCTCATAGTAAGTTCCCTAACACACTAGAAAAGATATAAATTGATCCTTTTAAGTCCCCCCATTGAGTTATTGTCTCCTAACATTCAGCATTCTATACAGGAAAAGGGATAACTGAATCCATCATCCAGTCTATGGTTGCATCAAAAATTGAGTTATATGCTAGATTGGACACATTAACATAAGATATTGAGTTCTAAAATAAGATCACTATTGATATACTCACTAAAAAATATCTAGATCGAGACAATAGTATAGGATACCTCATCCCTCCTCCAACTAAACATCCACACCTTCTGAGCTAAGAACATAGGGTTGAGGAAAGAACTCTCATGCACCTAATCTGGGTAGAGGCTAGAAGATCTAGAAAATGAGAAAGTTATGATCCACTTACCCCTACTTGAGAATCATGGATTCCTACCTTGATACCATAATGGATTCACTTCCTAGTCTAGTAGGCCGATCAAGGCATTGGTGACTACCAACCCTCATCAAGATGATGTGATAGGCGCTCTGATCACCCGTCTTAAGGCACTAGAGACGCAATAGATCTCAATCCCATTAGAAGGAAATTTTTATCTGTCTTGGATGGACCATTTCTATAACACCCTAATATTTTAAAAGGAATACTATGTTTGATATTGTATACGACACACAATACTGAGCCTAAATGGACAATGAAATATTATTATTTAAACATGACCATTATAACCTAGCTGTTAAATTAACAGGTATGAATAATATTAACTCAATTATTACATATATATAATGGTACTAATCAATAAAAATTTCTTTATTTATTGTTTTTAAATAATCTCTCAATTTTTATTAAAGACATTTTATTCTTCAAATATACATTTTCTTTAAAAATGGTTTTTTTTGTTAGAGAATATTATAATTATTTTATGGGACATTGATCAATTTAATTTTTTAAAAAGGATATAATTTTTTAAATCATCATTTCAAACTTATCTTAGATTTAATTTTTTGTATTTTTATGAAAATATAGTTTTTCCATTGAATAGTTAAAAATACAGATTTTCATTGAAAATTATATTTTTGTTTCAAGAATTTAAAAATTTTCATTTTTTTTAAAGTGGTTTCAAAGTAAAATTAGTTCTGTTATATTATAAACATTATATTTAATCTTATTGGAATCAATTTTAGGGTAAAATTTAGTTTAAAAACATTTTTATTATTAAAAATTCGTTTTTCTGAAAAACTGATTATCGTCACATTTTTCAAGTTTAATTTTAAATAAATTATGAAAATAATGGGAATTGAATGTTGAAAATGGATTCAATATATGGAATCATGAGTTAAAAATTTAGTAAATAGGTCCCTTTTTATTCATTATGAATCATTATCATAGTAAAAAAAAATTCAACGGTAAAGGTAAAATGGGTTAATTAAGGGTAAAAATAATGTGATATGGGCTAAAAAGTAATCATAACACTTCAATTAATTTTATTTTATGTGTATAGTTGGTCCATAATCATCCAAAATTTGAATATATTACCTTTTTTCATTTATTTATGATTTTTACCTTTATAATATTTTATTTAAAGAAAAGTCAAAAATATCATTCTCTTTGTTTTATTATCTTTAAATTTTTTACATATGGATAAAAATATTGTATTTTTAGTTATAAATATTCATTTTAAATATAAATTATTTTTTTATAATGTTACTTATATTCTAATTTTTTGTGATGAAATAATTACCATAAATGCTCAACATCGACACGGTATTTATTTAATTAATAGAAAAATAAAATAAATGATTTAAAAATATAAAAAATAATATAATATGAATGAATTATTGTGTTCCGTGAATTTTTTAGATAAATATAAAATTTTGTGGATGTTTTAATTGATTATATTTGAATTCTTTTGTTTTCATGAAGTTATTAAAGTCAAAGTAAATGAATAATTTTACAAATGGAATTAACGATATTTTATAATAAATATTGTTTTATTAAATGATATAAAATTCCTAAAAATCAAATCTTAATACAATTGATTATGATATGGATTCAAATATCAAACATAGTCCATTTTTATACCATTTTTCCTTTTATTGTAACTATTTTGACCTCTAAAGTGTAAAAAACATTGACATAATTGTAAGTGTAACTATTTTAGCAATTTTGATCCATTTTAATATAAAAAATAATTTATATTAATTTAATATATTATGAAATTACAAGAGTACCCATCCCCTCTCTTATAAAATAGAACCTCCTAACTTATTTTCTTCATGCTTAAAAACATTTTTTCAGCCATTACCTCACCAAATACCTTCCTTAAGTACCTCCATAGGTAATATATTCCTTTTTTTGATTAAAAAAACCAACCTAGGAAAGCTATTGGTGTAAACATTTATACGTTCTTTGAAAAATATGTATAGTTATTAATCAAGAATTTTAATTTTATTTCATCTTCTACCTCCTTAAAATTTTCTTAAAACATCCTGACATAATAACACTAGTATCTTATATATACAAAAATGTTTTTATGTTTACTTTATGACCAATATCCTTCTCCTCTTCCATCAAATTTAAATGAAACCATCATTTGTGAGTAAGGTGGACTACCGCCTCACAAACTGATGTAATTCATTTTCCATCAATGGCTCTCAATTATAGTTATAATGTTTAATTTAATATGTGTGTGTGTGTGTTATATTCATGACATATTTATAATTTATTATAAGTAACATATCATTTATTTTCTTAACTTTTCATTCATTGAAAAGTGATAGCATCGTTCATGCATAAGTGTGCACTACCACCTCCACTAACCGATGTGAATAATTTTTCATCACCAAATCACATGGATAAAATATATAAGTATATTTAAAAAATTATGGTATTTATGATATAGTTATCATTATATAATTTTAATTAAATACTTACCTTCTTTTCATAATGATCATTGAAAAATGAAAATGTTACTCATGCGTATGTACGGCCTAGCTTCTATATGATTGTAGCGTAGTTCATTTTTCATAACCATATTCCATGATTTCTTTTATAAGTATAATTAATGTATAAAAATGATAATTTTTTCATGATAATTTTTTTAGAGATAATTAAATTATGACCTCTTTGATGATAGTCATCCTACCAAAGTCATTTTGAAAATATTAGTTGAATATCATCCAAATGTCCGACATAAAATTAATTGATTATGTTATTTATTATAACATAGAAATAAAAGGAATAATAAAATTAAAAACATTTTATTAATCAATTAAATAATTATAATATTTTTATTATTTGGGAATATAAAGAAAATTTGTGATAATTCAAACTCAAGGTAAGGGATTTTCTTTTAAAAATTATCATTTAAAGTTTTCCTTCCAACTCTTTTTCTTTGATGACCATGTTTTTTAAAAAATATTTTTCATTTATATAGACATAAAATAATTTTAAAGGAAATTTTTTTTCACTTTTGATTTTATTTCAAAGGGTTTCAAAAGGAATAATTGTAAATGATATTTTGACTTTATTTAATTAAAGGTAAAAGGAATTTTATATTTTAATATATATATCATCAATGACTATTCCTGTCACCACAACCATTATTTTATGCTTATATTCCATTATAATATTTCATGTTTTCTTCAATTAAAATTTCTCTTTCCCTTAATTCTGGGTATTTTTGTTTTGAAATTGTATTTTTAAAATGAAAGGTTATTTTAATATATAAGATTGTTTTTCATATGGGTTCAAAAGAGTTTTTCAATAGTTTTATGATAAAAAGGTGAAAGCATAAAATTATTTAGTCATGATATAGTACATGATAATTATATATAATTAATGGGTGATCTCAATACGTCTTATATGATGGGTTGATCCCTATTATATATCATGATTAATGGGTGATCCTGATACAACTTTTACGATGGGTGAGCCCCATTATAGCTCTCTAATTCATTTGGTAAAATTATTTATTTTATAAGGCCATATAGAGTTATTTAACCAATGGAGTTTCTCCTATAGATTTAACTAGGCTTAAATTATTTTTGAATCTGGTTTAAATAAGGTTATGAATATGATTATCTAAGTTTACTAAAAAGGGTTTCCAATTACTTTACATGGGTTTGAAGGTTTTTATTTGAGAAAAAAAGTATTTTTTTTCATGTTTAAGTGATTTATTTCCTACACTCAATGAATAATGTGATGAAGGTAAGTGTTTTATGTGTTTTCATGTTTTCACTAGACTAATGGATTTCTTATTTTAATTTCCCTTATTGAGATTCTTGTGTTCATCCCAGATTTTTTAAAAAACATTGGCTTCAAGGATGGGTAAGAACAAGAAAGAAGTCAATTTTAAAGTCATTAAGATTAGTTATGAAAAATAAACATATTTCATTTTAAAAGTTTTATATTGTGGGAAAAATTCACAATGCGTAGAAGTTCCCAATTTGTAATTTAAGTTTTTTTTGTGTAAGAGTTTTGATCTAATTATCTAAAACATAAAACATAAAATATATTTGAGAATACAAGAAACTTAATTATTTTATAAAGACACTAGAATATGTATTATTTAAGTATGGTTCCTTATAGTTGGTATCAACATAAATTCTAAGATAACTTTAGATATTAGGATATTATTATAAGTGTATAATTAAAATATTTATAGCACTTAAAGGGTTAATATGGTTTGTTGGAATCATAAGTTATTAGTCTCATATATCCTTAGGGGATAGTATGTTCAAGAAATATATTATAATTTTTGTTGATTGGAATTAGAAGGTAATAAAATTAGGTATAAAGTATTTGAAGGTTAAAGTGTTAATGAATTTATATGGGTGTTGTTTTTAAATGTTTTGTTTTTATTTTAACTTAAAATAATTCATTTCATGTTTTAATGACATTGTTTTCTATATATAAAAGATCATTTAGTGAGATTAAATGAAAAGGATCTCACACAAACTTATTATCCCTTCAAGATGATTTAATCAACACTATCTGGGAAAAATATTGTTCAAATGATTTTGAAATCTTTTTGAACATCCAAATCACCAATAAGAAACTATTTGATCTATCTAACACCTTTTTTATTTCTCCAAACTTTATATTTTTCATGGTATCAATTTTATTTTTTAAAAATATCAACTCATCCATCTCATTCGGTAAGTAAAATACCACCAAGGACTTAACTATTTATTTTATAGAGATATGGACTTCATGTTGAAAGATAAAGTGGATATCAATAATAGAGAATAATACCTTGGTATTAAGATTTAGGGTATGAATTATTTTATTATGTTAGAAGAGTGAAACATGATTTCATTGATATTGATGAATCATAAGAAGATATTTCATATCTTTTATTTGTAGGAATACATTATTGAGGAATAAAATGAAAAACCAGGGTTAGAGTTTAATAAAGGAAGTTAAATGAAGGATGTGTTTATATATCGTGTTTTCAGAATTATAATGTAGTGGTATTTTATCAATGATATTCTAATATATTCTAAATATTAATAGAATCATGAGATACCTAAGGATTATTCTATCGTAGGTTTTTTTTCAAAATTTGGATTCATATGTTATATAGAATTGATACCATAAAAAAGTATCATAGTGAAAAGTTGATAGTTTTTTGGAGGCTTTTATTATGTTTTGATAGATATTTGAGGTATATGTAACCCTCAGGATAAGCATTAAGTATTATTTGAGGAAGAACGCCTATATATTTTGAGGAAATAAGTTTAAATTTATTTATAACCTTTAGGGTTTATATGAACTTTGATGTTGACGTAATTATGTATTATTACAATTTGGGAAAATATTTTCTATTATAAAGATTTCCATGGGATTGATAAGTGATTTGGTGATTAAATTATTGATGTTATTTCAGAAGAAAATCACTATAATTTTAAGAAACATTATATGATTAAGGTAAGACAAATATTATCATGTTTTATAAGACTAATAAAAGTTGAATTATCATTTAAAAGCATATATGATTTCTAATGTTGCTTATGTTGATTCGAGTTATTTATTGAAATTATTATCATTTGGTTAAGATGATATAATTATTTCATATACATTTTGTGTATATGAATTTATAGGTGACTAATGTTGATTGGTGATAAATGTTAAATTAATCTTGGAAGAATATATAATCTAATTTTTCTGATTTTGGGTTTCAAACATGGTCAAGAATGTTTTGCATAGTTTTAAGGATTTTTATTTATTGAATGATCTATGTTTAACATTGGCTATTATTGTTTATTATTTTAAGATTAATGTTGTATTTCTTCCTATTAATGTTTATAAATTTTGGGAATTATATTAACTTGTTCTAACCATTAATTTTTTGGTTAATGTATAAAGATATAATTAATATCTTGTTATCCTTTTGTGGAATTATGTGATCAATTAGAAGTTTATTTTAGTGCTTCAGGCACTAAAAAATTTATTCTTCAATACTCATCATTTAGATAAAAATCTAAGATTATAGTGGAAATTGATTAAAGGTGAAATTATACATATCAAGTAAGTATATTTCCTTATGTTCTTAGTCTAGATGTTATAAAAATTACTTAATACAAGGAAAATGATTTTGGAAATAAAAATGTTATCCTATTGCCTTCATTTCCAATAATTTGATTGTATTTTACACACCTCTTTAGTTTATGATTTTTTTGTCGTAAAATTTATCTTGATCAATCACTTTCAAGTTATCAATTTTCTTTATCACTCTCTATAATTATTTGCACATTTATTTTATCCTACTTGGATATATTTTTACTTTCTAATAATGTTTTCTTATTTGGAAACACAGTCGTGTGTTATTATAGATGACCTTCATATTTCCATTTCCCTTTTTTAAGAGTTAATTTTATTAACACTTTTTATAATGTGGGATTTCAAAAATGGTATTTTAAAATGGTAAACCCTTGATTATCATGATCGAGTTCAAATATCAAGGAAAAAATTATTAAATGAGGAGAATGAAATTCCCTAAAATTTAAAAAAGAATACAATGTTCGATAGTGTTATTAACATGTAATACCAAACCTAAACCAACCACGAAATATTATTATTTAGAAATGATCATTATAACCTAGATACTAAATTTGAAGGTATGAATATAACTAATCAAATAATGAAATATAAAAAAACTATTAATCAATAAAAATGTACTAATGATTAGGAAATAAGCACTCAATTTTCAGTAAACTTATTTTATTATTCAAAAAAACCTTTTCTTCAAAAAAAGGTATTTATTTAATTGTGTGAGAAAATATTAAAATTAATTTATTTAAATTTTAGAAATTTTTTTGAATAAAAATGATCTAATTTTTTAAATCAGCATGTCCAAATTATATTCAAGTTAATTTTTTGTATTTTTCTGAAAATATTTATTTTGTAATTAATAGTGAAAAATGTTAATTTTCATTGAAGACTTTATTTTTTTCAAGAATTGACAAAATTTAATTTTTTCTGAAAATTTTTTCAAAGAAAAATAGTATTATTTTATTATGAATAATCCAATTAAGTTAATTATAATCAATTTTATGGTTGAATTTGGTGTAAAAAAATTATTATTAAAAAAATTCTTAAAAAAATTCATCACATTTTTCGAGTATAAATTTAAACGAAATTATTCCAATTTTATACAGGAGGCCTATGAGTTTCTTTCTCTTCAATCTCCCCTGCTCTTTGTTTCCCCAGAGTGGAGTTTTGAAAGGGGGAGATCGGTAGATGGCCCTACCTCCCCATTCCTCTCCCTCCCTTAGTGCCCCTCTACCCACTCTTGCCACTATTTCTTATATCCAGTAATAGTCCCTTTATATCCACGGTTTTCTTTTCCCCATTTTCTTCCATTAACGTATCTTTACCTTTCATAGTTTTTGTCTTGGGTTTCTTCATCTCTATGCATCCAGCTTTGTATCTCCATCTGATGAAGACATCTTCTTGTGTTTTTTCCTCATCATAGTCGTTGATGATCTGTTGAAGATTATTCATGTGTAGATATTTCATGTTGATTTTGTGCTCCAATAAATGTCCTTTCATATGGCACAGCTTGCTGTTATGGCCCTAGGCCACCTGCTATCTACTTTGGCATCATGGTCCTTCACTCCTATCTAGGTCAGATAGGTGCGGAGGCCTTCGAAGATGCTTTAGAATGTGAGGTGTGGGTGGTTGATGGTGTTTTAGGTTGATGTTGAGGTTGAAAGTTTCAAAGACATAGGTCAAATCCTAGATCGGAATTTGTTTTCATCTTTAAAGTGGTTTCATTTTGATATTGCAGGTCACAGCTCACTAAAAGACCTATACATTTCAAATATTCTCTTTTTTTCTATTCTATCGCTCCCATTCTAAGTCAGTCTGGTGTAGTCGATCTCTTGGAGGTTTTGGGTTGTGTTTTTATGGGTTTCAGTGTTCCATGAGTATTTTCATATTATTGTTGGTTTCAAATTTGTACATTGTAGTTGATTTCATCGGTGTTGTTCTAGTGGTGGTAATCCTTGATGATCAGTGATCTTAGTGTTGGATGGCCTGTCCACAGTGTGATGGTAATTACTAGTGGATATTCATTCGGTTTTTCTTTGAGTTCTCTAGTTCTGATGGTCTGTATTACAATGTTGATGGTGTTCTGGTGGATTATCACCAGCGGTGTGGGTGTGGAGGTAGCTTATGGGTGGGTGTGCGGCTCTATGTGGTTTGCAACTCAATTTTTTCGTGATGATGTTTTTGAAATCCTGTTGGTTAGGACAAAGTGGTTCACAATGTGGCTGAGAATCTCTTGGCCTTAGGTGGTTTTTGGTGATGGAATATTGGTGCATTTTTTAATTTTGAAATTTTGGATCCTCTATATTGAATTTTTAATTGGGATTCTACTATTATGTTTTTGAATTTTGGACTACGAGTTACCATTAAACCTTAAAGTGGCTTCTTGAAAATTCATAAAAAATTGATTGGAAGTAAATTCTTCCAATTTTTTGAATTGAATCTTGAAAAGTTAATTATATATTTGGAATCAGGAGGTATAAATTTAGTAAACATATCCCTTTTATTTTTAGTCATTATGAATAGTAATCATAGTAAATTTTGTTACCACAGTAAAGGTAAAATGAGTTAATTAAGGGTAAAAATAATGTAACAAGGGCTAAAAGTAACCCTAACACCTACTTTAATATTATTGGATGAGAATATTTCATCCATAATCATCCAAAATTCTAATATACGACCCTTTTTCATTTTTTCCATGATTTTTTACCTTTATAATATTTTTTTAAAGAAAAGTCAGAAATGTCATTCTCTTTGTTTTATTATCATTAAATGTTTGACATAGGTTTAAATAGAAGGTATGTTCAATTATAAAAATTAATTTTAGATATAAATTATTTTTTATCATGGTATTTTATTTATAGATTTTATTTATGAAATAATTACCTTAAATGCTTATGCAGCACTGATGCAGTATTTATTCAATTAATGGAAAAATAAAATAAATGATTTTAAAAATATTAAAATTAATATAATATGAATGAACTATTGTGTTACAAAAAAATTATATAAATATAACATGTTATAGATGTGTTAATTTATTATATTCTAATTCCTTTGTTGTATTGATGTTATTAAAGTCAAAGTAAATGGATAGATCTAAATTTGATATTAGTGATATTTTATAATAAATAATGTTTTATTAAATGATCTAAAATTCCTAAAAACATATCATCATCCAAGTTATTAGTATATGGTTTAAAATATCAACCATGGTATATTTATGGACCAATATTTCTTTTATAGTATATATTCTGACCAAAAAGTGTCAAAAACATTGATATCGTCGTAATTGTCAAAAGGGTTAACGGGGGTTAAAACAAAAAAGACAAGGGTAAAAAAATAATCTAAACTTGTACATTTTTTATTCTATGAGAGGATTTAGAATAATCCTCATATTATATTTTATTATTATCTATTTAAATCCATTTGAATATGAAAAGTAATTTATATTAATTTAATACTTTAATAAATTCCAAGAGTGCCCCTCCCCTATCTTATAAAAGGGAACCTCGTCTCCTATTTTCTTCACACTTAAAAAACATTTTGGTTCGGACAAGAGATATCTAAATCACTTATTTACATCCCTCCACACTTCTTAGCTTCCATATTTTGATCATAAAACCATCCCAGGAATGATTTTGGTGTAAACCTTAAGAGGTTTTCTAAAGAAGAGGTATAGTTCTTAATCATAAATTTTCACTTTATTTCATATTATAAATCGATTAGACTTTCTTAAAAAATGATAAAATAAAAAAAAGTATATTCTATGCACTAAGATGTTTTTATGTTGATGTAATGATCTACATTGATCTCCTCTTCCTTTAAATAGGAAACAAACCCATCATTTGTGTGTACAGTGGACTACCGCCTCGCAAACTGATGTATTAGTTTTCTATAACCACATATCATGGATGGTTATAATGATGGAATTAATGTATATATATATTATTTGAGATATATTTATCATTTTTTATAATAAAAATATCATCTATTTTCTTAACTTTCCATTCACTGAAAAATGATAACATCGTTTGTGGGTACGTGCAGACTACCACCTCCACGAAGCAATGTGAATTGTTTCCCATCATCACATTACATGGATGACATATATATGTATATTTAAATAAATAATATGGTATTTATGATATTATGGTTTTTATATAAAGGTAAAATAATACTTACCTTCTTTTAATACTATTCATTGAAAAATGGAAAC
Source organism: Viscum album (assembly GCA_963277665.1). Classification (NCBI taxonomy): domain Eukaryota; kingdom Viridiplantae; phylum Streptophyta; class Magnoliopsida; order Santalales; family Viscaceae; genus Viscum; species Viscum album. The sequence goes on from OY728127.1 coordinate 1,250,021,178, forward strand.
GTTAGGCATACATATATACGACCTATCGTCTCACTGATTGTAACGTAGTTCATTTTTCATAACCATATTTCATGGTTGGTGTTAAAATTATAAATGATGTATAAAAATTATAATTATTTCATTATTATTATTCTTTATATTATACAATCGTGAACTCTTTAACCATATTCAACCTGTCGAAGACATTTTGGACATATGATCTGAATATCATCAAAACGTCTGATATGGACTTAATTGATTAAGTAATTGATTATAATATAGAAATAAAATGAATAATAAAATATAATAAGTTTCTTAAAAAAATAATTAACATAATTTTATCATTCAGGAAGATAATGAATTTACATGATGAGTCTAACTCATGGTAGGGAACTTTCTTTTAAAAATCCTCTTTTAAAGTTTATCTTCCAACTCTTTTTCATCCATGTCCATATTTATTAAAAATATTCTATATTTTTCTGGGAATAAAATAATTATAAAGGAAACTATATGTATCTTTTGAAATTATTTCAAAAAAATCAATATTGATCCTTTTATGGATTATTTTGACTTTATTTATGAAAATGAAAAAAAAGAATGTTCTATTTTAATGTATACGGCATCAACAGATTTTCCTAGAACCCAAAATATTATTTGACGTTTTGAATAATTTACAATATTTAATTTTTTCTTCAAATAAAACCTCTCCTTCCATTTATTATAGGTATTTAATTTTTTAAAATGGGTTTTTAGAAGGAAAGGGTATTTCAATATCTGAAAGTGTTTTGTATGTGAATTCAGAAGAATATTTAAAGAGCTATATGACAAAAAAGTGCAAGAATAAAAAAAAATTATTAATGATATTGTTCTTGATTATTATATATTATGAATGTGTAAGCCCAATGGAACTTATATAATGGTTTGATCCCCATTATAGATCATGATTAATGGGTGATCCCAATACATCTGTTACAATGGGTGATCCCCATTATAGATCTCCAATGCATTTGGTAATGTTCCTTGTCTTCAAAGGAAAGAAGGAGGGAGTTAACCAGTGCGGTTTCTCTTATTTATTTAACTAGGCTCTAGTAATTTTTTACATGGGTTTAAAATTTGTTATAAATATGATAGTCTAGGTTTCCTTAATGTTTTATTTAAGACAAAATTGTTAATTTTTATTAAGGAAATGATTTTTTCATAATCCCAAAAAATAATGTGATAAAGGTAAATATTTTATGGGTTTTCATGTTTTCACTAGACTAAAATATTTCTTCTTTTTATGTCCCTTAATGAGATTTTTGTGATCATCCCACATTTTTAAAATGTTTTCATATGGTTTAAGGATGGGTAATAATGAAGAAGAATTCAAATTGAAAGTCATGAAGATTGGACATGAATGGAAGAGTTGTTTCATTTTAAATGTTTTATATTATTTGAAAATGGATACTAAGTAGAATTGGCCACTTTGTAATTTATGTGTTTTTTTGTAAGATTTGTGGCCTAATTATTTATCACTATAAACTTAAAATATATTTGGGAATGTAAGAAAGTTAATTCATGTCTAAATGCACTAGAATATTTATAGATTAAGATTGAGTCCATACAATGTTTGTCCTCCCCCAGAGTTCGGTAATCCAAGTTTCACTCTATTCAATGACATGGGTGATCTGTTACATAACCTAGCCCACTTTTCTTCATTATGTGGCCATATGTTGGGAACTCCTAAACTACAAGAGGCAAGAAAAAATTAGTGATTCATCTTGAAATTGGAAGGAACTTCTTTCATATGGTATATCCAGTTGACCCTATGATCTATCACCATCTAGGAAGATCTCAAAAAGGTAGTTTCTATACTAATTCAGCTCCACCATGTGAATGACTAGAATCGTTGATCTCTCTAATTGAAAAAATAGATATGATGAGTGAGTCACTGACTTCTGTTCTTGATGGAAGGGACTCATGAACTCCCTTGATGTGTATCTTTCATAGGAATAGTTATTGAGGATGTTCATGGATAATTTCTAGGATGATCTGGTCCCTACCGTTATCTCCCTAAGATTGATGGGTGGATTTCATGAGTATACTGAAAGAGATCAATGTTTGGAACAATCATTGTATACGGTAAAATAATGTCCACACCCATTTCCTCTTCTAACTCCCACATGGCCGCCCATGAAGTAAAAAATAGATGTTTCTATGTAGACTGAGGCCCTGCAACTTTTCTACCTTCTAGAACCTCTTTTGGATAGGCCTTTCCATGTGCAACCTCTTCTGAACCACCTTGTCATGAGAACCCCACCCAAGATCCTCATTTGGGATAGGTACATAGAATTCTATTCACTGAGTGGAAGAACAAAACCTAATTTTTCAAGGATACCTTAGACCCTAGATACTTTATATGTTCCATATGTAAGAAAATTATAAAACTGTCATAATTCAAGAGGCACCAAGAGGATAAACTCACTGAACATTCCAACTATTACTCATACCACAGGATCCTATGGAATAACATAAAAGGGTTATCGTCTTTAAATATTATCGTTAAGACCAAATGGATTGTGGATTAGTAGAGTTGGGTGACATCCCAACACATGAGGTATAGGTCTTTGCCACCCCAAGAAGTGATAATGAGGGCTCTAATGAATGGTAGTGCGGTCTTGGATGAAGTAAACATAAGTGAAATTAATGGATGGATCATAAGTCAAACACTCACACCCATGGAATTATTCATTCCCATTTGAGTAGACTAGAACCTTCTATGATCAATATTCCTCCTCTAACGACCACAATAACCTCACATCCTTCCACCTTTTGGAGAAATAGGAACCAATGCCTCAAATTCCGTAAAAATACCCCACCGGTACAAAAAAATCCACTATTGGTGACTTCATACCCCTCGATTGAGAGAGTCCCTCAGACTATGTATATTCTTAGAATACTCCATTGATGAGGAAATGGGGTATAATTCTGTGAATTTTTTCAGGCTATTAGGTCATTGTACAATGCATAATGATGAGGAACACCATATTCCCCCCTTAGGAACCTCTGTATGATGTCGTCAAAGGGGGGGTAGGTTCCATATTGACATAAAATATTTATATTCCATATAAAATATTGTTCACACTACTCAAAGTAGAAATCCTCACATAGGTCCCACCAATGCCAAAACTAGTTCACACTATTGCAGGCTTCATTCCTCCGGATTGGGAGAACCCCCCCCCCCAAATGCATATCTTCCAAGAATACTACATCAATGAGGTATAGGAATATGCTTATGTGAGTTCTTTCAGGCTATTAGATCTATGTATAGTGCCTGGCTATGAGAACACCATATGTCCCACTTAGGTGCCTCTGGATGACGCTGTTAAAAGGTGGTAGAAACTACATTGGAAGAAAAAAAGTCAATGCTTCATAAATAATTGTGCACAATGCTGAATACAGAAATCCTCATATAGGTCACAGCAGGTGCAATCCTCATAGGATGTGTTGTTGGGTGCACCTCTATAACTGACCATATTTGTTGATTATGTGTCTCATCCAAAACAGTATGGAACCCAACTATGTTCAACTAATTAATGATATCAGTTGTCTAGATATCATTCTAATCCCTCCCATAAATAGTGGAACACAAAAATCATTATCCAAGTTCAAGCACATCTTCCAACTATAGTTGCTACCCTCCCTACCAAAGAATAGACCGTGGGGGGCAGAAACATGCCTCTTTCACAGGATTATGATGTTTTTAAGTGCCTCAACATTATGACATCAAGGATCTCAATCCTAGATACACTTCACCTATCAATGGATAAGTGTGAGGGCCTCGTAGTGTCCCTAAATATCCTTCTCAAATTTGGTAACTGAGGTAGAAGTTGATGAGGCCTATCATGTAGAGGAAGCCGAAATGGAAGAATATCAAGACATCATTTCCTTATCTAAGTAATATAGGGGTTTCATCATTAATGGGAACATACACATGTTTTATGTAATAGGCTAGTTCAAAGACATGGAGATCTATCACTACATGGTAGATACTAGTTCTGAAATTAACCTCATCCCAACCTAAATTCTCTATAAGTTGGGACTCATGGAAGCAGATCTAACTCCCTCCAACCAGAAAAATTATAGATATGACAAGAGTGAGTAGAATCCATTAGTAAAGATTCTTCTTAACATGCAATTTGGTGATTTGGTAATAAGAAATGATTTCATGATAGTCTCATAGGACACTACATACAATGACATACAAGAAATACTTTGTCTCTATTTGCATGCAGTGGTCCCTTCATCATACCATTAGTGCCTCAAATACTCCCTCAATGGTCAAGTAAAAGCACTCCAGGGTAATGTTTCCCCCTTAAACTTTTGTAAATCCCACTACCTAGTTGTAAGTTATTACTATAGGGAGGTAAAACATCTTCATATTGATGGAGTCGAGTGTATCAATGCCCCCAATAATCTAACATCAACCTTAGTGGAAACTAGGGTAATTTGAATGATAGTTTAATCCTATTAATTTGTCGGTTGGAACCAACAACCCCAGATCTGGGAAGTTTCTTTATAGTCTCTAAGAAGAATTAATTCTTGCAGATCAGATCGTATTCCTATACAGTATAGGTTTGATTGATAGTTTAAAATCCTACTCCCATTGTGTATTGAGAGGCCTACACTTTACCTACCAATTTTTGACAGCACCACAATTTCTAGAAACCATGGCTGGCTCAATATAGGTCAACCCATAACCATTTATTTTCTATAAAATGTGGTTCTCATAGTCAAAAACCACACAATATTGGATCATAAAAAAAATTTCATCATGGTCTCTACAGAACAGGAATCCTCATCGGGGATTCCACCCCAACCGAAGTAGATAACAGCACCACTCTTGGGTCTATTAATTCAATTGAGTGTCTTATTTATTCTGATCCTAATGTTTTATATATGAAGAGGATTTAAATGATGCCTCTCTTCCCTTAGAAAAGGTTTCCCCCACCACCGTCGATTAGTTGATCCAGGTGAATCTTAACACTAAAGAAGACCCGAGGCTGACATTATTTAGTGGATTCATGACTCTGAACGAGTAGTGGTAGTGTGTGGATTTCTTAAAAATCACTATGACATGTTAACATGATCTAAAAGAAAATTCTAGGTCTCAACCCCTAGTTTTTATTCACCACCTTGACCTCCTAATGGTCCACTATAGGTTCAAACAACCTCTTAGAAAGATGTATCCTTCCCATGGTTCCATGTTCAAGGTCGAACTTGAAAAGTTCATCAAAACCAACTTTATCAGAGAGATATAATACTTGAAGTGGCTAGACAACATTTTCCTAGTTAATAAAAAGGATGGATAGATCAATGTTTTCATCAACTTTTGGGACTTCAATCACTACTTACCAAATGATGATTTTACCCTATTGATAATAGAGCTACTCATCGATGAAACCATTGGTTTCAAGGATCTATCCTTCAAGGATGGATACTTTGGAAATAATCAGATCTGTATGGGCCATGAAGACTTCGAAACCACTAACTTTAGGGTACCTCAGCAAAACATTAGTTACTTAGTAATGCCATTTGATTTTAAGAATGTTGGGGCCACCTACCAGTGTTTCATGCACTATATATTCAAGTTTCTCTTCAGGACATTAGTGGAGTGATATATGGATGATTTTCTAGGAAAATCTTACCAATTTTAGGACCATATCAAAGATACTGTGAATGTGTTTGACTTCCTATACTCCCATCAATGAACATAAATCCTCTGAAATGTGTGTTTGTGGTTACCTATGGAAATTTCTTCAGATTCTTCATCACATATAGAGGTGTCGAGATTGATCTCAATAATATCAAGGCTATTATCCATATAGCCGCTCCATGAAACCTCTAAGAGTAGCAAGGCCTCCAGGGAAACCTGGCCTATATTCGGTGATTCATTGTAAATCTATCTAAATAATACCATCCCTTATCAAGGCTTGTGAAGAAAGTCACCTTCTACCAATGGGATGAAGACTGTAGGCTGTGTTTGAGGAAATAAAGCAGGTTCTGCTATATCCTTCAGTCATTATGTCACCCATCCCAATGAATACTTTACTCCTTTGTGAAAACGCCCTAGAATAGTCCCGCATCACCCTTCTAAACTAGAAAAATAATTAGGATAGGGAAAATATCCAGTATTACATATGATTTATGCTACTCGACCTAAAGACCAGATACTCTCCTATTGAGAAGAGTTGCCTCACTTTAGTCTCCATAGTTCATAAGTTAAAACACTACTTGTAGCACCATGAGATGCAATTGGAATCCTTTGTCATCCCTATAAAGTACATCCTTAACTGCCCCATGTTGACTGGATGACTGGTGTGTTGGGTAGTAATTCTGTTGTTGTTCCACATCAGGTTTTCTACCAGAAATCTATCAAGGGCCAATAACTAGAATATTTACATGCTTCACATAAAAACCTTGAGGAACTTCCCCAATATTTTGATATCCCAGATAAGTCCATTCTCTGTATATAAAACTACATCATATTGGATGATGCACATTGATGGTGCTTCCTAGAGAATGACATGGATAAGGCTCAACAACTCCATACTCAACAAAGTGGGACCTAGGATTATATTCATTAATCTCATATGGGACATTTTTCTATACTCATTCTTATTCTTGAAGGGATTCACTTACAATGAGTCTGAATATAAGTCCCTTATCACTAGTATCAAGAATGATCTTGAGATTCACATCCCCCAGTAACATGTGATTGGAGACTCTGAGCTGTTCATCAAGAAAATAAATGGTGACTACATTATTAGGAATCTAGAAATCATTCAATTAATGGTGAAAAATCATGATTTGATGGATCATTTTCTGTACCATATGAATTTGACTCGTGTTCCCTAGTCAATGAATGACCGAGTTGAAACCTTGGTATGCCTAGTCACATACCCTATAGAGCCTAACCATAACAACTTGGTCATTCATATATCACATCATAGGGTCATCACCCCCATCACACTCAAGGATGAAGACCAAAAAGTAAATTAGTTATTCATTAGAAATTATATGGAATTTCCCTCAACCCCCCCCCCCCCCCCCAAATTCAAATAATCACCTAATTGGATGACTCCCTTCATTGAGTATCTCTAGAAAGGAACTCTCCCATTAGGCCAAGATGAATGTGAGAAAATTCATCAGTGTGTGATACAATTTACCATTTGGAATGACCCCAATATAGATCAAATCATTTATAATAATATATTATATGGAATCCTCCTTCATTTAATAAAATGATAGTATATTCATTAGTTCATAAAAGAGGTCAACATCAGGCCATTAGGGGCCCATCAAATAAGATTGATTCTTTCCCACCACATCTGGAGACTGGGGAATTTCTAGCCCACCTTGGTTCATGACTGAATTGAATTCTCCAAGATGTTTCTTATGTTTTGTATCCATGGAAACTTCATGCATCAACCACTAGAGATTCTCTATTCTATTAGGTACTCCTAGAACTTTGCTGTATAGGGACTCAACATTATGGGTCCCTACTAGCTAGTGACAACTCGACTATGTAAGTTTATTATAACAGCCAAAAATTTCTTATCATAGTGGGAAGAATCCATACCACTAAAGGAATTATGGCCCAATCCATGATTTAGTTTGTGAATTACCATGTTATCCAGAGATTCGGGGTCCCTCATGCCATTCTCATCAACAATGGCACCAACTTTCAAGATTTCAAGATGAATATATTTTAGGCTAAATGAAACATATGGTCCAACCACACTTCCCACTATCATGTACAGGAAAATGGATAGATTGATGAATTCAATAAAACCATCCCTAACATCCTATAGAAGATAGTGGGATAGAATAAGAATATTTGGCTTGATAAGCTCAATAATTCCCTTTGGGCATTTCGGAAAATAATTAAAAATTCTTCCCAGGTGACTCCATAATCTATAGTGTATGGGATAGAGGTAGTGTTACCTATAGAGTTACAACTTTCATTACTTAGAACATCTATTTACAATTAGTAGACACCAAAATAGAGAGTCATAATCATTCTACCCATGTTGTAAGCCCTTGAATAAAACCAAATCAAGGCACTGCATAACTTGAAAAGACACAAAAATCATGTGGTGTGGGAAAAAAATAAAGGTGTGTCTCAGATCCTTCCTTCAAGGATACATTGCTTTGAAAATCCATATTATAACGATACCTGGTAATAAGCCACTAAATCTTAAACCTATGTGAGAAGGGCCTTGCATAATTCATAGTGTCTACTCTAATGATTTATACTCATTGATCTCTATATATGGGGATCCCATCATGCCTTCCACAAATTCTTGGTTTCTCAAGAGGTAATTCACATAAAATGAACTTAATTCGATGTTTTATGACTTTAAATTGTAAATACTCACATCCTAGTAATATGCCATAAAACAATATGAAATCATCTTGTACACATGATGTTAAAATATGGGACAATGTCTTTGTTGTGTGAAATTAAACTGTATAGCACCATAGTCAAAGCTATATGACCCTAAACTATAGTTACCACCTGTCCCTACCATATTATATAAAACTGTGTGTCCAACATCCATTACAAAAGACATTAAACTACATAGTCCACATTACTATCACATGACATGGAACTAAACAATACCTTGGGTCCTCACTAGATAGGTTGTCCTTCCCCTCCCAGTGATGGTCTCCTACCGCACTACATGTTTCTTAATTTCCATTCCATGGGATGATTAGCGACACCTAGACCTCTCTTACAAGACCCAACCCAACCATAAACTTATTTATGGTCTCCCCCCTACCCCCTTTTAAACATGTCAAATCCTTTCATACAGATGTTACCATCTAGTGAATTCGATCACATGAAAATTTTACTCCTAGAGAATTTAAATCCCCCTAAACATCTCAACATGTGTACTCACACACCTTGTGAATTCCTAGAATTGGATCCTTGTCACACTCATGATCTGAACAGGTCCTCTAATGGTAAAAGTTACTAGATAGATGAATCACCTCCCATCCTAGGTGATAGATGATAGTTCCCATGTTTCAAACATGTTCAATGGTTGATCCTTTATTTTTTCACCCAATCATTGACTTGTGAGTTTATGGGACCTTTGTTTCGAACATGATCAATATTTGTTCCATACCCCTCAGTCTCCCCATTTTGAGATCCAAACCTTTGAAATCATTATTTACCTTCCATCCACATTTCTTTGTTCTAGTAGAGTTTTAACACCCTTTATGTTATCCACCTATGAATATGTGTGTGATGATCAAGTATGTCACCATCATCGGGATGTTCCAAAGCCTAATTTTTTTCCCTATCATTCTCTCCCTTATGATAAGGAGAACTCCTCTCTACTCCTTATTTCTCAGAATGATAATGGATCATGTGGGCTTGGGAATTATGGTGGAATCTTTCCTGAAGTTGTTAAGACGCGTAGGTGTTCTAAGATGGAATGTAAACTCTCATTTATTCCAAGCTCCAATAATTTAAACTTGAAACAATGGTCTAAGAATCATGGCTATAAACCATGTTCAACTGGTCTCAAAGAATTTTTATATTGTTTGAAAACTCCTTGTCCCACTTTTAATGTCTGTTTTATTCTCTTTTATACAACCTAAACATCCCTAGAACACTCAACCCACAAATAGTAAAAGCTCTATGACATTAAACTAGTAGCAATTTTGTTCCAAGCACCATGAACTTAAAATATGTGTAATTTTCCTTAAAGATATCTTATGTGGTGAGAGTCCTTTTATCCCTCTCTTCATATCAGGTTTCTACCTTCATTTTTCAAATGAATTTCTTCAAGACACACCCTCCTAGTCTAAGCTATATGACCATAAACTAGACAAAATCCCTAGCCTAATATCAATGGTTTTAAACTGGCAGTAGCACCCTATTGGTCCTAGTTTCATGACAATAGACTATGTAGCTAGAATCTTCTTATATGAAGTTTTAAACTATAAATCTGTACTCTCATCCTCACCTAAGAGGATAGCCCCTTCCACTTCAAGAATAATTATCCCACCACACCACATTCCAGAACTATGTGTGGCTTGATTCTTAGCTCCATGTGATACATTTTGATGCCTAGGTCCCTTATCTATAGACCAACCACAAATACCACCATTAGGTGAGACTTTATTTTTTATCATTTCCCCCCCCCCCCAATCCCACTATTAATGACAGATATGACAAAATATAGCTGAAAAAACTATTTCTCCCCACTATAGGTCCAAGTATGATGGCCTTAAACTATTTGAAACTCATTCCAAATATTTTTTCATGGAATAAGGCCTCTTGGTCCTTATCTTCACACCATATTGGCACTTTCTCCCATACCGTATGAAATTTTCTAGAAGACACCAGTTGTCAACACATCACAAACTTAAAATTCATGAAATTGACATCTTATGGCCCTTAATTCACTTATGATTCATGTCACCTCTAGAATTCTAGTGGCCAAATGGCCATTTTCATCGCATCCCCATTTGAGAGGACTACCCCTTTTGATGTTTTTCTCCTACCACATCGCATTTCAAAAATATTTATGTCTTGATTTGTAGAGACCCAAAGCTTGACGTACATGGACATTACATTAATTTGAGGAATACTTAATACATAATGAAAACAGACACACAAGGACCGTAATAGTTTAGTGTCTTTGGAATCTTGGAACAAAATATTCTAATCGTGGTGAAAGATCTTCAACATCTCCCATAAAGATCTTCCCCTTTTTTTCTTACCTAAAATCTTTCTTTATATCCTGGGGAAAAGAAAACATAAAAAGGGTGAGCTCAAAGGCTCAGTAAGGGTAAACATAAAGATCATAAAACAATCCATAAACATTTGAATGCAAAAACTTGAACATAAAATCTAAACATCAAAATCTTGAGCAAAGACATAAATCTTGGAAGTACATAAGGCACAGATCTTAAAGAAACATTAATCATGGTAAAATATCATGGGAATAAAACATGTAATTGTGGAATCCATTAAGCACATGTTATGATTTCCATATTATCCAAGGAATTGCTTCCAAGACCATATTAGTGGACAAAGTCCCTTTCTGAATCGAGTTCACTCCTCATTCCAGTCTTGTACTGAACCGGATTAACTTAATGTTCTAGCCATGTTTATCTCATGAGATATAAATCTTTACCCAATGCATTGGAGGGAGATATAGGTCCCACCCATCTCATAATGAAATCAATCTTACTAGTGCCACAAAATAAACATACATCATTCATAATAACCCAATGAATAAAATGGGTTTCATAAACATCATCCCATCATCACATAATCCATATAAAATAAATGGATATCATTTCATAATAAGAAAAATGAAACCATGTAAATCATAGAGACATTAAACTTGAAACATAAACATATGAAATAATTTCATCTTAGATGGAAAACGGTTTTGATAAAACACTTGAAATGAATTCATGAGAAAAATATCCTTTCATCTACAAAATCAATTTATTTTCAAAAAACATCATGCAATTTTAAAAGAAAAAGATTTTGTTGAAAATAGTCATGAAATATTTTGGAGGAATCATCATGAAAATAAGGCTTTATAAAACCGTAAAAATACTTTCATGTCGTATAAGTTAAAAAAACATTCTTCTCGTACTTTTGTCAGAAAAGTCAAAAAGTACCTCATATGGTAAACAAAAGAAAGATTCCATATATACCATGTAGTAAAAGTCAAAAATGGGTAAAAAGGACTTTAAAAATACATGAAAACATTTATAGAAAACAGGTACATGGATGATAAATATAACCCCATTAAATACTTAAAAATAAACAATCTCGGATAAAAACGAGACTGGAAAAGTTATCCCTTACCTTAGGTTTGATATGCTTCGTACGTATCCGAACCTCCACTTCTTTGACACGCCTATTTAAAACCTCTTCTTAGGGAACTAAAATTGGTCTTTGAAGAAGAACGGGACCTCTAGAATATTTCTAGGGAAGTTGAGAAGGTAAATGGCCAGATTTTGGTCGATATTGAAGGCTCCAAGTTGTGTAAATATGAGAGGGAGGAGGTGCCCTTTTATAAGGGAGGAGAGGGGCACCTTTGGAATCCTCAAAAATATTAGATTAATATAAATTTGAACCCCACATAAAAACCCCCAAAAATGACTCAATTCGAAGAGTAGATGAGATAGGGTTGTAATCTCATAAACCAATAAAATTAGAACATGTTTTGATCTTATTTTAAACCTTATCATTTTTATTTATCCTAATTTAATCTATTTAATTGTATTTGTGGTAATAAAATTCCAAATTTAAAATGGTTATAAATAATCACTTATGTGTTGTTAATTTTCCATAATTGGATAATTTATGACATTGTAGACTATATAAATTTCAATTTATAATTTTTTGAATATTTTTGTGATTTTTAAACAATTTTATATTATGTTATTTTTATAAAATAAAAATAGTGTCAATTTTGTCACTATTCATTTATTCGAATTTAAATAAATTCCCCACAGAGGATATATTCAAACCAAAATGATTAATAACTTCCTAATATGTCATATTCATCTATAAAATTTGTGAAGAACATTAATTAGTTCATATAATATTTATTTTAAAATTTATAAAACCATTTATTTGATATTTCTCTTAATAAAACAATTACTACATTATTTTTGTATAATCTTTTAATATACATATAATTGCATAAAAATTAAAAATAAAATACTAGGATGAAGATAAATATCAAATATTTACTAATAATACTTTTAGTCAGATTTATCTTCCAAAACACCAAACTTTTAAAATGTTATAGTTATTAAATTATGAAGGTGACAACTTTGACATCATTTAAAATAAAATAATATAAGTGTCATAACCACTTTTATAAGACCCCAAATGGTCATATATTCGGTCATTGAATGATTATGGTATATATATAAACTAAAAATAAGTTTTGGGCAGGTTTTTGGGCCTTTTAATATGTATTATTATTTCAATAAAAACAATATTATTGATTTTTCACTAAATAAATAATTTCTACATCGTTAATGTATAAGCTAATAAGGTAATTAAATAAATGTTAAAAATTACAAATAAATTACCATGATAAATAAAACCATTTTATCTTTCAAATGAGTATTTCTAACCGAATTTATATTCTGTATAATCTTATATTAAAAATACTTTAATTATTAAATTTTGAGTGAGACATATTTCACTTTCCTTCTAATTAAATAAACTAAAGGTCTTAATCACCTCCAAGTGGGTTCTACTGGATTCAATTTCGACCCAAATATGACTTAAGAAAAAATATAATCATCCCATTGTATTAAGAAAAGTGTTATGGTAATTTTATAATATTATATTTACCCTTATTTACCCAATTTACCTTTTACTATGGTAAATAAAATTTATCGTAGTTACTATTCATAATGCCCAAAAATAAAAAGTAGTATATTAATATAATTTGGACGCACTGATTCCAAATATGAAATCCATTTTTCCAAATTCAATACATAGAATTTCCATAAATTAAATTAAGATTAATCCCGTTGTCGAAAGAAAATGGGTTTTTGTTTAAAACATTGCAAAAGATTGAATTGATTTAACCGACGAATTCAATGTAAAATCAACGCCAATGACATACATTTTATTAAATTGTAAAAATATATTCTATGTATACTTTAAAATCATTCAATATTATAATTTAACCACATAAATTATTACTACGAAAAAAATTTGTTTTTAATTAAAATATAGCGTGTTTTTACTATTCATCAAAATATGAAAATTACCAGAATAATATGAAAAATTTATCCAAAGTAAATTTATATATTCTGATTCCAAAGAAGAATTTTATTTTTTCAAATTGAACTTATAAACATGTCAAACTAGATTTAAAGTGGGTGCACCATCAAAAGGTTGCAAAACTGCATTTTTTGAAAAATACATATTTTACCCGAAAAATTTATTTTGTTCTCATACCATGTTCTATAAAATGTGTAAGATGAATAATAATGTTATAAAATTAAAAATTTATTTAATACTATTCATAATGGCTAGTTCATAATAATATTATAACAATATATCGTCGTTTAGTGAAATCTGGTATTGCGTACAACACACGCAATCGATGAAGGTCGCGATTGCGTGTAATGAAAGCCAAGTCAGGGTTGCGTGTAGTGAAAGACTCCTTTGTTGTTGCGTATAACAAAATCCAACCATATTTCATTTATACATTGAATACATATATATATATATATACACTCAATTTTACGTAGAATAACTACTATCAAACAAATTTGAAATTGTGTGTAACACGATCCAAGATTAGTGTTGCGTATACTGCAAGCCAATATGGTGTTGTGTATAGTACAAACTAATCATGGTGTACAATAGAAGACATCAAAGAAACTAAAAATAATATATCTCATAAAATCTCAGGGAGTTACATGATTCCACTTTCTATGGGATAAATAGCAATTCCTAGGTCACCTACCATGGGCCCAGACTGAAATCGCCTCATTACACATACCTTTATTGGGCACCCATGGTCCTGCCTCAGATCTTAATGTCAATATGCATACAATAACTATGTGAAACTTGGAAATAGGTGGTTCAACCACTAACACTCTAAACTATGAGTATTTTTTTATGGTACAAGGCCTATTTGTCTCCATTTTCACATCAGGTTTATGATATCTCTACAACTATGAAAACTCCCCCAAATGGTCCTAACACCATGACCTTATACTATGCACAGTCATCCACACATATTCCCCAAAATGTGCACCTATCTAACCCAAATGGAATGGCCCTAAAATTTCCATGGAAATTGACACAGATGTCTGTTAGGTTAAAATACCATATAGAAAATCTGAGAAAATTCAATCTTTCACTCGTCAAGTCACCATTATCACTTGGTAAAAAATGAGGGCATGAATGAACAAGGTACAAAGCTGGAGGGACTCTTCACTGAGCCTTAAAAAATCCTAGTTGTTCTTACTATACCCACCAATTCAGGAAAAATATATATCCAAACATAGCTCACTCTACTTAACAAGTTCCACTATAAGGTATCATTCTCTATTTTCCCATTTCGTACATCCCAGTATGATGACATAGAAAACACTACCCACATCTCAGTTATAAGACACTAAATTGTGCTAGTAATGTCATGGTCATATGACATTAAAATATATAATGCATCATCCTCACTCAAGTCTCTTGCCCATAACCTGGAAACCAAATTTAAACTCCATTTGTGAGGAAATATTAGCTTTCACTTTGGTCGATATGATCGCCCGATGGGATTAGATATGTGGTGGTGTAATGCCTAGATCATTGAACACTACTCGAACATCACCTCAGTTAACACCGTGATTTGTGTCTTCTCTGATTTGGATCCCCACCATCCTCTGAATCTGAATATTCCCCCAAATGGTAATGGTGCCTGGCCAAGATGCCTCACCTCATGTCCTAGGAACATGCCTCAAAGGGATTTCAATAAGAGTTTGAAAGGTCCTATGTTTCAAACATGGTCAAAGGTTGGACCACATTTATATCTCACCACCCTTGATAGTAAGATTGAAAAACCATCATTTCAAGCATGGTTAACAGTTATCTATATTCCTCTTGTCACTCCTCATTGTGTTTGATGTTCTGAATATCTTGATTCATATACTCCATCATCCTCTTTGTTTAGGTATAATCCAATGCCCCCAGCATCACCCCAATCATGTTCCTGTGAACATTGACAAAGTAAGTTTGTTACGCAGATCCCTCATCTCTAGAAAAAAAATTTAGGTAAATACATACCCAATTTTTGATGTATCATTCTAAAACCAATCATTAAAGCCTTGTCTGGCACTCACATTTAAGTGATAAATCTTCTATTTATCTCATTTTTCTCACACCGATCATGACTTGTGTGGTATTAGTGTTTTATAGTTGATCTTATTATTGATGTGATCAAGATTTAGAATATATATATATATATATATTCACATAGGGAATTGAATAATACATTTTTATTACCTTCAATGAGCAGGTTCATCCACAGGTTGGAGCCTTTCCTTTATTACAAAAGAGTGAGGAAGAAAATTAAAAGTAGAATCCCTACCCTAGAGATCGACTTCATCAATTCAATGCTCTAGATTGGATAGCCTCTCCCTGGAAGTTTCTAGGGTTTTATGATACATGGTGATCTCTATTTACTTCTTATAAACCGTAATTCAAACCTCATCCACCCGGATCTACACCCCGTCTTGTTTGGACCTATACACAACCACTACGGATTCCTACCCTACTACCTCAGCCTTAGTTGCCACCAAACATTCCCTTAGTTGGTCGATGCTCTCTATTTTCACATTGATGAAGGGTTTGTGATTCCATGCTTGATTATCTTGCTAATAAATCTCATGTTTGTCCATATATAGTGACTTAGTGCCTTCATATATCTCCATTTACTAGGTATCATCAATATCCTACCATTCTACATGCACCCTCTTGGAAACATAGTCAGGGACCAATGTGTGGAGAGCATGGGAATCCACACTACCAATCCCCAAGTTTAGTAATTAGTACAGGAGGGATCCCATATAACTCACAAGGTCTACATCTAATGTGTAAGTAAATAAGTTTCACACACTTCGACACACCTTGTACTAAACAAATTGGTTCTCTTCGGTGACATCAGACTGAGAATCTTTTGAGTCCTCAGGTGGTGCAGGCTCATACTCAGGTAAAGATGTAGTGACATCAGTAGCAAGATCCTCCTTAGGAACCCTCTTAGATGGGTTGGGCTCCATGTTAAGAGGATGACTGATCATATCCGACACTTTGTTGGTGGTAGCATCCTCTTATACCTAAATCTCCCCCTCCCCCAACTGTGTCTGTATATACGATGGGTTTCTCTCTAGGGATTAGGGTTAAACCACCATAGACAACTGGCTCTTTAGGGGATGGCTTAACCACTATGGAAAGCACTTTCACATACCATCCCAAATACCCTAGTACATTGGTTCCCAAACTCATCTCTAATGTTTCCCAAATAGTTTTCTGGATCCCAATGGGTTGGCAACTAGAACCTATAATCAAGAAGAAGTCAAAGGGAACAATTTTTTCACAATTATAATAAAACAAAAGAAGGTAAAACAATAGACAGTTGGTAGGCCAAACACTCCTCAATGAGAAATTACAATTAATAGACATATGTACCAAAGAATACATTATCCAATAAATTCCTCATCATCATAAAGACAAGATTTTAGAATCACTATTAAATAAGTGGAACATATCACCACTGGTCACCACCATTACTCTAGGTCCCATGCTCAAGAACATATTCCACCTTAAATTTGAACATTCCATTTTTTGGACCTAGAATAACAAAATAAAATAAACACCAGAAGGAAAAGGTTGAGTGTGATCTAAATATCCTAATAGGGTCTCACCAAGCATTACATAAGTAGTTACAATACAAATAAAACATTTATATTTTAATTTAAATCAAAAGAAGGCATGGAAAATCATTTTTCATTATTTTGATCAAACATACTTTCAAATTAATTAGATTTATGATATAAAAAATAGAATGAAATGAAAATGTCCATAAATCAAGGGAATGAATAAAAGAAGTTCCATAATCAATGGCATGTAATAATCAAATCAAAACTAAGAAACATGCACATATTCCATGTGGTTATTTAGTTATAGGATATATGATCCATAAACATCTTCATCAATCATCATGGTTCAATGTGTGTGGGTGTGTGTGCACATCCCTGGGCTCAAGCCATCAGGATAGAATCATTCAACACCCCATGGGGGAAATCATGTCGAATTAGGTTTAGTTAGAGTTTTAATCATCAATCCATTTCTAGGAAGTTATATTCTTATCTTTCTTGACTTAATCACCCACTAACAACCTAGTATCACATGTGTTTCAATCAATCAATCATGGGAAAATATTTCATTTCAACTGAATTCATCATTCATAGTTAAAATTAACAATTTCAAGTACAATGCACCATTTCAATTTCAAAACCAATATATTTTTCATTAAATTTATACCTTTTAAAATGATATTTCATTTTAAACCATATTTTCATGAATCAACATCAAATCATTTCAATCCATATTTTCTCAAATCACAGCATATTCTCAAATCCTTTGAAAATATGTTTTATTTTAAATATCTTATTCCTTTGAAATCAATCATTAAATAATCACAATTAAATGTTTAAAAAATAGTTGAGAACACATTTAAAATCATGAAAGAAACCATGGTTTCAATTATAGGGAAAATCCTTATAGAATAACATACATTTAATCATAAGATCAATTGATCAAACACCTATAATTGGAATAAAAACAGAGTTTCAAAGGCATGGAAGATAAAAAAGGAATCCCTAGAAACATATCCCATTAGATCAAGGTTCCAATCCATAAACATCATGAGTATTTTTCACTCTCAAATGAGAGAATTAAAAACATATGATTACATAAGAGAGAAGATTCACTTACTGAAGAGGTATCAATCACGTACTCCAGTAATTCGATAAAAAAGAGGTTGTAGGGGTCAAAATACCCTATAGAGGGCCTCCAAGAACCAAGGGTTTGAGTTATAGCTGAATAAGAGGTAATTTTGGATTTAAAATCGGGTTTGGTATTTAAATTTTTATGAAGCATAGACCACACCCCATCCCCCCATAGACACTGTATATAAGGATGAAAATAACCCATACCATGGAATAACCACCCCAGACCATGCTGCAACAAACTTTGGACAACTTCCCTCTTCATTCCATGGAGTATAATGCACTCAGATCCACTTTTCCCAATGTAAGGCTATGGAATATCTCCCACAACATGCCATATCCACCCTCAAAATGATAGAATCATCCCAAATTGATCTATGAGGACTCCACAACATATCATGTTCTCTGCACCACAATAGTACCCAAATAGAATAAAAATGTACTTTTAATGGACATGCCTACTCTGGAAGGAAATATTTGGAATTTCATATTATTTAATTCTCAACTGGTGATAATCAAATCAAAAATATGTCTTTGATAACCACATCACCCCTATTAACTGGTCAAATAAATCATTTATCCATGGTCATAGATATTTTTTATTTATAGTAACTTGATTTATTTTTTAGTTATCAACACAAAGGAAAAGTGTACCATCATCTTTCTTTACAAAAAGAATCAGCACCACCCATAGTGACACACTCAAGAATATAAAACCTATATCCAATAGATCATCTAGTTGGGTTTTCAACACATTCATTTCGACTAGTACCATATGGTATGAAGGAATAGGGATGGGTTGGGGAACTTGGTATTATGTCAATAGAGAAATTGACTTCCCTTAATGGTGGAAAATTAGAAAAGTTAGTTGGAAAGAAATTGTAAAACTCAAATACCACTTAAGGAAGATCACCACTAAGAGACACTTTCGCTAAATTTAAAGTAAAAACGGATATCACTCTGCCCGAATCCTGAAAAGGTGGTCCACCACTACTCAATCTCGGGTCCCATTCTCACTGGAAAACCTAACACACCCCATAATGGGTATAAAATGGACCTACTAAAGATAATAGTCAATTAGGGCTCTATGGATAATTAGTCAACACATCCAAAAAAGTATATCAATGGGTTTCATGTCAAGAACTAGAAAATCCCATGTGAGCTCAATATCAGATAAATAAAAGACATGGGAAGGGAATTGAATACCATGCACTCACTTTGTTTTGAGAGTCATAGTAATATTCATCACATATTAAATAATCTTTGTATGGGGTTTGGAAAATCAATAACATGAGTCAATATAAATGAATGATATTCAATAGTATAAAATAAGGAAGTCACTAAATATGAAGTTATAGTGAAGGTACCTCTCATTATCACTAGACTCACATCAGCTACCTCTTTATACTCTTACACTACATGAAGAATCTTTATTCTGGATTCTTGTAGCTGGAACCCTTTAGTTCTTGAAGCATCAAAATACAATTCAGTGCCTTTAGGTGTTGATGATCCCACTCCACTTCACAGGGCATAAAAGATATAGCAGAACATCTATAGGTGTCCTAAGAGACTGCATGAACCATAAATCATTGATGCATCAGTACACACTCACCATGAGTACCCGACCTTTCCCCACTGAAATAAAATCATATGGCCTATTCCACACACCACACTGTTTCTAGATGATGCCTAGGTTTTTTATGCTTTTTATTACATGGGGAGAATTTTTGGAATGGGTTCTTTAAATATTTAGTGTTTTTTGTTGTTTGATTATAATTCCTTAAATTTTTTAAGTCATTTAAATCCTCATATGTGAAAATTTATAGCATGTAGTGTGTTATATCACATATATTTATCATGTGTTATTTTATAAAAAATAATGTGGAAATTATTTTTCTACTGTTAGTTATAAAGAAATTAAGCTACTACTAATAAATGTTTTCTATAGTTAGTTATAAATTTTTGTTGCTGTTATAATTTTTTTCTATTGCTAGTTTTAAAATTTTTCTAGTGTTAGTTCAAAAATATTTATACTATTAATTTAAAAATCATTCTATCATTAGTTAAAAAATATTTCTATAATTAGTTTAAAAATATTTCTATCACTAGTTTAAAAATCTAGCTACCATTAGTTCAAAAATATTGCTACCATTAGTTAAAAAAATAATACTACCATTATATTAAAAATATTTCTACCGCCAGTTCAAAAATCCTTCTATAACTAGTTCAATATCCTTGTTACCACCAATTGAAATTATATGTTATCATTAATTCAAATATTTTTTATCACCAGTTCAAATTATATGCTATTATTAGTTCAAATGTTTGCTACCAATAGTTTAATTTTTATGTTTTCTTTAGTCCAAAATTTATGTTATTGTTAGTTTAAAATAAAAAAAATCATACCATCAATTTTTTAATTTTTTAAATCTAAATTATTTTTATCCTAAAATATTTTTATATTATTTTTTTAATATTATTTTTATAACCATGTGTTTCCAGTTTTTAAATATAATTTATGTTTCATACTTTATTTATTTAAATTGTTCCATAATTAATTTTAATTATTTATAAACATGGTTAAAGATTGCATTTATGCTATTTCCCTTTTTGATGCATGATATTTGGAAATTATTTATTCTTGCATTATTTGTGGAATTATATGATTAATTATTAAGGAATTAGTTTCAATGTTTTATTTAATCTGTTTAATTAATTATAATTATTCAAATGATATATTTAATTTAATTTTAATTATTTTAATTTTCTTGGAATCCATTTTATACCTAATGAAACAAGTTTACTTTGTTATTGTTATTTTAAGTTATCCTAAACTTTTACTTAAGATCTCTTTTGGTATTGTAAGCTTTGTAGAATTTATATAAAATATTTAGAAGATGTATGGAATAAAGATCGATAACATAATTGACACTCTACTTTTCCATGAGAATAATGTTATGAACTTTCAAAGTGTTGTATAATATATAAATTCATATGAAATAATCTATTTTATCATCTGGATGATCTCTCAAATGTCAAATTACATCTTCTTCAACTTATACTACCTTGAGGAGATGAGATGATACTTTACTCAACAACTAGTACCTATGCTTCATTCGTTTTATATTATATTTCATTATGGTATCTTGTGTTTGTAACACTACTTCCCATCTTTGGCATGCACTCTCATTTTATGTTTATGCTTTTATATAAAAAATCATTTTTTATTTGGGTCATGACTGCCAGATTCTAATTTCAGGACCTTTCGGTTTGTGACTCTAGGTATCTAATGTTAGGGTTTTAATTAGGTTGTGACTCTGAATACAAAATTTAGGTGAATTTTTTGTTATAATTACACTAGAAAAAGTCTGTTATAATTGGTTTATCATTCCCCTTCAAAAAAAATTATTTTTAAACAATGTATCTCTTGACGAATAAATAGGTTTAAGAGTAAACGAGGTACACTTTGTACTAAACTGCTATAAAAACATAATTACATTATTTATTTTATTCAGTTTCTAATTAACTCTTTTAATTATCTTTTATAATTAATTTATATAATTAATTTATTCATCAGAGAAATTTTAATATAGTCTATTCACCCCCCCCCCTCTAGAACATCTATCATCTTTCTATCAGAACAATCAATTGGTATCAAATCATGACCTTTCTTAAGGATAATTTAGCTATATCTTTTTTTTTCATGATACCCAACAATTGGAATAAAATATAATTCCTTTTGTAATTTATCCAATACTTCTATAGATTCTATTTTTTATATTTTATTGTGATAACCTGTTCCCAAAAATTACAATCTAAGGATAAAGTTCCTATAATATTGCTGGAGTGGATGAAAATGATGGATGGATTCCTCAAAAGTCACCTCACTTTGATAGAAATGATTATGGTTGCTGGAAATCCAGAATATAGGTGTACCTCAAATAGATAATCATAGAATATTGGTTGATCGTGGTGAAACCTTATAAGATACTAGATACAAACCCTAATACTCTTATAGGAAACAATACTATTATAAATGTTTTAAATTACAAAGTACTAAATATACTATATTGTGCTATTTACAGAAGTGTGTCAAGTCATGTGTCAACATTTAAGAAAGATCATGATTTCTAGAAGATTCTACAAGTGACCCACCTTGGATCATACAATATAATTATAACCAAACTTTGAATTCATTGAGAGAAGTACCAAGAATTCAATATGGGTGAAAAAGAAACTATAAATCAAATGTTCCATAGATTAACAGGCATTGTAAATGGAATGAATTCCCATTGAGAAACATTGGAGAGACCTATACTTGTTGAATGATTCCTAGGAGTTCTACCAAATAAATGGAATGAAAAGAAGGTTGAGATTTGTGAAATCAAGAATTTAAAAGAATACACACTTGATGAAATCATCAAATCACTTCTTCAATAAGAACATGAGTTAAATAATATCACCAAAGAAGAGACTTTAAATAAGAAAGGTATTTCTATCAAATCTCATATAAATTTTTTTCATAACTCTTCTTAATCTAAGGCATAGGAAGGTGACAATAGATAAATCACAAATATAATAAAAGGTATTTATAATTTTATGAAGTGAAAGAAAATATCAAAAAGTGGCCAAGAAAAGATCAAAATAATATTCAGGATGAAAATAAGGTTTTAAATTATTGACCATGTGTAACCTGTAATGAATGTAGAAAGAAAGGTCACATCAAACCTGATTGTTGAAATCCCAAACAAGAAAGTAGAGATAAGAAATAAAAAGATTAACTGAAAGGTGCTTATCATGATGGATGGAGTTTCACTAAATAATCCAATTCAAGTGATGAATCTGGATGTGAGGAATAATCATCCAACCTTCGCTTAATGGCAGTAAATAAAAATAAAGTATGTAATTATTCTGAATGAAGATATTTTTATGATATTGATGGTTATATATTTATGAATTTTATGAAGAAAATTAAAATCTATAAAAACATGTATTAAGAGTTACTATTTTGTATAAAGAATTTAAAGAATAAATTAAGAGGCTTATTAAGTATAGTAATAAAGTCAATAAGGATAATGTTTCTCTTAGGGAAGAAATAAAAAAAATCTACCTCATGTTATAAAAGTAAGATCTATGATGATTTTGAGTATGTTCAAAATGAAAATGTTAATCTTATAAATGATATTGTAAGAATAAAAGTGATGTTATCTAATTTTGTTCAAGGAAAGTGAAAAAAATATGATAAAATGTTAGCTATGATGAAATCTAATAAAAATAAAACTAGTTTTAGTTATAATCCATAGATTTCTAAATTAAACAAGACTACCTTTTTAGAAAGTTATTCTATAAAGTTTCCCTCGATTACATGTTTTAAATGTTGTATGCAAGGAAATTGTGTTAATGAATTTTTTATTTGATATCCTCTTTATTTTTGTTATACCAATACTTTTTATTTTAATGAATTTATCTATAAGAGTACCTTACAATAAAAATTTTAAATCTGTTTGGGTACCTAATAATTCTATTAGTATCCTAGTTAGTCCCAAAATAGGATGGTTACCAAAAATATCAAGTAATTTATTTTTGTAGGAAAAATGATTTAAATGTCTCAACAATGATACATGGTACATGGACAGTGGCTGTTCCAAATACATGATTTATGACCTATCAAATTTTCACTCATACACCAAATACGATGGAGGCACTATCACTTTTGGAGATAAATCTAAAGGTAAGGGTAAAGGAATTTGTGAAGTAGGTATTTCTAATGTTTTTTTAATTTCTAATGTTTTATTTGCTGAAGTTTTGAAACCTAACTTAATTAGTATTTCAAAATTATGTGATGTTGGTATGTATTTTATATTTTAAGATAATAAATTTTTAACTTTTTAAAATGAAAATTTTTTATTTTATTCTAATAGAAAAGATAATATTTATTCTATTAATTTCTCTGATCTATTTAATAAAAAATTTAAGTGTCTCAATTCTATAGAATTAGGTGATTTTATATTTCGTAAAAGTCTTGGTCATTCTCATTTATGAATGATACGTTATTTATTCAAGCATGGGGACATTCTATATTTACCCCAAGTTAAAGGTAAGAGAAGATTTTTTTTGGGATTCATTCTTAAAATCTATGTAGCATAAAGAATTCTTTCAAATTTTTCAATCATGTTTCTACTTATATACCTCTTGAATTATTAAATATTGATTTATCTGGTCCCATGAAAATTGCTATTTTAGGGGGAATGAAATATGTTTTTTCATTGTTTATGATTTTAGTATATTCAAATGGGTTTATTTTCTGTCTCATAAGAATGAAACCTTAGCTAGATTTATTTATTTTTATAATCTATTTCAAAAAAAAGGTTCTTTAATTTTTTTCTATTAGAAGTGATAATGGAGGAGAATTTATTAATTTAATTTTGGAAATTTTTGTGAAGAAAATTGTTATGCTCATAATTTTTCTTTTCCTGGAACACCAAAACAATATGGTGTTACTAATTAAAAAATATAACTATTCAAGAAATAGAATGAGCCATGCTTAATGAATATAGTTTACCAAAATATTTTTGGCCTGAATCTCATAATACTTCTTGAAATGTTTTGAATGGAGCTTATGTTATACCTTTGTTGAAGAAAACCCTTTATGATTGTTTAATGGTAGAAAACGAAATATTTTTTATTTTAAAGTTTTTGGATATAAATTTTTAATCTTGAATATGAAATATAATTTAGGT
Organism: Viscum album; assembly: GCA_963277665.1. NCBI lineage: Eukaryota > Viridiplantae > Streptophyta > Magnoliopsida > Santalales > Viscaceae > Viscum > Viscum album. Next base: position 1,250,046,461 of record OY728127.1, read on the forward strand.
AAGTTTGATGCTAAAAGTTTTAAATATATATTTCTTGGTTATTAATTTAATATTAAAGCATATATATTTTATAATAAGCATACAATGATGATTGAGGAATCTGTACATATAAATTTTGATGAATATTATGATGTTTATAAATCTATTTTGGAAAAAATTGAAGATGATTTTAGGTATTTCTTTTTTGGTTAAGAGAAACCACTAGATAATGTATTTATTGAGGATGGGAAAATGATTCTAAATTTAATACTAGAAATTAGAGTATTCATAATGTCCATCTTATTGATATTGTGATTGGTAATTTTTGTTCTAGTATGAAAACCAAAAACACTAATTTAAATTTATTTTCTTACTCTTCTTTTGTTTCTAATCATGTTCCTACTAATTTTTTTGATGCTTTAAATGATCCAAATTAGAGTCTTTTATGAAATATTGTCTTAATAAATTTATTAGAAATAATTTTTGGACTTTAGTTTAATTACCTGAGGATAATCAGGAAATTGGAACCAATTGGATATTTAGAAACAAGATGGATGAATATGGATAGATTATTAAAAATAAATACATACTTTTTCCAAGGATACTCTCAAGAATAAGGTACAGACTTTAAATATTCGTTTGAACTTATTTCCAAGTTAAAGTCTCTTAGAATATTTTTATATTTTTCTTGTTTTAAAGGTTTTAAATTATATCAAATAGTTGTTAAAAGAAAAATACCATGGAACACCCTGAGAGGAGGGGGTGAATTAGGGTGTCAACTTTTCCTCAAAAATTGATAGATCTTATTCCCATGTTGGTAGAAACTTGTTAAACATATCTGAAGTAAATTTTCATAAATAAAACAACAATGTGAAAATATAACATTGAGTAATTTTACTTGGTTCACCACTAAGGGCTAGTCCAAGGAGCATATGGAAATAGTGTGTTGGTTGTACCTAAATCCACTATTTTTCACTAGGTGTGGAATATAGAAGTTTTCACATAGCCACTTTGTTCCAGGCACACTACATTTATAATGTTTTATGGATAGCGCACTGCATCCCTCAGAACACTTCCATTGACTCCCCCTTTCTCACTGCATTGGGAAGAATCTACACATATTTCATGGACTTGTAGGTCCCTCCATTTTTATTAAAGAACTCATCCTCAAATATAGATAGATGCTCTGTTGTAGTCCCACTTCTACCCATAGATGTAATCTACCTTTCCACGCACTGATATTTCACATAACATTCCTCCATGAACTAGCCTATATCCTCTGTGAATTGAACCGCTATGCGTAGTGTGTGTGCTCCGCATACCACCTTCACAAACTGTATCTGTGTACTAACTCTGCATTCCACTTTCATGTGTCGCTTCTTCTCTACAGAATAAATCTTCCTCCATGAACTTTCTTCCATAAACCATATTTCATGTACTATATTCCTTTGTGGGCTATAGTTCCCTACAAAACCCCTTTACTGGTTGTCTCTGCAGACCACTTCTCCTTTCACGGAATCCTCCTCGTGAACCTCTTCTCCTTTGTGGGTTGTCTTCCTGCGAACCACTTCGTACTTCACTGAATTCGCCCAGATTTCTAAATCAAAATATCTCTCTGCAATTAAAGTACTAGTGATCCTTATATAAGAAAATAAATCCAAAAATATTTCTAATCCATTTTACTTAATCATTCGATGTGTTAAATCCTTTACCGTGTACTGCTTCACCCACGAACCATTTTCCCTACATGGTCTGCATACCACCACTCTTCCTTCACAAGGGCCAATCTCTTCTAAAAACCAATATCTGCCACATTTTCACTGGTGACAAGCCATCATAGGTACCATTTTCCTTAAATGTATTGTGAACCTTACCACGAACCATATCTGTCATGCGAACCATTTTTCCTTTGCAATCTGTGTATTGCACTTCTTAGTTCGCGTACCACCACTACGTGGATATCCTACCTTTGTCATTTTTCCTCATAGTTCCATGTACATCCCTTACTGGTCTGCGAAATATGCTTCATGTTCTATGAACCATGCTTTGTAGACTCATTTTCATAAAACCTTCCTTTTCCAAAATGATAAACTCCTGATTTTGAGGACCAAAAATTTGGCAAATACTGGGAAACTATGCCACCTTAAACACCTGCTTTAGCAGGTACTATATGATCACTCATCTTCCAAACTCCTTGATCAACCCAATGTGGATTGACAAAAAAATAAAAACCAAGCTTAATTACCACAAAAGAACAACCTTGGGTCTAACAAAAAGTACATTCCTAAATGGTTTTATAACTAAAGAAATTTATGTTTCTCAACCCCTTGGTTTTGAAAATGAAAATTTTCCTAATCATGTTTTTAAATTATCTAAAGTTTTATATGGTATAAAACAAGTTCATTGTTTTTTTTATGAACAGATTTATTTATTTCTATTAAATAATGGTTTCAAGAAAGGTAATGTTGATCCTACTATATTTATTAAAAAATATAATGATATTTTAATTGTGCATATTTATGCTGATGATATAGTTTTTGGTTCCTCTAGTGAATTTATTTGTAATTATTTTTCTACTTTGATGTCATCTAAGTTTGACATGAGTTTAATGGGATAATTAATGTTCTTTCTTAGACTTCTAATTTCTTAGAGGAAAGATGATATCTTTATTGATCAATCTAATTATGATAAAGAGTTGGTTGAAAGGTTTGGTCTCAATTCATGTATGCTTATGAAAAATCCTATGAGTACTAATTGTAAATTATATGTTTATGCATACGGTGAATCTGTTGATATTAAAGTTTATAGAGGCATGATAGATAGATTGATTTATTTAACTACATCTTGACCAGATATCATGCTTAGTGTTTTTATATGTGAAATATTTCATGATGATCCAAAATAGAGTCATATTAAAGTGATTAAAAGAATAATTAGATGTGTTAAAGTAACTGTTAACTCTGGTTTGTATTATCCTAAAAAAACTATTTTGATTTAATATCCTATTCTAACCTTGAATTTAGAGGCTAAAAAATTAAAAAAAATAGAACATTGGGTATGTTCCATTTTATTCAAAAATTTTAATTTCTAGGTCTTCTATGAAGCAAATATATATTTCTCTATCTACTGAAAAAGTTATGTATATCACTAACTTTATTTATTGTTCTCAAAGTATATGGATTAAGAATGCTTTACATGATTTTGGTATCTATCCTGATATATATCTTATCTATCGTGATAACATATTTTCAACTTCTATTTTTATAAATCCTTTATATTATTCAAGAAAAAATCATATAAATATTTTATTTCATGTTATTAGAGACCATGTGAATAAGGGTGATGTTGTTTTAGAATTTATCCCTACTGAGAATCAACTTGTAGAGATCTTTACTAAGCCTTTAGACTTTGGTCGGTCTGAAAAAATTAAATTTGAGTTTGGGATCTTGGAAGGTAAATTGTTTTATATCATCATATGTATATGAGGAGTTTCTGTTATATATTTTTATTTACTTACAAAAGGGAGAAGAAAATAAAATGTTCTTTGTTTTACAGGTTATGTTTTGTAATGTTTAGTTTTGTAATCAAACAAATTGGGAGAGATTGTTTGTTTATGTTTTGTTTGATTACATGGGGAGATTATTACGCATGGGTGATTTAAATAAACAATGTTTTTTTATTATAATTCCTCACGTGATTTATGTCATTTAAATCCTCATATGTAAAAAATTATAGCATGTTAGTGTGTTATATCACATATATTTTTAATGTGTTATTTTATGCAAAAATAATGTGTTAATTTTTTTCTATTGTTGCCTATAAATTTTTTTCTACCGCTAGTTAAAAAAAATTACTAATAGTTATACATTTTTTCTAATGCTAGTTATAAATTTTTAGCTACTACTAGTTATAAATTTTTTATACAATTAGTTCGATGCTATTTCTATTATTAGTTAGAAAAATATTGTTACCGTTATTTAAAAAATCTTGCTACTATTAGTTTAAAAGTATAGCTACCATTAGTTCAAAAATATTTCTACCAATAGTTCAAAGATCTGTTTGTTGTGGCTTCAAAAATATTGCTACCTCTAATTCAATATCCTTTCTACAACCAGTTCAAATTATATTCTACCATTAGTTCAAATTTTTTCTAACGTCAGTTCAAACTATATACCACAATTATTTAAAATGATTTATACTATCAGTTCAATTTCTGTGCTATAATTAATTTAAATTTTATTCTACCATTAGTTCAAATGAAAAAGTTTGATACCATCATTTTTTGAATTTGTTAAGTCTAAATTATTTTTATCCCAAAAAAATTATATTCTAGTTTTAATATTTTTTTATCACCAAGTGTTTCCAGTTTTTAAATACAATTTATGTTGAACACTTTACTTATTTTAATTATTCTATAATTAATATTAATTATTTATAAATATGGTCAAGTATTTCATTTATGTTATTTCTCGTTTGGATGTAGGATATTTGGAAGGTATTTTTTCTTGAAATATTTTTGGAATTATCTAATAGATTATAAAGGAATTGGTTTTAATGGTTTATTTAAAAAATTTCGAATCATTCTAATTATTCAAATGATGTATTTAATTTAATTTGAATACTTTTTATTTTCCTGGAATCTGTTTTATCTCTGATAAAATAGGTTGATTTTTTTTATTATTTTAAATGATTCTAATTATTTTCACGAGCTCTCATTAATTATTGTATGATTTTAAAAATTTATATAAAGAAATTAAAATATTTATGGAAATGGAGCGATAACATCTTTGACACTAAGTGTTTCCACAAGAATAAAGCTGTAAACTTTCAAAGTGTTGTATAATATGTAAATTCTTGTGTAATGCTCTGTATCAACATATGGATGATCTCTAAAGTGTTGAATTACATCTTCTTTGAATTATACTATCTTGAATAGATGATATGATTCTTTACTCAATAAAAAGTTCCTATGATTCCTTCATTATATCTTCTCTTCCATTATATTCACTAGTATTTGTAACACTATGTCCCATCCCTGACATGCACTCTTACTTTTTATGCTATTACAAACAAAATAATTCTTTCCATCAGGTTATGACTCTCGAATTACAAATTCTAGACCATTTAGACTCTGACTCTAAGTATCTAAAGTTAGGTTTGTGATTGGGTTAAGAATCCCTATACAAAAGCCAAGTTTATTTCTATTTATATTTACACTATAAAAAGTAGGTTGTAATTGGGTAATGATTCCCATTCAAAAATCATATTATCGCACAATGTATCTCACTGAGTATAGAGGTATAATAGAATACTAGGTCTACATTGGACTGAACTACTATAAAAACAACCTTGAATTATTTATTTTATCTTGCTTCCAATAAACTCTTTTAATTAAATTTTATAATTGATTTATAAAATTAATCGATTCATTGAAGAAATTTTAATCTATTATATTCACTCTCCCTCTAAAACATATATCATGTTCCTATAAGACCTAACACCCTACTACTGTTATCGACCATGTGACTCCTCACACATTTTCTTTCATTTAAAGTAACTAATAAAACTTCCACTTTGAGTAATAGGAACTCCTGTCAACCCAAACTTACCATCCAAGTTAGGCTCATCCATCAATGATCTATCTATCACATCAAAATAAGAAGTGATCTACAACTTTAAAACCTAAGATCAGATATCATATTTAAGACCCATCATGAACTATAATTCCTTCAATTTCTCATTTTTCACCACCTTAGGAGAAAACTGAACAAGTTCAACAAAAAAGATCACATACTGAATAAAAATCTTATCACCCTTTTTGAGGATAAGAAACTCTATAGACATTTACAAAACCATAAAATCTAGATAGAACTATTATTTAAATAAGGATATAAAGACTTTATACTATAATACATCATGAATATTCATTGTAACCATCAAATCCCACCACCTTATTCTATTCCCTTCATGTTTAAAGGTAGAACACTTAACTTTTATAGATTCATGAATTTACAAGAACTAAAAAAGTAGATCAATATTTTTCAACTAATCCTCTACCACTTGAGAATCATTCAATCCATGGAATGCTAGTGGTTTCTAATGAAGAAAATATTGAGCAAAATACCAAGATTTATCACATTATGGTTTGACTACAAGTCATAAAATAGAAATGATTATGGAAACCTATCCCAGGGCTTGGACAGCACGTACTACTATCTCAATGAGGTTTTGATAAACTAGAGGGTTCACTAGTCATGGTTCATCGATATCTCCCTCATTAGGTCTATTAGAATAACTTCTTAGGGGAATGGTTCTACACAACATCAATATAAAATAACCTTAGTAAGGATACTTATATCGTCAATTCAATTTAGATTTATGGGAATATCAATTTCATAAAATAGAATTCGTTTTTTTGGGATTTCAAAACATTTAGATCATGTTTGGAAAATGAATAGAATTGGATAAAATCATTCCCTAAGGACACCTTTCCCAGACACCCATGGTGGTTTAAGGCTCTCTACAATGAGAGTTAGCCAGGAACTTGCTTCAAACTACCCTTTAAGTCCCAAAAATCCTATCTCTTATCTACTAGGACATCCAAAAAATGCATATCGACATCAAGGAAATATGAAAAACCTACTTCTAATTCCACATTGTCATGAAAACCCCCAGATACATTGGTACATTGCTACCCAAAAAATATATGACAAACACCAAAGGGTGTTCTTCATCACCTTGGGTTGGAAACTAGCACCTAGCATCAACAAGAAGTCAAAGGGAATTATTTTTAAAAATATATGATAAAATAACTAAAGATAAAAAATACAGAGTGGGTATTCCAAACATTACTCAAGAAGAAAGTACCATAAATTATAGATATCCCAAAGAATACATCATATAATAAATTCCGCATTATTATTGAGACAAGATCTCAAAATCCTTGTGAAACAAGTGGACTATAGCTCCACTAGTCACCACCATTACTCTAGGTCCTATGTTAAAACACATCTACAACCTCCAAGTGGAATTTTCCATTTTAATAGACATGCAATAACAAAATCTAAAAATGCCTGAAGGAAAAGGTAGGGTGTTAGATAAGCAGCCCAGTACGGTCTCAAAGAAAATTGATGGAATATATATCAAAAAAAGGCTTAAATGAACATTTTTCATAAATCAAGGGCATGAATAATTGTAGTTCTATAAGTAATAACATGGAATAATCAAATAAAAACTAAGAAACGTGTGCATTATCCCTATGGTAAGTTAGTTCCAAGATATATTATCCTCACACATCTTTGTAAATAATCATGGCTCAATGTGTGTGTGCACATCCCTAGGCTCAAGCCATTAGGATAGAATCAATCAAAATCCCATCGGGGGAATCATGTTGAACTAGTTTTAGTTATAATTTTCATTAGAAATCCATTAGTTGGGAGTTGGAGTCCTAGTGTGCTTGTCCAAATCATCCACTTACTACCCAGGCACACATGTGATTCAATAAATCAATCAATCAATCATAGTAAAATCATTCATTTTAATTTAATTCATCATTCACATTTCAAATGACCAATTTCAACTTCAATATTCTATTTCGATTTCAAAACCAAAGCAGTGGTTTTTATCATGTTCATGTCTTTAAAAATCATCTTTAATTTTATGCCATTTTCTCAAGAATCAACATCAAATAATTTCAAGCCATATTTTATCAAATAAAATTATACTTTCAAATACATTTAAAATAGGTTTAATTTCACAAGTACCATGCCTTCCAAATCAATCATCAAATCATCATAATTGATAGTTTATAAAATATCTAAAAACTTGTTTCAAATCAAGCAAGATATAATGGTTTTAATTATAGGGAAAATCCTTATGGAACCACATACCATTAATCACATGATCAATTGATCAAACAACTGAAATGGGAATGCCAATAGAGAGTCAAATATGCGAAATATCATGAATAAATCCCAAGAAACATATCTCAATAGATCATGGTTCCAATATATCAAAAACTTGAGTATTTTTCTCTCTTAAAGGAGGTAAGGAAGGATATATGATTCCATATGGGATAATATTAACTTAGTGGAGAGGGTTCGGTCAAATTCACTGGTACTTCTATCCAAGAAGAAAAGAGGATGGAGGGATCAAAATCCCTTCTAGATAAACTCAAAGAACCAAGGGTTCGAGTTATAGTTCAATGGGAGTGAAGCTAGAATTTAAAATGGAGTTCAGGATTTTAAAGTCTTTAAAACATATACCACATCATATCCCCAAAATTTCATGACACAAAAGGGTCAAAATAACCCAGACCATAGTGAAAACACCCCATACCATGTCGCAGCCACCCTCAGCCAATTGGCCTTCTGATTCCTTAGCACAGACTTCAATTAGATCTTCTTTTCCCATGGTCAGGCTACAGCATGGCCCACACACCACATTATAGTCAACCTAAAAATACCAGAAGCACTCCAACTCCATCGCTTCTTCCTCTATACTGCTACTTTTTCTATGCACTGCAATGGTGCCAAAAATAGTAGAGCCATGAAAATCCGCCACAGTGCAGTCGGATAGTCCACACCGTAGTCAATCCAAAATTGGAAGTAACACTGAAATAGGCTATGTCGCATCCAAATATACCACGCTGAAACCACATTCTCCACTGCACATCCCCTCACCTCTACAGTACAGCTCCCCTATAAAACTCCAAAATAATATTAATTTGCCAAAAAATATATGAAACAACACTCAAACCAAATGGGAAAAAATGGTGGGCATATAACTACCTGAAACTTGGTAACATAATGTTACAATATCCCCACCATAAATTCATTCTTCCCCCCCAAAATCCTATCAAGAAGGCTCCATGTTAAAGAGATGATACCACTGATATCTCATTAGTGAATCACACTCACATGTCTCATGTGAATCAGAAACTTGCTACCATAACACTCAAACCAAAGGTATAGAAATCCCAAAAAACCATTCTCTTGGAATAAATGATCTAAATTGACTGATTATTTTTAGATAAAGTAGGTTTATCATCAAGGGCCTCTCAGATAAAAACATTAGATGGATCAGAGAGATAATTTTTAATATTCAATACATGAAACAAATTATGAATCAACATCAACTGAGGTAGAAAAAACAAATGGTATAACACTTTTCCAATACTCTCAATAACCTCAAATGGTCCCACATATCTCAGTTAAATATTTCCCTATCTTTAAATCCATCGGTGATCCAATTGAGGTGAATCTATCAAAAACACATGTTCGCCAATTGAAAACTCCAAATTGTGTCTATAATGATCAGTATAGGATTTATACCATCTAGTTTTCATCAACATTCCCTAATTAATAAACTAAATCATTGTTATCATATCATGGAACAAAATATGACTCACTAAGGAAGTTTCACAAATCTCTGAACAACATAACAGAGATTCACATGGGTGACCATATAAGGCCTCAAAGGGTGCCATATGAATAGATGACGGGTAACTATTTTTTTAGGTAAACTCAACCAGTCCCAGGTGACTATCCCAAGATCCACCAAAATCAAGAACATAAGCATGGAACATTTATTCCAATATATTTATAGTTCATTATGTTTGGACATCCATTTATGGATGATACTTCATACTCAAACTCACTTGGGATCTCAACTACTTTTGAAGACCTCTCCAAAAACAAGAATATAATGGGGGATCCCTATCAGAAACTACGATAGATATAGCTTCATATGATGTAATAATCTCTTGCATGTATAGGTTTCCAAATTCCTCAACTTTGGTCATGTAATGATTTGGTATAAAGTGATTTGATTTGGTTAGTCGATCGATCACTACCCATGTTTCACTCTCCCCTCATGGGGTACGCGGTAACCCATCCAAAAAATACATAGAAATGTCATCTCACATCCAAGCCAGTATAGGAAGGGGCCAAAGAAAACCTAATGGTTTCTAGTTCTCTATCTTAACCTATTGGAAAGTATAACAATGAGAAAAAAATTAGAAATGTCCAATCTCATTCCTAGCCACCCAAATTTTCGCCACATATCATATAACATCTTTATGGTTCTATTGATAACTTCCCACTGATAATTATGTAAATGCAACATAATATCTTTTCTTATAGTAAAAGGCACATCATACCAATTACATAGTCATAGGATACCCTTATAAGAGAAAGACAATTTGATCATAGTATCCCCATCATAAAGAGAGTCCCTAATTCCACAAGCTCATCCTCAAGAAACTTCCCTTGATGAATTGTCTCAATAAGAGAAGAGGTCAAATAAACTTTTTCCAAAACAATCTCGACCTCATCTTCCTGAACTCACAAGTTAATTAGATCAATTAAATTACACTCTTATTATGATTCCTTCATGGCATGGGTTTGAAATTTCTGTCTCAAGGCATCATCAATGACATTCCCCTTACCATGGGTGTCGGTAATGTCGAAATCAAAAGGCTGTTATTACTCCACCCAAAGCCTCTGTTGAAATTTAAAATATATTTTCAAGAATATACAACTCAATCTTTATTGATTGGAATAGATGGTAAAATTTTCTCAAAAAAGGTAATGTTGCCAACTTTTGGGAGCATGCATCACGTCTGAGAGTTCGAGATCATGGGTCAAATAATTCTTCTCATGTGACCTAAGCTTTCTGGAACTATAGGCCACCATGTGATCACCCTAGATGATAATATGACCCAAACCTAAACTTGATGCCTCAAAAAAGACAACATAGACCTTTCTAACCTCTAGTAGAGTCAACACTAGCATAGAAGTCAAAATATATATCAAATAATAAAAATAATTCTAATATTGTTCATCCCATAAAAAATTCAATCCTTTTTAGTGTGAGAAATCATCATAGAATACAACTTCAAGAAATATTTGATGAAGTAGTGGTAATACCCTATTAAAACCAAGATGCTTTGAATATCAAAAAAAATATAGTTTTCCCCTTCTCATAACATCCTTCACCTTCTCAGGATTAACTGAAATACCGTATTCTAAGACCACTTGTCCCAATAACATTAATTTTTGAATCTAGAAACTAAATTTTGTATCTTAGAATAAAGTTAGAGATCTCTCAAAATTTCTAGGAATTATCTCAGATGGAACACATAATCATCCTCATTTTTAGAGTGAACCAAGATGTAATCCACAAACACTACTACAAATGGGTCGAGTTACTCATGGAATATCCTCTTTATCAATACCATAGAAACATCAAAACCATTGGTTAGAACAAAATTCATAATAAGGTACTTGTAATCACCAAACTTACTTTGGAAGGTTGTATTTATAATGTCAGATTCATTAATTCTCAATTGGTGATAACCAGATCCAAGATCAATCTTTAATAATGACTTCACCCCCCCCCCCCTTCAACTGATCAAAAAAATAAACTATCTAAGGCAATGGACATTTTTTCATTAATATAACTCGGTTTAATTTTTGGTAATCAATAAAAAGTTTAAGTGTTACATAATATTTCTTTAAAAAAACAGGTGTCTCCCAAGGTGACCCATTTGGGTATATAAATATTTTATCCAATAGATCATCCAAGTGGGGTTTCAACTCTTTAAATTCAGCTGATTCCATATGATAAGAAGGAATATGGATGTTCTAGGTACCCAGTATTGAGTTAATAAAGAACCTTACTTCCCTAAATAGTGGCCAACCAAGAAAATCAGATGGAAAAAAATTGTGAAACTCAACAATCATTGATGGAAGATCACCACTCAGAGACTATTACTCTAGATCAAAAAAACACTGATATTACTATGCCTAACACTAGAAAAGGTGGTATGAATCTACTTGACTTTGAGGACCATTCTCCTTTGAAAATAATTCACACCCTATTGGGGTAGTAAAAGAGATCCACTAAAGATAAAATTAAATCCAGAACCTATAAGAAATCATCCAATCTGACCTAAAAATGGTATCAAGAGGTTTTATGTCAAGAACCATAAAATCCCATCTGATCTCAATCTATGATAATGAAAAGATACAGAGAGCATATCAAAGAAATTGATCTACCTTTATTCTTAGGGTAATATAAATATCTATCACATAAGACATAATCTTAATATGAAGGTTCAACAAATCAACAACATTTTAATGACCTGTGTTTTGAGCCAATGTAAAATTCCATGAAAATTTGAATTTTGGAATTTACTGGATGGATAATTATTTGAACTGAGCTTCAGAAAATAATTATGAGAGTTGTAACACCTTTATGTATTGTTTTTTAGACTTAGATAAAAGCTCAATGGGTCCCTTGGGTATCTTGTTGAGTTTTGAGAGTGTTGGACCCTAGAAATATCATGTTTTGAGGGTCTGTACCGAGTACATGGTTTGTCTAAAATCGTGTGGCCCCCATTAGTAAAATTTTTGACATATAGTAGGTGGAGAGAGGTGGTTTACATGGGATGCACATGGTTTACCCAAACCATACACCTAGACCATATGGGAAGTTCCACTTAGTTAGTACATATGCATTGTTCATTGCACGGTTGGCCCACTATTTGGCTAACCATGCTACCAAAACTATGTGCAGTGTTTTTTTTAAATTAATTAAATTAAAATCAAAATAAAATAAAACCAAATCCAAATCTACCCTACCCACTCCATACTCACACAACTCACCCCCCCCCCCCTTTGACCTCTCATCCACGTGTGTGACACCTCCTCCTCAGCCTCCCCTTTTTATGGCATTTTCTATATATTTTCTTGATAATTCTTGGTCAAATCTCTGAGGTAAGCCTTCTATTCCTTCCTCCTCCCTTAATTGGACCTTTTTATCTTCTTATTTCGGCCCTCTTGTTTGGCCTAACCCAAGGTTATGGTTAATTTAGAATTTTGGTTTTTTACTATTAGTAGGGCATACAGTGGGACTCTCAGTTCATCTTTGGGTGTGTTTCAACATCTGCTACTGAATTCAAAGCGTTTCAGTCCGCTCGTCATCAATTTTGGGTAGGTTTTCCTCTATTATTTATTGCACAATTTCTATTTAGGGATTTCATAGTTTCTATGTTTCTAGTAATTTTCCTTAAGTGTGTTGGACCTTTCCACAGTAGTTTTGGGTTTCCACTATCAATAGAGACTCACATGTGTATGTATAGGTAGGCATGTACCTGTATAAGCTCCCCCTTTTTATATATTCACCCATGTAATTATGAATATATAAAATGGGGCTAGTTATACTTATATGGGTATTTGAAAATTCATGCATGTTTAAGAAAAAAGGGGTATATGCATGTATAATCATATATGTAAGGATCCCCTTATATATATTTATCCATGAAAATATGTACATAGGCGCTAGGTATCCTTGCATATAAGTAAAGGTTCATATGCATGAAAGTGGTAAATGGAAAGTTCAAGTTTCTATTTTCAAAATAATTGAGTTTCAAGACATTTATCTTGGTATTCTTCTTCTTGAGGTAGGATACCTTTCCATTTTACCATTAACTTGAAGAATTAATTAATTACTTGCTTTCACACCATCATTGGATGTTAATTAGTGGGGTATTATTTTTAGAATAAATGCCTCTTTAACATGTATTTAATATGACCCTTAAAATGATGTTTAATTTTGATTAAATGAATTTTTGATAAACAATGTCATGTTTTATAATAAAACCCCCTAGATGAGGTGTGTTTCCTTTGAAGCTAAATAGTGATGATTAGTTATTTAAACCATACTTGGGTTGTTTCTTTTGAGTTTTCATATGCCTCCATGATGTTTCTTCATAAGTGGAATGTTTGAGACATGGCCTTTGATAAGCTGAAATCATATATAATTTTTATTGCCATTTAGTTAAGGATTTTTAATTAGTTATACGATAATTCACTTTGTATGTGTTGATTTTTTTAGGAATTAGGCTTCCAAAGTTTTAAAGGAGAAAATGCATAAAAGGAGAAAAATTGTCTACTACACGTAATGAAATATCCTTACATTATGTATAGTAGACTTTCACAGCATGCTAGAATTCATGAATTAAGTCGTGACAGAACTTGTGAAACTAAAAGTGGAAAATCCATTACACTATGTGAGTTGAAGATACACGTTGTAAACCCTTTGAACACAATTTCCTATCCAAATATAAACCTTGAAAGAAGGTACACATCGTGAGTCTCTAATATGCGATGTGAAAAGATTCAGATCTTCAAATCTCAGATGAGATATGCACAAATTCATAATCCATGGAGAAAACTGAGGATCAGAAGTACACAACATGAATTCAATTACACATCATCTAATATTTTTCCTATAAATAAAGCCAAAGGGAAATATATTTATAGAGTTCCATAGAGCAGGTAGCTTTTCATTTTTCATTCCACCCTCATTCCCTTCTACTTCCTCGACCCTAAACTAAAATTTATTTGTTTCCATTTATTTTTTTACTTTAATTCAAACATTTTGGATCGATTCGAAGGTTGTTCTTCATCCTGTTTTTCATTCCCAATACTGTTTTTCTTTTCCTTCGTTTCAACTAGCAAGCCATGATGAACTGTTGGTGTGATTGTTCTCATCCCAATTTCAAGTAAGTAGTTAATTGAATTGTGATTGATTCGATATCCATATTTCTTAATCCTGGTTTCATGTTCATCCCATTTGGTTAACCTAAATCATTTCATGTTTTTAATGGTTTAAACTCAATTTTTCTTATCATTTTAAGAATGATTTTGATTCTATGTTTATCTATATTCAATCATACCATGATTGGATAAACCAATTAGGGTAGGGATCAAGAGTAGGGGTATTTGAGCTTAATAAATATTTAATCATCAACTTGGTAACCTTATGGATTAGTAATCAGGATAAATAATCTTTTTCAATCCAATTCATTCGAACATCCCTGACCATGGGATATTAGAGTGAAGGAAACTATCTTGGTTAGAGTAGATTAGGTTATGACCAATAGCCTAAAATATTTTCTTCCTTAGAATCTAAGCTTAATACATCAAGGTTTTCACTATTTACAGATCAAGGAATAGTTACCTCTTAGGTAGAACTAGTTTATTTGACCATATTCAACTAATAATATATGCTTACTTTGTAGCCTAAACCTTATGATCCTACCATGTTAGAGTTAAGATCATCTTTTCTACAGATCCCATAAATTTATCTTGATCCCTCTCTTATTTTTGAACTAAACCATCAACCCTCTAATAATAGATTTCCAAACAGAACCAATTTTAAAAAACTCCTACACAAAAGGATTTCAATACATAGGTTGCCAATTCCATCTTAACCCCCTATGGGATCGACCCCGGACATTCAATATACTATGCCCTAGTAGAATGTAATGTTTGGGAAACAATTAAATTCTAATCTGACCATAGCCCATGTGAATTAAATAATTCATATAGGCACATCAAATTTTGGCACTGATTTTAGGGATAGAGGTGGTGCTTAACATAAGAAACCTCTATAAAAGACCTGGGATTACCTTTCCCTCGCCCCATTTCTTTGTTTCTCTTTTTCAACATGCCCATGCATCCATGATCTTGTGGAATAGTGAATGTACCAAGGTCATTTGACTCATTTGAGGAGACTTAAAGCACAAGAACAGTTAGCCTCGAATCCCAAAATTGAACAATACCACATTTTATGTTGTCGATCAAACATGGCCGATCAAAAAAATCAAACAGGACCCAACCCGCCTAACCCACCAAACATGCAATAACTAGTTCCATGGGAGCTCCCAGTGCAACAATAGAGAAACATCATGGATTATAGATTTCCATCGATACATGGTGCCACACCAAGCATATTTTGTCCTCCCATTCAATCCCATACCTTTTAGATAAAACCTGGACTCATTCACATGATCTAGAACATGGGTATGTTTAGTAGACTTTAGAGTGAAGACCCTCATGAGCACATCTCCAACTTCCTTGAAGTATGTGATACCTTTCACAACCAGGTAATATCATCTAATACTATTAGACTTCATGTTTTTCCATTCTATCTACAAGATCGAGCCAAGGATTGGCTCAAGAGTCAATCTCATGAGTCAATCGCGACTTGGGATGATCTGGCTAAAAAGTTTATAAACAAGTACTTCCCACTAATATAGACTTGAAAACTCTAGAACAACATTAAAAACATAGCACAGAATTGATGAGGAATCCACATGGAAATCTTGGGATAGATTCAAGGAATTGATGAGGAAGTTCCCACACTATGGAATATACATGTGGATCCATCTCCATACATTCTACCAAGACTTCCAACTAGATGTACGCATAGTCTTCAATGTTGGAACTGATGGAGGAATGATGATCAAGATACCTAAAGTCATAAGATCCATTTTCAAGTCTCCCACAATCCCATCTTGTGGCAGAGTTACTTTGGACCACCTCGTCATGGAATCCACCAAGTCGATGAGAACACCAAACTAGTAGTCCAAGTCGAAGTGCTCACAAAGAATCTAGAATCATTCCAGCTACCTGCTACACCACCCACTCCAGCTCCTATAATAAAGATACATTCATGTGAAATGTTAGGTGGCCTACACTTATACCAAGACTAAAAGGAAGTATTTTAAGAAAAATAAACTCTATATTTTTATTACATCAATTACAATCAGCATAACCCACCATTCCAGTAGTAGCAGTAGTACTATCAATAGAGGTTGGCTCAACAACCACCTCAAAATAGATAAGGATATTATCAACAGATAATTAGTAAAACACCATTTTGTAACAAAGGACCACCAGGATAACCTCCCATGAACCATGTTCTAAGACCACAACAGCAAATGAAACAACAACCTTTCCCACAGAGAGCACAACAACAGTTTAAACCATCTCAACCAAGACCTTAACAGAAACCTGATCCTCCCTAGAGTAACTTGTAAAACCTTCAGGATACTTGTGTTCAAAAATAATACCATTGAATGACTACTCAAGATCCATAGATTCATAACCAACAATCTTCCCTATGAAATCTAGAAGTTCATATGGGTCAGAACTCAAAGACATTGTTGAAAAGATTACCAGGTAATCTACCTAGTAATATAGAGATATACACATTGGGAGAAGCTAAGGATATAGTTCTAAGAAGTGAAAAAAAATCATCAACTAGGTGGAAGAGATGAAATAAAAGCTGAATAACCAAATAAGCATTCTCTAGTGGAAGATGATGAAGTTGATATAACCACCCAAGTAAAACCCCAAGAGGCATCACCAGTAACAAATACCTAAATACCTGAGCAACCAAAGGATCCAGTATATGATTCTCCATCAATATATAAGACACCTCTTCATTTTCTATATAGATAATGACAAGGCATATCAGAGGCACAGTACATGAAGTTTCTATAAATTTTAAAACAACATCATATCAACATACCCTTTGCAGAGTCCATTTCTCAAATGCCAAAGTATTCCAAATTCCTAAAAGATATGATTTACACCAAATAAAAATTGAAGATCTTACTGTCATCTCACTAATAAAATAATTTTCTACTATTTTTTACAAGAAAATTCTACCAAAAATGAGTGACCCCAAATTTTTTTCAATCCCATGTGCTATTAAAGAGTGTAAATTTGGAAGAGCTCTATGCGATCTCAGAGAAAGCATCAATCTAATGTCAATGAGTGAATTTCAAAATTTGTTACTTCAAGAGATCAAACCAACTTGAGTAGCACTACATCTTGTAGACCGATCAGTAAAGTATCCTATAGGAATCCTTGAGGATGTGCTAGTCAAAGTTAGAAAATTCATCTTTCTAGAAGATTTCCTAGTTTTAGACATAGAGGAAGAAGGTGAAATACCCATTATTATAAAAAGAACATTATTAGACATAGTAAAGGATCTAATAGACATCAATCAAAGGTATATAATTATTCAAGTAAGATAAGAATAGGTAGTCTTCAACCACATCAATGTTTCTAAACAATCAGATGATTCCATTGATTGTAACACTATCTCTCTTAACTAAGAGAGAAGTGAATACATGGCCATAGAAGAAGATAGTGAGGAATCACTCCCTAATGAAAAATAATAATATGATTTTGAGAAATTAATATTCTTTGAACCTCTCACAAGGGATACCTTTCTTCTATTTACAACCTAAATCATTAAACCACCAACATTAGAGTTGAAGCCTCTACCCTGTACTCTCATGTTTTCGTACTTAGGAGATTCAACCTCTCTACCTGTAATCATCAACTCTAAAATATATATTTCCTAATAAGAAAAATTGGTTGAAGTCTTGACAAGGCACAAGAATTTAATTTCTTGGGGAGTGGATGACATTAAAGGAATCAGTCCTACCATGTGCACCCACAAAATTATACTTGAGGAAGATGCAAAACCAAAATGACAACCTCAAAGGTGGCTCACAAAACTAATGAATGAATTTGTTAAAAAGGAAGTGTTGAAACTTCTAGATTCTATAATAATCTTTTAAAACACTAATAGTGAGTGGGTGAGCCTACTAAAAGTTTTCCCCAAGAAAGGTGGACTCACAGTGGAAAAAACTGATGAAAATGAATTGATTTCAACATGCACCATCACTGGATGGAGAGTTTGCGTGGATTTAAGAATCTTGAATGTAGCAATATGGAAAGATCATTTCCCTTTTCCCTTTATGGATAAAATTTTGGAAATACTTTCATGTCATGAATTCTATTGTTTCTTGGACGGATATTCATGATACAATCAAACTATAGTTAACCGAGTTGATTACTCAAAAACCACATTCACAAGTCCATTTTCACTTTCGCCTACAGGTGCATGTCATTAAAAATGTGTAATTATCTATAAATGTTTCAAAGATACATGAAAAATATTTCCATGACATGGTAGAGTAATTCTTAGAAATATTCATGGATGACTTCTCAGTTTATGGGATATCTTTCGAAGTTTTCCAAAAAAATATTGAGTTATTCCTATAATGTTGTAAAGAGAAATCCATCATTTTAAATTGGGAAAAACCTCATTTGATGGTTCAAGGAAGAATATTACTTGGACATAAAATTTACAAATAAGTCATAGAAGTTGATCTAGCTATGATAAAGGTTATCAAAGATTTACCAGAACCTTTAACGGGTAAGGGTATAAGAAACCTTCTAGGTCATGATGGATTCTAAAATCAATTTGTAAAAAACTTTACAAAATATTCTCACCCTCTAACACACCTATTTTCAAAGGAATTTCTATTTTAATTTAATGAATAATGTTTTCATGTATTCAATACATTGAATAAAATCTCCATACCATCCCCTATAATCATTTCACCTGATTGGGACAAAGAATTTGAATTGATGTGTGATGCCAATGACATCACATTTGGCGCTATTTTAATACAAAAATTGGTTACATATTTTGTCCTATATACTATTCCATCCAAACATTTAATAAATCTCAAGTCAACTACACAACTACAAATAAATAACTTTTAGCCGTTGTGTATGCCTTTGAAAAATTTTGTTCCTATTTGGTCTTATCCAAGGTAATTGTACACACTGATCATGATACCCTCATGTATCTAATGAACAATAAGGATTCTAATACAAAGATGATTAGGTGGATCCTTATTCTCTAATAATTTAATCATACCATCAAATATAAAAAGGGAATGGAAAATTTAATTTTTGATTATCTATCTAGAATTCCTCTGCTAATCATCAAGGATGATGACGATACTGACATCGAACTTGACTTTCCTGATGAAACCATTTTCATTATTAAGGTACTACCATGGTTTTATGATATTTCTAATTATCTATACATGGGTTATTTTCACCATGACCTCTCCTACAAACAAAGGATAATATTTTTAGTAGAAGTAAAACATTACTACTGGGATAAACTACTCTTATTCACGTGATGTAATAATGGATGTTTGTGACGTTTCATTCCCAAAAATGAAATCCCAAATGTGATAAAAAAAATTCATATGTCACCAATAGGAGGACATCATGGACTTGAGTGCACTGTAGATCAAATTCTACAAAGTGGTATTTTTTGGTCCACTCTACACCAAGACACGAGGGAATTTTTTAAAAGCTGTGATAGGTGCTAAAAAACTGGGTCATTTATAAAAGGAATCAAATGCCTCAAAACCCAATCATGTAAGATGATATCTTAGATGTATAGGGAATATATTTCATGGGAATATTTCCCAATTCACATGGAAAGTCCAACATTCTTGTTGGTGTTGACTAAATCTCAAAATGGGAAGAATCTAAAGCCACATCACATGACACAGAAAAAGTGGTCATGAATTTCCTAAAAATGAATGTGTTATCAATATTTGGATTCCTTGGATTACTCATTAGTGATAGAGGAACACATTTTTGCAACCAATCTCTTAATGGATTTCTATAAAATTATGGAATCCTCTATAACACAGGAACACCCTACCACCCACAAACAAGTGGTCAAGTTGAACTATCAAATAGGGAGATCAATAAAATCGTGAAAAAGACTATAAACACAAGTTGAGTGATTGGATTTTGAAAATGGATGATTCTATATAGGAATACCACACTCCATACAAAACACCCATTGGTACCACACCATTCAGACTGGTTTATGGAAAATAGTGTCATCTTCTAGTTTTACTAGAGCATCGCTCGTGCTGGGAAATTAAGAAGATAAATTTGGATTCATAGAATGATAGAGAAGTTCACATGATGAAACTAGAAGAATTGGAGGAAACATGAAAATATTCTTATGACAATTCCAAGATCTAAAAAGAAAGGACTAAGAAATTTCATGATCAATGCATTGCAAGAAGCATCTTTTTCCCAGTAAATAAGGTCCTCTTATTTAATTCTAGATTGAAATTGTTTCATGGGAAGCTAAAATACCCTTTTGAAGTTCTTGTCGTTTTTTCCTATGGTACCATTGAAATTAAGAGGAAGGGTGGACCACAATTCAAAGTGAATGGTCAAAGGTTCAAAATCTTCTAATACCCCTATCGTGAATTTTGTTTTATGATCTTGGAGTTCATCTGAATCATAAACAAGTCAAGCACTCAATGTTAAAGGAAGTATTGACTAGTAGGTAACCCAAGGTAAGTCATTTTAGCCTAGATTATATTAGAATAACTTTAGAAAATATTAGGATAGTCCATGAGCTGAATGATAGGGTTTTGAACAAATTTGATCTAAAATGTTAATTACACACTGTGTAACCTTGTTACACGATGTGTACCTTTTCTGCCCGAAAATTCAACAAACCATCAGTACATGATGTGAACCACTATTACACATTATGTATTACTTTAGGATAATTTTTTAAAAATAGGTTGTGAACCCTAGGTTCATGACCCAGAAAAATCCCCCTCCCCAGACCTTCCACCTTCCTCCCTCTCATCCACCTAACCCCCCTTCTTACCCTTCTGAACCACTGCACCCCCTCCCTCCCTTTTCCTTCTCCCTACCAGCTACGCAACCCCCCTCCCCTCTTCTCTCATGGCTAGAAACCCCCTCCAACCCCCCCCCCCCTTCTCCTCCCACTTGGTCACGCAACCCCCCTCTCCTTTCCCCTCCTACCATTTCACCCTCACCTGCATCCCCTAGTCATCCTTTCATGCACCTTCACCCCTAAAT
This sequence comes from Viscum album, assembly GCA_963277665.1. Lineage (NCBI taxonomy): Eukaryota > Viridiplantae > Streptophyta > Magnoliopsida > Santalales > Viscaceae > Viscum > Viscum album. The sequence goes on from OY728127.1 coordinate 1,250,068,039, forward strand.
CCCACTACCATGATGGAAAGGAAAAAAATGTTGTGGCCAGCGCCTTCCAAGTCATCATTGGACCATGAAGAGTAGCCACCAACAAAATGGACATGAGGTGTCACACCTCCCGCACCTTCAACACCTCCAACAGTAGCCTATGTTGAACCAATTACTCAAGACGAATCCCCATATAGCTATAAAGGCCTCATCCATAAATTAAAAACTCTATATTCATCCCATTCTATACTTCTCAAATTTGAAGTATCACTTCAACCTCAACTAGCTACTGGAAAAGCTCATGAGGACAAACTTGACCTTGGACATGGCCATTTGTGCCTACCTGAACAACAGTGATAACATACTAGAGATCCTAAACACCATCCATATCCCTTGAATTATTGAGGTATGTGAGGTGATATATAGAGATATGTTCTTGGAGTTCCTTTCTACATTTGAGGTGGTAGTGGATAACCTTTGATTCCATCTGGGAGACCAACCACATGAGCTCCCATTTTTTGAATTCAACATAGGAACGGGTAACTATACAGAGGAGTTTTCCTTGTATTATATTTTTCCAACACTTTATATCATGCCTCCCTAGACTGAGTCAAGGTGGTTGTGGAAGATGATTGCACGAGATGATCATATTGCACATGACCCCTAAATCACTAAGTCCACTCAGTTGCACAGCCCAGCATTACGGATACTCCATAGTGAGTTGAAACATGCATGGTTTTCCAGGGAAAAATATCATGGGAGTGTGAGCCAGGTAGATGTCCTAATTTTGGTAGTATCCATGGGTAGCCTATCTGTCAACATGGCTAGCCAGTTCACCCACTACTTTTGAGATCACACACAGAAAACTAAAGGCACATTTATGGGAGGATCATTCATTACCCACATCGCTATACATCTCAGAGTTTTTGAGGATCCTCTTCCCCTCACATCCATTTGACCTATGGAGGTCATTGATTTATTGATGTTTCACAAGATGCAGCTCTTGGTGTGGGAAGATGAAATTTATCATTGGGCACTAGGTGTACACAAGGGAACACCTAAAGTGGACCTGCCACCAACAGTGGACCCACCACATGATCCAACCACCATTTCACCTCCGGTAGCTCCCACCCATATTACTACATCTACCACCACTAAATTCACTATTGCTCCAACCATCCAATGTACCCTTCTAGATCTATAGTCCATGCAGCTATGCATCCTAGAGAACCTATGGTAGATCTCTAGTCATATATATCTCCCCTTCACTGAGCTTATCGATTTCACCACCCCTCCACCACCCTCCTCTATCATAGACCCTCATCCACCACCATTACCTATTGGCCCCTCCTCTTCTACCACTACCACCCCACCCACATCCCACATTGACCTTCCCGCAGAGATTACTAAACCTACTACCCAGTAGGAGTACCTCACTAAGCATGCTTGGGAGGGAAAGGGGTCAGCCACTGCTACATCTATTGATGTTCCTCTGATCAATACAGATACCATAATTACCCACTTTAGATCGGCACATATCCACCACCTACCCTAGCCCATCTTCCCACCACCATGACTCCACCCTTCATAGCTGATTCACCAGCCCCTATTGCCGCCACTGCCACTGATCCTACTAGATATCTATTGACACCACCTAGTAGAGATTGGATATTATAAGATATTTTTGATTCTAAGAACTTGTATTATTTGGCCATTTTTCTCATTTCTGTTTTAAAATTTTGTGTCAGAACTGGTTGTTTTATATTTTAGTCTATGTATTCCTACATTTTGTACTATTACACATTTGATATATTGGAACTGATTTTGAATCAATTTTACTTGTCTTAATTATCATATATTTAAAAAATTTAATATACATTTCTAGCTCCTATGTTTCATCTATGGTTGTCGATAGACTGGTACCACCATTTTTTCTGGTCTAATGAGTGACTCAGTGCATGGTTGAGATAGAACGTCATCTTTAAGAACTCTAACTATAGATTCATGCATAGAAACAACTGTCACAAGAACAGATACCCTTCCTTCCACAAATGATACATGTTCACAAAGCTCTTGAAGTCATCAATACTGTCAAGAAACCACGTGATATGAAGGAAACATCCACAAGTAGATGTAGACGCTAGAGTAGGCACTAATACAATGGACATCACTACCTGATATTTTGGTTCATATGTCTGGATGACAATGTTTCTTTTAGTACTTTATGGGAGGAAACCCATAGTTCATCATTTTTTATTTTTGAGTCCATATGTTGATTGTAATTATTGAATCATTTTATTTTAATCATGGGATCCTTTAGATTTAATTTATAAACATGTCTACACTTTAATAAAATTGGTTTCATTGCTCATTATATTGTGCACCTGCCTGTATTTCTTCTTAAAAATGTTTTAAACCTGTGGAATAATGTTTTATCTAATGTAGTATTTTTCTAAACCATTTTATAGTTATCCCAAAGTAAAACCCCAGACACCAAAGTTCCCTCATGGCATGACACTTCTTACAGGGATCTCTTGATTCCCTTTGTATTTAATTTCTTAATTTCTATTTCATTTTACTAATCTTTATTTTCAATAATACACCCACATTACTTCCATGGATAGTGTGGAAACTGTCTCTTTCTAAGTGTGGGGGAGTTTTTAATGACTTTAACTTTTAATAAACATTAATTTTTGCATGTTCTCATCTGTCTAGGAGACATTTGTCAAATTGGAAGCATGATTTAAACCTGAAAACATTATTCCCATTTAAATAAAAGAAAAATTTAAGTTAGGAATTGTTGTAAATCTATGTCTTATCTCTATTTATAATTTAAAATGATTTTTGAGCTTAGAGATTTAATTAAAAATTAAAAATTTTTGAAATTATGGAAATTGACTTACTACTAGGTTTTATACCCTTATTGATTTCTAGTTTATATATTTATTCCCATTCCTGAGAGGATTCTGAACCTATAATTTCATATTATTTTCTGAGCATATTTCTTTAGTGATACCTAGGACATGTAAACCTATAAAAACTTGCATTGAGATCTTATTGAGGCTATGACTAAACAAATAAAAATTTAAAAGGATTGAGGCAATCTTTGTTGAAATACTTTTTTTAAGACTCACCATACATATTTCCCTCATTAAGCTAATAGTTTCCATGAATAATATTTTAGGATGTAGTTATTACAATCAAATTTCCCCTTCCTACCCTAATCATTCTGTAATGAATGACTTTACTTTGAACACGTGGGGGGGATTTCAAATAGCACATGATATTCTACTACAGAGATGTATTATCTTTCTCATTAGACTATTTGGATGTGATCCATTTGTAATTTATACCATTTCATGTCTATCATGTTCCTTTACAAAATACAAAATAAAAAAAATTAACATGGGTTGTGTATTAGGAAGGTCAAAAATCACCATTTCTAGACCAATGAATCCCTTGAATGATCATATGTGGTTAGGGGATGGATATGAGATCTATGCTAGACATGAATCTTGAAAATTAAAAAAAAAGATAAAGGAGGGAATAAGATACCCTTTTTGAACTTACTTTACATATACATGGATCCAATCTAAGATGCTGGAAGCATGGATTTTAAGCTATGGAGGAGTCATTTTATTACACTTTTCATGACATGCATGCATTATACTTTAAATCCTACCCTAATTTTTCAGAATGGTTTTCAATTTTTACCTAACTTTCCACATGGAGGAGTCATTTTATTACACTTTTCATGACATGCATGCATTATACTTCAAATCCTACCCTAATTTTTCAGAATGGTTTTCAATTTTTACCTAACTTTCCATAGCCTCAGGGTCATTAGAACCTAATTTCTGAATCCCTCGTGATTAAATTTGTATTTTTATTTACCAAGTGGAGACAGTAGAACCAATTCAAGCCTATGGTTGGGATCATATACTCAAGTTATGAGTATAACTCTAGTTTCATTTCATCATGAGTGATGAGAGAAAAATAATTGTGAGGTAAATTGAAAATGGGTATATAATTCAAGGAACACATAAAATATTTTAATTAAAAATTGGAATTTTTTTAAAGAACTGAGCTATGAGGCATGACTAATTTTCTATGCAGGGATGATTTTGAAGACTAGCCTTTTCTACTTACAATTAGTATTATTTTCCTGGATAAAATTAATGTTTCCAGTTTTGAAAATTTCTTACCTATTTCAAATCATTACTGAGATCTTTTTGATTGAGGACATGAAATTGTTTAAGTGTTGGGAAATTTGATAAGTTGAAATCATAAATACTTTTTGATACCATTTAGTTAATTATTTTCAATTAGTTATATGATAATGAACTTGGTATGTTTTTATTTTTTCACCAATTAGGCTTCCAGAGTTTCAAAGGAGAAAATGCGATCAAAATTTCCTACTACACGTCATGAAACAACATTACATGATGTATAGTATACTTTCACAACATGCTGAAAGTCATGAAGAAATTCATTACAGAAGTCATAAAAACTAAAAGTGGAGAATCCATTATATGATTTGAGTTGAATATATGCATCATGAACCTTTTGAACAAAATTTAGGCTCTGAAGATAAATCTTGAAGGAAGGTACATGTCGTGAGCCTCTAATACAAAATGTGAAAGGAGTTAAATATTCAAATCTCAGATGAGATATACATGAGATACACAAAGATACAAAATCTATGGAGAAAACCATTGATTGAAAGTACATGACCTTAATCCCATTACACATCGTGTAATATTTCAACTATAAATAAACAGAAGGGCAGCAGATTCAGAGAGTTGTAAAGAAAAAATAGGTTTTCATTTTTCATCCCCCCCTCCTTCCCTTCTACTTCCTTAACCCTAAACTAAAATTTCTTTGTTCCCATTTTTCATTTTACTTTAATTCAATCATTTTGGATCGATTCAAAGGATGTTATTCATCATTTGTTTCATTCTTGACACCATTTTTCTTGTCCTTCATTCTGACTAGCGATCCACGACGAACCGTTAGTGCAATTTTTTTCATCCCAATTTCAAGTAAGCAGTTAAGTAAATTGTGATTGATTTGAGATATTCATTTCTTAATCCTGGTTTCATGTTCATCCCATTTGGTTAACCTAAATCATTGCATGTTTTTCAGTGGTTTAAACTCTACTTTTATTAGCATATTAAGCATGATTTTGATTCCTTGTTTATCTATATTTAGTCCTACCATGAGTGCCTAAACCACTTAGGTTTGGGATCGAGAGTAGGGGTATATGAACTTAATAAATATTTAATCCTAAACATGGTAACCTTAAGTATTAGTAATCAGGATAAATAATCTATATCAATCCAATTAATTTGAACATCCCTGACCATAGGATATTAGAGTGAAGGTCCATATCCTAGTTTGAGTAGATTAGGTTATGACTAGTAGCCTAAAATACTTTCTACCTTAAAATCTAAGCTTGATGCATCTAGGTTTTCACTATTTCCAGATCAAGGAATAGTTACCTCTTAGGTAGAACTACATTATTTGACCATAGTGAACTAGTGATATACTATTTCATCACTGTCTAAACCTTATAATCCTACAAAGTTATAATTAAGATCATATTTTCTACAAATCTTTGAAATTTATCATGATCCCTCTCTTATTCATGAAGTAAACCATCAACCCTATAGAAATTGTTTTCCCAAATTGAACTGATTAAAAAGGAATCCTACACCAAAGGGTTACAAGACATAGGTATCCAATTCCATCTTAACTCCCCATGGAATCGACCCCTAACTTTCACTATACTATTCCCTAGTAGAAAGTGAAGTTTGGGAAATAATAAAATTCTAATCTGACTGCAGCCTGCATGAATTAAATGACACATGCAGGCGCATCATCCTTTGTTTAATTTATAAAATGAAATTTCCCATGATATGTTTAATCATACTCTTTTATGGTCTAACTACTTGATTTAAAGGGAATGGCCTTTAATTAATCACATTATGGATGAAATTATTGTTTAATGTTTTCACATTAGTACTGAGAGTGAAACAAGGTGTTTTGACTAAAGGACCCCTTAGATGGAATCTCATACCTTTCTGTTAGAATTAAAAATGATTAGTAAACACAGTGGGAGTGACACCACCTATGCCTAGGACTAGTTCACTGAGTGTTATATATTTTACCTCTAGAAGAGTGACACCAGTTCCCTAGGGAGACCCCTTGGACAAGCTTGATGGCATGATTGGTTGTACTAGGCCTCAAGAGAGACACAGGTCCCTACGTGAAATACTTGGTATAGACTCGACGGTTAGATAGTACATGACTTTTCACACCGTGATTGGAGTGACAGATGGTACTTCATATATGGGTCACCATGGATGGACTCCTTGGCTTTGGTCATATATGGATCCCGTCAGAGATACTTGGAAAGTATTACCAGATTTTCATGGATGGGCTTAGGTTGTCTCAATATATTTTGAAAGTGGTTTCAAAATTGAATATAAGAAATGGTTAATGAATTTTTTTAAAATTATAAATGGTTATTTGTTTGAGAAAAATTTAGGGACATGTCATCCAAGCCCAATCACAAGCTTGGGGACAGTCCACCCTCTCACACATTATCTCACTCAATTTACCATTTTAGGATCCTTTAGTTCTGACTCACCGGATTAGGATGAAGTAGATAATTGTACAAGTGTCCAAATGGAACCCAATCTAATGAATTTAAGTTATTTATTTATTTATTTCTTGCACATATTCACTATGTAACACTACTTAATTCATATTGCACAAAATGGATTGGGCTAGACGTTGTGGGTGATAGCCTACTAAGATTCTATCTCACACCCTTCTTGGGAACCATTGGTGCCCAACCAGACTTTATGTCTATAGGTATTGATAAAAGGGAAGTAGCAAGGTTCCAATGTTTGATTTGCATTACTAGTATGGTGTTGGGGAAAAGGACCTAGCTGGTTCTCATGATGTAGAGCTAGTCGTTGGGTTGTTATTCTTTTATTACATTGTATTGCTTATTGTAATTATTACTTCTTGTACTTGTATAATCATATATCATAAATTATTTTTTGTAAATTGGCATTGAAAATTTTTATATTTAGTTGATATTACACTTATTTGTTTCTAATTTTTCATTTCTTTATACTACTTCTGCTACTATCAATTGTTTTTCTTATATGATTTACCGGTGTGCTACCCTAACCTTGAGGGTATAGTCTCCCCACTATTCTATGATTAGACCCCCACTACTAGTCGACAACATCTAAAATATGGGGTGGCGTGTTTGAGGCCATGTGGCGACCGATTCGGCTACTGATTTAGTGGTCAGTCGGGTCAGGATGTTATAAAGTGGTATCATATCATTCATTTTTCTTTTTCTTACTATTTTGGGTGGTATATAGAAGACAAGAAATGTGTCGATTCTTGGTAAATAGTCATGCCTAGAAGTGATCACCCCTTTTACGGGAAAAATTCCAAGTGTTTGGGGATGGGACTATTTTTCATGTTGTTCGTATTACCATTGATATGATTTCACCTTGAGTGATTGGATTATTTACCGCTTCTTACTAATTTATGAGATTTGGAAATTTTCCCTTAGCCTGGTATGGTACGGAGGAAGAATTACATGCATCATTATAGGAACATGGGAATTCACATTCCATGCATATTCCATTCCATGTAGATTTCATTGTTGGTATATTTGGAATTGTTGATGTCCCTTGTTTGTTATATGCCTATTTGTTATATGCCATGCTCGGTTCTTTTAGTGGCGTGCTTATATTTTACCTTCTTAGGTAAGTTTTTATCCTGTCGTTCTTACTTTTCATGTTTAGGTAACTTATTAGTGTGTATTTTTTAAATTTCTATGTTTATTTCTTTTTTATCATGGACTGAACGTTCTGGTTATGATTAAAATGGGTATTCAATTTCTAGCTTGTAAGTTGTATGGGTACCTTATGGATTGGAAAATGATGACCCATGAAACCAAGAAATTGAAATTGTACCTTATATATTCATAGGCTATTGAACAAATTTTAAACTTGTTTGATATATCTTTTATTCTATAAAAAATGGTTGTAGTTAGATGGGAGCCGCCTTTAACTTGTAAGGTATATGGGTACTTTAGAAATTTAGGTGGTAACCCATAAAACTGAACCACCAATTGTGTTACTTTTATTTAGAATTTTTTATAAATATTAAGGTTGATAAATTTTGACCTTAAATGAATTCGTTTCCTTATTAAGGCCTATACCAATTTTACTTGGTCATAATGACCCATGTGGCTAGAAATCCCAAATGCACAATTAGACCCAAGTAGGTCTATTGGGGAATGTTATTAATGAAATGAAGCTACTAAGGGTGTTTTAAAAATATTAATGTTTAAAATGTGTGTTCTGGTTTAGTTGAAATTAAATTGACCTAAATAGACCCATATAGGTTACCTTTTCCATATTATTCCTTAGTTCTTAACCCCATAGGGGTGTGCTTATGCCTTGTAATTTTGGTATTTTAAAGTTACCAAAGATTCCTGTGTAGTTTTTCATGTAAATAAAATGTTTATTTCTTTGATTAATACCCCTTGAGTTAATATAAGACACTTGAATCTTCTTGACGTATCTTGTGTGAGACAGTATAAATAAAATTAATGGTGTTTAAATGGGGTTATGTGATAAAATGTCCTAATTTTAATGATATTTCACTGAATAATAATTCTTGAAAGGTAATTTAAAATGGATAAAAGGGTGGTTTAGGATACCATTCATGTTTTTCCCTATGCCTAGTACTGGTTTTTCTTTACAACTAAACATGAAATGTTTAAAGGGTTAAATGAGTTTTGATTTAAATGATTTAAAATGAAACCTTAAGTGGTGATATTTTCCTTATCCCTCATGTATGGGTAGTTTGAGTGCTTTCTTGATTTCTTCCTTGAAATGGAGCATGATAATTTCTATAGGCTTCTTCCTTCCTTAGTTGATCCCACAAGATAGGACTTTAAGCCTAGTAGATTCTCTTACAGTATGATCCAGTTATGGGGTCAATTATTCTCACATTATCAAGGGGTTATCCATTGTAGGTAGTGCCCTCATATATTTAGAACCATTGATTGTTACTTATGATCAATTTATCTTAAATGGTATTGTTTGGGTGTTGTAGTCTCATATAGGTATCCTATTTTCAAAAATGGCACCCTTGTTTTGATGGGTGGTAGTTTGTTTTTTAACTCTTTCTCCAAGTGTGAGCATTCTTAAATGCTCAGTTCTAATGGGATAAACATGATAAGGGCATAGTCATCCACTTAATTATGTCGAGTGACCCTTCTTCCACCTCTCCAGCGATGGATGACTTGTTACATTATCATTTAGGTTGATAGTTATATGGGGTAATGTGCTTTCAGGTTTGATATATTATAGGTCATATGGTGATTTAATGCATAAAGCCATTAAACCTATGGATGGTATCAGGGATGTGCCATTTTCTCTATGTGTCGACATATGTAGTACCATCAAGTTGTTAAAAGTTGTAGTGAACTGTCTATGTTTGTTGTTGATTGTTTAAGTTCAATGGTACTCATTCAATCCTTGAGATATTATTCTTTGAACATCAGTCAACTCTTGATTGGAGTGAACTAAGTTTCTGGAAAAATCAAACTCATATCAATGTTATAGATGATATTTTAAAGAGAATCAGGTTCTTGAAACACTAGTCAGTTTTTTGGGTTTTTACGCCTTATTACATGAAGTGTGGGAACGTGACTCAAAGAATCATCACATGATGATTAAGAGTGAGACTAATCAAGCACTCTTGAGTGGATGGTTATCTCTATCCCTTCTATTAAATGCTTATTAATGCATGTTGGCCACCTATAGGACTTTCATATAGTGGTCAATGGGGTGTGTATCATGAAATGAGATCTATTTATCTGTAAATCCAATGTTAAGGACACTCCTAAGGTGGGGAATGCCACGTCAACTCTGGTTAAATGTGTCCTTCCAAGAAGAATGAGCACAACCTAGAGGACTGTTTCAGAATGGTCGGACTCACTCTAAGTTTCGTACGAATAGTAATATTTTATTAAGATAGTGCTTTCTTGAGAGCAAGATATTGATGTGGTCGGCTATACATGCAACATGTGAAGACATCGTTGGGTAGGAATGGGCAACAGTGGTTGTTTTTGGGTGATAATGGGATACCTCGGGTGGTGAAGGTATCATGGTTGGGTTGGCGATGCATCAGCAGAAGTAGCCGAGATATTCTAAGGGAGTCGACCTATAATGGTTTGATAGTCTTTCCCTTTTTCTTTGGTAGGGTTGGTTTGAAAATGTATAGAGCACTCCACCCTCTTTATAAAGAGAGGGTCTTAGATCCTTTTTTTAGATATTTTAAATCCTCTTAGTTTACTCTCGGCTTAAGTATAACCATGTCCCCTATCTTGGTATCATCTAGGTACACTGAGAGATAATTGGTCTTACACCACACTAATGTTTTAAAATGATGTTGGGTTTGTTCATGTGGTTTTTATCAGAGTTGTTCTTTGGAAGTGTGGTTGATCTTAAAGGCTTGGTTAGTCTTGAGTGATACCTAGGTTCCCAAGTTGGAATGGCTTGGACTAGCTCATGGACTCTATCTATTTTCCATTTTACTTGAATCCCAGGAGTTTGCTGCTTTGGGTTTAGTTAATGCTCTTGAGGTATAATGTTCATCTTGTACCAACATCCTGCTCGTAAGCACTGGATGCGGATTTCCTTGGATGAACTCCTTAGATTCCAGTTGTTGAATTTTATGTTATCTTGGTTTTATGTCGATATTGAAAGGACTGTTTTAATAGTGATGATCCAAATATGATGTATTGAGAACATTTCCATGTTCATGATGGGGAATGATGGTTTAAATGATCATTTTGACTAGAGGCATCACCAAAAATAGGTTTTAAGCTTCAGAGATCATGCTCAAAGATGTTTTTTGGTGCCTTAATCTAGAGGCATCGAGTCTATATTTTTTAACACATAGGACATTTAAGCTCGGTTCCTCGAGGGTAGTCGACTGGGGATGGTGTGACTTGATATCCCTCTCTCTTGTTGTGTGTGGTCGGTGAGGAACTGCTTTATGACCTTGTCAAGTAATAGGGTCTGAATAAAGGTTTTGTCAACAAATTTTCATGAAAGAGCCGGTATGATTGGTTTGAAGGAGGTCAGTTGGTAATTTAACCTTTAGTGGGATCATGTATCATGTTGTGAACGCCATTGAATCGCTGTGGGAATGTCTTTAAATAAAATTCTTATAGTTGAGGTTTCATGGCTCATAAATGGACCCTTTTTTATGTTAAGAACTACGGTGGGGAGCACCAACAACTAAGTGTTTAAAGAGATGATGACATGATCATTTCTCTAGCTAAATGGCCTCATGTAATTTCCATCTCTATGTTTTGGATGGAAAACAAGTGTTGGACAGGGTTTTGATGGCTTAAGTTTCATGTTCTTAAATGAATACTCAGAGGTGCATTGGGTGTTTAGAAATGCAATGCGACCGTTCGAATGAAACTTCATCTCCAATGTAGGTTTGTTGTTATTTTAATGGTTCTATAAATCTTCTCAAGGATGAGAATTTCTAAGGTGGTGAGGTTGAAATGACCTGTGTTTTGAGACAAAGTAAAATTCCATGGAAATTTAAATTTTGGCGTTTACTGGATAGGTTGTTTTTTGAACTGAGCTTCGGAACATAATTATTAGAGTCTTAACTACTTTATTTATTGTTTTTATACTTGGTTAAAGTCTCTAGGGGTCCCATAGGTATCTCATTGAGTTTTGGGAGCTCAATAACCCAGGAATCTCATGTTTTGAGGGACTACATAGGGTGCACAATTTTTCTAAAACTGTGTAGCCCCAAGAAGCAAACTGTGTGACCTACATTAGGTGGACATAGGTGGTGCACATGGGATGCACACAATTTACCCAATCTGTTTTTCTATCCCACATGGGTAGTGCCACTTAGAAAGTACATATTCATTATTCATAACACGGTTGGCACCCAGTTTGGAAAACTGTGCGACCCAAACTGTGCACAGTTTATTTTAAAAAAATTAATTAAATTAAAATAAAAACAAAATAAAACCAAAACCATATCTACCATCCCCCCTCCATACTCCTACAATTCACCCCACCCCCACCCCCTATCCACGTGCATGACACCCCCTCCTCGGCCTCCTCTTCGTACAACATTTTATCCGAATTTTCTTGAGGATTCTTGGTCGAATCTCTAAGGTAAGCCTCTTCTTCCTTCCTCCTCCCTTGATTTGGAATTTTTCTCTTCTACTATCACTCCTCTTGTTTAGAAGAACCCTAGGGTTAGGGTTAATCCTTATTTTTTTGTTTTTATTCCATTTTTAGGGTGTGCGGTGGGACTCTCAAGTCATCTTTGGGCATGATTCAGCATTCACCACCCAAGGTGAAGCATTTTGATCTCCCCATCATCACTTTTGAGTAGGTTTTTATCCATTATACTTTATTTCTCAATTTCTATTTGGTACTTTCATTTTTCAGTTTTTGGTAATTTTTTTAAGTGTGTTGGACCTTTCCGTGGTGGTTTTGGGTTTCCATTATCAAAATATTCTCACATGTGTATGCATAGGTAGGCATGTACCTGTATAAGTTCCCCCTTTATATATATTCAACCATGGTAGGATGAATATATATAATGGGGCTAGGTGTTCTTATATAGGTATATGAAAATCCATACATGTGTAAGTAAAAAGGGGTATATACACATATAAGCATATATGTAAGGATCCCCTTATACATATTTGGCCAAGAAAATATGTACATAGGGGAAGGTGCCCTTGCATATAAGAGGAGGTTCATATGCTTGCAAATAGTAAATGGAAGGTTCGAGTTGCTATTTTCAAATTCATCAAGTTTTTATATGTTTATATTGGTCTTCTTCTTCTTTAAGTTGGATCCCTTTCCGTTTTCCCATTAAATTGAAGAATGAATTAATTTCTCTCTTTTTCACCGTCCTTATATATTAATTAGTGTGGTATTATTTTTAGAATAAATTATTCTTTAATGTGATGTTAATATGACTCTTAAAATGATGTTAAATTGTGATTAAATGAATTTTTGATAAACAATTTCATGTTTTATATTAAAACCCATTGGATGAGGTGTGCTATCTATGAAGCTAGAAAGTAATTATTAGTTATTTAAACCATGATTGGTTTGTTGCTTTGGATTTTTCCTATGCCTTAATGTTGGTGCTTGATAAGTGGTATGTTTTAGAAATGTCCTTTTTTTAATTTATAAAATGAAATTTCACATGATGTGATGACCCATACACTTTTATGGTCTAATTTCTTGAGTTAAAGGGAATTACATTAAATTAAGCATGTTATGTATGAAATGCTTTTTTAATGGTTTCACTTTAGTGTCATAGTTGAAATAAGGGATTCTGACTTAAGGACCCCTTGGATGGACTCTTGTGCCTTTCTATTAGAATTACTAATGCTTAGTAAACATTCTGGGAGAGACACCAGCTATTGTTGGGATGATTTCATAGAGCATTATCTATTTTACCTCCAGATTAGTGGCACTAGTTCCCTAGGGGAGAACCCTTGGATGATCTCAATGGAACAATTGGTTGTACCAGGCCTCAAGAGAGACTCAGGCCATCACATTCGAAATTTGGTATGGACTCGGAGGTTGGCTAGTACTTGAATTTTTACACCATGCTTGGAGTGACACATCAGACTTCATTCTTGGGTCACTATGGATGGAATCCTTGGGTTTTGGTCATATATGGAGCCCTTGAGCGATACTTGGAAAGTCCTATCATATTTTCGAGGACGGGATCAGGGTGTCTCTCTATATTTTGAAAGTTTTTTTCAAATTGAATTTAATAAAAGTTTAATGAATGTTTTCAAAATGAAAAATGGTCCTTGGTTTGAAAGAAATGTAGGGATGTGTCCTCTAAGACCAATCAGAAGCTTGGGGATTGTCCACCCTCTCACACATTATCTCACCCAATTTACCATTTTGGGATCCTTTGGTTTAGAATCGCCAGCTTAGGTTGAAGCAGGTAATTGGATGGGTGTCCATGTGGAGCCCAGTCCAATGTATTCAATTTGTTTATTTATTTCTATCTTGAATCTATTCACTATGGAAAACTTATTAATTCATATTGCATGAAATGGATTGGGCTAGACACTACGGGTGTTGGCCTACTGAGATTATATATCACACCCTGATTTGGAACTATTGGTACCCAAGTATACTGTATGTCTGAAAGTATTGATAAAAGGGAATCATCAATCTTCCAATGCTTGATTTACATTACTATGATGGAGTTGGGGAAGAGGACCGATCTGGTGCTTGAAATGATCATGGAGCTAGTCATTGGGATATTATTATTTTATTACATTGTATTTCTTATTGTACTTCCTACTTATTTTACTTTTAGAATCATGTATCATACATACATTATTGTAAATTGGTGTTGTCCGCTTTTATATTCAGTTGATATTACATTTATCTTCCACTACTTTCTCATTTCTTTGTATTGATTCTACTATTGTCAATTGTTTTTCTTATATTCTTTACCAATTTGATACCATGACCATGAGGTTATAGTCTCCCCACTGTACTACCATTAGACCCTCACTACTAGTTGGAAGCCTCTAGCATACGAAGAGGTGCACTTGAGTCTATGTGGAAACCGGTCCAGTTACCGGTTTAGTGGTCAATCGGGTCAGGATGTTACAACATGAGTCAATATGAATGAATGATATACACCAATATAAAATAAGTCATTCAGTAAATATAAATCAATAATTATGGAACCTCTCACTATTTTTGGACTTGCATTAGCTTCATCTAAAGGCTCTTCCACTGCGTGAAGAAGCTTCATTCTGGATGCATATGGCTAGAACCCCTTAGTTTTTGAAGAATATGAATGAAACACGGTACCTTTAGGAGTTGATTATCTCATTCCACTGTGTAGGGAAGAAAATATATGGAAAAAATTATATAGGTGGACTGAGTGACCATATGAACCACAAATATTTAGTGCCTCAATACACACTTTCCTCGAGTTCCCAATCTTTCCACACTCAAACCAAATCCAAGGGCCTTTTCTCGACACCACAGAAGGTATGGATGATTCCTGCTATCAAAATAAACCATAAGAATTATCAGTATTTCTCATTTCTTTAAAGAAACTAACAAAACTGCCACTAGGAGTAATAGGAACTACTGACAACCCTAAATAACCAGTTATGTCTGTCTTAGTCATCAATAGTTTATCCAGTAAATTAGAATAAAAAGTGATATTCGGTATGAAATCCTGAGATAAAATATTAGATTAAAGATCCATCATGAACCTTCATGCCTTAATTTTCTCATTTATCACCTCCTTGGGATAAAACTAAAAACATTTAGAAAAACATTTTTCATGCTAAGTCATGGTCTTATCATCCTATTAGAGGTTGACAAACTCCATAGAATTTTCCAAAACCATCGAATCTATATGGAAATATTCTATAAAGAGGGATATGAATTATTTCCACTCCAATAATTCATGTTAATTCACTGAAACTATCCAATCCCACCACCTCCTTCTAGGCCCTTCAATATTAAAGGTAGCACACTTCACCTTTGTAGTTTTTTGGAATTTTCAAGAACTCAAATAATAGCTAAATATTTTTTAACCATTCCTATGCCTATTTTGGATCATTCAATAATTGGAATGATAGTGGTCACTAGTGAAGAAACTCTTGATCGTGATACTTAGATTCATTCCTTCAAGGTTCCACTATTGTATCCTGGACATAAACGAGTTTGGATACCTATCCCAGATCTTGGACAACATGTGCTAATATCTCAATGAGGTTCTGATCAACTAGAGAGTTCATTATCCATGGTTCATTATCATCTCCTTATCAAGGTCTATTCAAATGTCTTCTCGGGGGTTTGGTTGTAATGATATAAACTTTTATAAATGAAATTACCTTTTTAAAGGATTAAATTTCTTTTCAATTATTATAGTTATGGAAAACGCATGCACTACTTTGGTTATGTAATATTTAAAATGTCATTAAGTATCATAATCATTGATAATATATCTATTATACAATGACCACTAATATTGTTATATTAAGGGTTGATAAAGTCCAATTGACATAGATGAAAGAAGTGATGGCCTCGACTAATAGGATTGTACCCTATGAACCCCATTTCTCAGAGATTCTAAGGGTGATAACATCACTGGGATTTACCCTTGACCAAGACAAAGAAAATAACTAAAGCTTGAGTGAAACTATTTATGGGATAATTTTAAACTTATTGAGATCACAACCCAAACCATGTTTTCCAAACAACCCTAAGAAAGTGTCACAATCATACATTATACCCTTAGGGTATACAGTGGTGTAATAAGGGTTTATATATAAAGTCCCTAATTTTTATATTTTATTTTTAATAAAATAATTTTTATATTTATACCTTTTCATTATTACAATATATAAACAATTAATATGATTTGATGAAAATTATATTTTTTAAAAATAAAACAAAATTGTATTTTTGGAAAATATATGGCTTCAATTAAAACACTTTTTTAATAAATTCAAGAATTTTAAAAAAATATGTTTTTTTAAATAATATTATTATTAAATAATATGTATCTATATACAATTGATAATATAATTTAATCCAATGAAATCATTATAAGCATCAAAAAAATTTATGGTAAAAAAACAAGTATTTTTCAATAAATGGGGATTTTGATTTAAAAGTGTAAATTATCATATATAGATAATTATTTTGAAAAAATTAAATATTATTTTTATAATTAGAATTTTGAAATTATCCAACGGTGATATTTTTCATAATTTTTTGTGACAGCTGAATTTTCAAGTAAAAATTAAATTTGGTATAAATATACAGCATGTATTATGACATTATAATGACCCAAAAATGATGTAATACTTGACATAAAAGGTATAAAAAACAATATATATATTTCCCAATTGAAATGATATGTTTTTTAATTTATTTTAATAATTTTATGAACCCTTAATGAATCTTCCAAAACATATATTATATTTTAATGTTTTAAAATTAATTATTTATAAACATGACTCACTTCCAAATCACCATGGGAATTATTTTACTATGTTATGTTCTTAGCCTAACAAAGTAATTAAAATTACTCCACTTTGGTATAAACCATGGGAAAATCCATGGAAGGTTTTTTTTATTATTTTATCATATAGAGTCCAAAACCTAAGTTTGGAAATTAATAAAGAAGTATCCCCTCTTTTTCTATAAAAACCCACAAAACCTCCCATTACTCTTCAATAAAAACTCTGGGAGAATAAAGTTACTCTACCCATCCCTCTCTATATCCCTTCCAAGTTACCTCTAAGCTCTTAAGAAGATCCTCCCAAGCTTTAATAAGCACCCTCTCAAGGTAAGGGGTCTTATCCTTCTCCTCTTTATTCAAGAACCTTCTTTATATTATGCCCTGTAATTTCAAATTTTTATTATTGGGATATGTTCTAAAACATCCCTATTATTATCCTTATGATTCCCAGGTAATGAGATACCCCTTTCACTCTCATTAATCCCTTCTATGTATCATTATGTTTCACTATTATAATATCAAAATTATCCTATGATTTTCCATGATAAACATTTTTGTAGTGAATATCCATATCTATTTCCACTCAAGGGTATTCACATAGTTTTATATATCCTTCATTGATTGGGGATTTACATGTATACAACCCAAACTCTTTAATTGTGTGGTTAAAATTGATGAAATTCATCCTTATGTTGTATGATATATGTTCCAAACTTATGCATGTACATGATATGAAAGTGATGAGTAAGCCTAGAATTATATAACCCTACAATACATTGGGTAATGTTTTTATCTCATGAGATGTCATGTATGGTGAGTGGGAGGTTATCTTGAGCACATTTTGTTATGTTATCTGGGTGATCATCCTTGACTTATGTTTATGATTTCATCTTTTTTTTTGTTGCCACATTCATGTGTTACCTTTATGTTATCATGTTATATCATGCCTCGTTGTTCAATATTTTTATTCTCACCCCTCTTATACTACATTTATATGCCTATTGGATCACATTTACTTCTTTACTTATACTATGTCTTTTTTATTCCCTTACTGGGCTTTATAGATCACCACTTTCCAATGTACATCCACAGGTTATATAATGAATTTTTAGAAGATCCAAGGAATATAATGGAATGTTTTAGATTTTTTAAATAATGATGTTGTACCCATGTTCCAAGTTAATGTTCTATGTACCTAATTTCCCATAGACACTAGGACTCACAGTCTTCTGGGATAGTATTAAGGGTATGGTTATCTAATAAATCATGAATTAATATGTATTAAAATATGGGTTTTCATAGTTGGTATCATAGAAAAGTCTATTTATTTTGGGGGATTAAGATTAGAAAACTCTAGTAAGATCCTTATGGATAAGACTAAATATAGGGAAACATCCCTAAATATTGTTAAAATATATATTAAGTGGTTTATGAGAAAATTCATCCCTATCTGAATACTACAAGTGGGTGTGTCTCTTAAACAGTTAAACCTTGGGCTAATAACCCTAAAAAGGGTGCATTGAGATGGAATATATTGTCACCTGGTGAAAGAAAATGGGCCTTACTACATATCTCATTTGAAACTCATGGGGGATATTCTTTAGTAAATTCACAAACTTCTTATGAACCCTTATTAAGGGAACAAAAATGTCCATAATATTTTATATTAATAAATAGATCATGGATAAATTAGATTGAAAACTATAAATTCATAGATTAAAGAATATATATCATTTATGATTTATCCATTTAATGATCATAGTTTCCTCTTTATGGTTCTAATAGTTAAAAAAATTATTACTGCTAATTTTACCTTTATTCTTGTCACTTAGGGGGAATTGAGTCAATAGCCATTATGAGGGTCAATCTAATAACTGGTCAAAATAGATGACCAACTCAATGGGAGAAGTAATATTGAACTTTGTGGAAATAATTTCTCAATTGAATCAAGTTTTAAATAGAAACCTGAATCATAAGGAACACCAAAATACATTTAAGAAATAATAAGTTGTGATTGTGACCTTTATGTGAAAAATTCCTATAAATTTCAATGGATCTTTCAATCCCTTAATCCTGGAAAAATAGATCATCTCCATTGAAAATATCTTTTTCTTCCTTCAATTATCTGAGCAAGAGATGTTCATTTTTATTGTTTATCATATAGAGATAGATGTTGATCAATGGTAGACGTTGGTTAAAAATATGAAGCCTGAGGAGGAGGCCAAAGCAATGGAGTTGAAGGAATTCTATGAAATGTTTTTTGATAAATATTTTCCTCACACTCTCCAACTTAAAATGGAGAGGCATTTTCTTAGCCTCAAGAAAAATGATGACAAATCCATTAGGGCATATGAAGCGAACTTCACAAGACTTGAACAATAAAACTATGTATTTATCATTACCCCCAAAATTAAAGTTGATCACTTATTTGGTGGGAAAGAGTTGAGTATATGAAAGTCCTTATCTATTCGGGACATTGACAACTATGAGTAAATTGTCTGATGTGCCCTCAAATTCTAAATGGAGATCAGTGAATATCATTGTTTTCATAGGGATAAGAAGTAGAAAATGACATTTAATTCTAGTTATATGATGGGTAAATCTAATAGTGGAAAAAAATTTAAACATCCACAACTAGAAAATGATGCTACTGCCACGGACCTATAGCCACAGTTTTTGTGGCCTATAGCCATGGTTTTAAAACCATGGCTATAGGCCAGTTTTCGTGGCCAATGGCCATAGTTTTCATAACCATGGTAATAGGATATGGCTATAGCCACGGTTCTATGTCCTATAGCCATGGTTCTAAAACTGTGAATATATGACAATTTTTTCAATGGCCTATAGCCACGGTTTTTCAAAACCGTGGCAATAAGGTTCCTGCGTTTTGGCGGGAAAAAAATTTCCCGCCAAAAAATTGGCGTGAAGACATACTGCCAGGGTTTTGAGGATATTCCCATAGTTTATATTAATATATATATACCTGTAATGTCACTCGGTGTAGTGGTAAGTACTCTGGTTTGTAGAGAAAAGGTGCATGGATCGAAACTCAATGGTGACATTTTGTATTTAGGCTATTGCCACGGTTTACCAAGGCTATATCCACAGTTAAAACTGTGGTAATAGCTTCCAATATCCATAGTTTAAACCATGGCTATAGGTCAACTACCATGGTGGTAATTTTTAAGACCTATTGCCACAGTTAAAACTATGGCAATAGGATGGGACCTATTGCCATGGCGATAGTGGCCACGGTTGTCCAAAACTGTGGTCGTAGCCTATGGCCACGGTTTTGGGGCCAATTGCCACAGTTTTCAACCATGGAAATAGGTCTTTTTTCCAGTTGTGATCCCACTTGTGAATAGTGTGCAAATAAACATCCCAATAATTTCTTGAATGGTGTGAGGAAATTCTTTTGGTGTGGGAATGAAGGGAACCTAGCTAGCGATTGTCAATGGGAAAAACCCACCAATGTGATGGAAGATAAGAATTCTCTAATCAACCCTCAGGATATTTTCTAATTTTTCAACTATAAGGAATAGGGACATTATGTGAATAAAGTCCCTAATCCAATGGTTTTCAATGATAATTGACATCAACAACCTCTAAGGACTAGAGAGAAATGGTGAGCTTATTCCACCATAATTGCTGAGGTGGATCCTGAAAAAAAAAGTGGTGATAGGTATGCTAGTTATTCATTAAAAGATTAAAAACATACTATTTGATTCTGGTTCTATGCATTATTTCATATCATGAATGTTTATTAAACCATTGAAACACCACCACAAAAGATGGATGTCAAATTATCAGTGGAAATATAAAATGGGGGAATTATTGTATCCTAGGTTTATAACTCCTCCCCGATATATATTTATGGTATGAACTTCCCAATGAACCATGTGATACTCCCTTAAGTGAAATTTGATGCAATTTTGTGCATGGATTGGCTTTCCTTGTATAGATCCAACATAAATTGCTGAGTGAAGGAAATCATCCTCCATATCACAAACCACCCTCTGATTCTACACATGTCCAAGGAGGAGGATGAGCCTTATTTGGTACTAAAATATCAAGAGTGGATATTATTACCTTGTAAGCAAGCATATCTAGCATAAATGATTGATACTAAAGAAAATATCATCCTTGATGACATTCCAATTGTAAAGGAATTCACTGATTTTTTTCCTAAATAATTGACTGGTCGTCCTTCTAACCATGAATTTGAGTTCTAAATTGAGCTAATACTCAGATCTTTGAAAATATCCAAGACTCTATATAGAATATCCATTATTAAACATTAGGATCTAAAGAAATAAATATTTAAGAATCTGGCTAAAGGGTTTATATTACCAAGTTCTTAACCATGGGATGCACCAGTCCTCTTTATTAAGTAGAAGGATGGATAAATGACCCTATGCATTGATTATTGTCATCTCAATAAGATCATGATAAATAAAAAGTATTCCCTACCAAGGATTGATGACTTGTTCAATTATATACTTGGATCCATGTGCTTGTCTAAGGTATATCTTCATCCAGGATATTATCATGTAAAGGTGAAGAAGTAAGATATCCAAAAGACTACTTTGTATACATTGTACGAGCACTATGAGTTCATAGTGATTCAATTTAGACTCACTAATGCTATAGTAGTATTAATAGACATAATTAATAGAGTCTTTATGTAATACCTTTAAAAATTTGTGGTATCCTTTATAGATGATATTTTTATCTTCTCTAGAAGTAATAAGGAACATGAGGAGCATTTGAATTCCACACTAAAGTATTTGTGAAAGGAAAAAAATTTGTGAATGTATTAAATGTGACTTTTTGATGGAGAAACTAAACTTCTTGGGTCTTGTTACCACCAGAAAAATGGATATATGTGGATCCTTTAAAAATAGAGGTGATTAAAGGATGGCCCAGACTAACCTTTGTGATGAAAATATATAGTTTCCTTGGATTAGAATGGTACTATATTTAATTTGTGAGAAAATTATCATGATTGTTAATCCCACTAACAAAGCTAACTAGGAAGGGTGTTATGTTTTTATGGACTATGAATGTAAAGAGATACTTAAAAGGATGAATAAGAGGCTAATCATTGCACGTGTTCTCACATTTCCCACTAATTATGAAGGATTTCTGATCTTTAAGGATGTGTATAAAAAGGTCTTGGGTTTTATACTTATACAAGATGAAAAAGTGATATTATATGCCTCCCACCAATTAAATATTCATGATAACTACCCAAAACATGATCTAGGATTTTCATCATTGATCTTCATGTTGAATATTTAGTGAAATTATCTCTACATAGAAATGGGTTTCTTATATACATATCATAAAAGAATCAAGTATATATTCACACAAAAGGATATTAATATGAATTGATGAAGGTGGTTATATCTGATCAAGTATTGTGATTTTTCAATCCATTACTAACATGGGAAGGTAAACAAAGTGGAAGATTTTTTGAGTAGAAAGGATCCTGTAACCCTATCCATGAGGAGTATTGAAAGGGATATAATCTTATTAGACATACAAAGTATAGATAAGGGAGTAATAAAAGGATCTTTATCCTACCTTTCTTAAATAACTGATCAACCATATATTATTGGGAGGATCAAGGAGGCCTAGATGATTTGATACAGAATAAGGTAATGAATATTCTATAATTAAACTTTCCTAAAGATAGATTTATATGTTTTGGAACCCAAATATGTGTCCCATAAAAACCATAACTTAAGAGGGAACTTATGGATGATTTATATAGCTCACCCTAATCTATTAATCTTGGAATCCATAATATGTATTGATATTTGAAGAAATACTTCTAATGGGATAACTTGAAGTGGGATATTGTGGAGTTTGTATCTTGGTGCTTAATATTCCAACAGGTCAAGGTGGAATAACATAAGTATAAGGGTATGATGAAACTATTTCCCATACCAATATGGAAATGGGAAAACATAACCATATATTTCATCATAGGACTCCCCAAAACACCTAAATGAAATAATTTCATATGAGTGGTAGTTTATCACATTAAAAAGTCATCACACTTCATTTATATCAAGGAATATTTCTCTATTGACCAACTATCCAAGATATACATAATGGAAGCGGTAAGACATCATGGATTTCTACTCTATATTGTATCTGATTGAGATATGAGGTTTACCTCAAGGTTCTAGAGAATCCATTAGAAATTGTTGGATACAAAACTAAGCTTCAGCACTTCTTATCACCCTCAGATGGATGTCCAGTCTGAAAGAACCATTCAAACTCTATAGGATATGTTCAGATCTTGTTCAATGGATTTCCAATGATTTTCGGACCATAACCTTCCACTAATGAAGTTCTCATATAATTATAGTTTCCATTATTTCATTCAAATGGAACCTTATGTGGCTCTATATGGAAAGAGGTGTTAGACTTCTACTTGCTCGGATAAAGTTAGAGATAAGAAGCTGATGGTACATGATATGATCCATGAAATGATATAAAATGTTCAAACCATTCATTATCATATGAAATGAACACAAAGTCGACATAAAATCTATACGTATAATCATCAATGGAACTTGGAGTTTGAGGTTAGAGATAAAGTGTTCCTTCTTATATCTCTATGGAAGAGAGTCATGAGGTTTGGGAAGAAATTAAATCTTAGTCCTAGATACATCTTCCCTTTTGAGATCTTTAATCGCATCGGAGTGGTAGCTTATCGACTACAACTCCCACCTAACCTATCTCAAGTACATGATGTTTTCCATGTGTCCCAATTGAGGAAGTACATATCATACCCCTAATATGTACTGAATCTATAGGTGCTATCAAATGAGAATGATATTTCATATGTGGAACATCCAGTGAAGATCTTAGATCATAGAGACAAAGTTCTATGAAATAAGATAAATCACCTGGTCAAAGTGAAGTGGTAGAACCAAAAATTTTAGGCAGTAACATGGGAATCGGAGATAGTGATGACAAAAGTACCCTCATCTATTTTAGTGAGTGAGATAAAAAAAATTAGGGTAAAATTTCTGAAGTGGGGATGAATGTAACGACCTAAACTTTTATAAATGAAATTCCCTTTTCTAAATATTAAATTCCTTATCAAGTAATGTAGTTATTGAAAAAATGCACTAATTTGGTTATGTCCAATTTAAATTATTTTTAAGAATCATAACCATTGATAATATAGTTTTTGTATAGTGACTACTAATATTATAATATTAAGGGTTGATAAAGTCCAATTGACACGAATGAAAGAAACAGTGGCCTTGACTTGTAGGATTATATCCTATTAATCCCATTTATCAAAGCTTCCAAGGTAGATAAAATTTCTAGGATTTTCCCCTAACCAATCCCAAGACAATATTCAACAACTAAATGCATGATCAATATTTTTTATAGGAGAAGTTCAAGCTTATAAAGATCACATCCAAAACCATGATAGTCGAACCACCGTAAGAAAGTGTCGCCATCGTACACCTTAGCCTTAGGTCATACACTGGTGTAATAAAAGGTTATGTATCGAGACCCTAATTTTTATATTCTATTTTTAATAAAATAATGATTATATTTATCCCTTTTCATTATTAAAATATATGTACGATTACATATGAGTTAATGAAAATTATATTTTTTATGAATAAAACAAAATTGTATTTTAAGAAAATATATGGATTTAATTAAAAGAAATAAAAAATTTAGTAATTTTGAAATTAATTTTATTTTAATATAATATTATTATTAAATAATATTTATCTATATACAAATGGCACTATAATTTAATAAAATGAAATTATTATAAGTTTTAGAAAACTTTTATTGTTAAAAAACCTAATATTTTACAGTAAACGGGGTTTTGATTTAAAATTATAAATTCTCATATATATAGAATTATTTTCATAAAATAAATATTATTTTTGGAATCATCACATCAAAATTAGAAGATGGTGTTTTTTTCATCATTTTTTGAGCAAGTTAGATTTTAGGTAAAAATCAAATATGGTATAAATTTATGATGTGTATTATGAGATCCTAATGAACCAAAAGTGATGTAATATATTCCATAAAATGTATCCACAACCAAATATATATTTACCATTTATAATAATGTTTTTTTAATTTATTTTATTAATTTTTGTAAATCCATAATGAATTTTTCAAAACATATATTAATTCTTAATATTTTAAAATTAATTCTTTATAAACATGACTCACTTCCACATCACCAGGGGAATTATTTTAATATTCGCATTTCTTATCATTATAAAATAATAAAAACCACTCCTATCAATCAGAAAACATGAGAAAAAATCATGAGAATGTTTTTTGTTCGGATTAATTTATCATATAGAGTTCAAAACCTATGTTTGGAAAATAATAAAGAATTATCCCCACTTTTGATATAAAACCCACCCATCCTCCCATTCCTATTAACCCAAAACTCATAGTGCATGAAGTTACTCTACCATTCCCTCTCTAGAGACCTCCCAAGGATTCCCCATATAGAAACCCATACTTTTCATACATAGATATTATATCTTATTTGATGAATATTCATTACATAACATATCGATCCATGCAAAAATGATATAGGTATAGTATATTTGTAAACTTAGAAACATAAACAACTGGTTCATAAATGAACTAAATTTTCTCCCATTTAGTTATTCATAACTACCACTCTTCTTATAAATATTATACTTAAAATATTTCTTCATAACATGGGGAAAGAAAATACAAGAAAGGGTGAGATAAGATGCTCGGTAAGGGTAAACAAGGGAGATATTAGTGATCACATATGTATAACATGAGAATAAGGGTACGATAACATTATCATAACATTATAAATATATACCCTACATATTATATATTATAATATTAAGTCATGTAATAAATCATGGCATTTTATAAGACATGAATCATATTGGAATAAAATAACATAATCCATGAGATCATAACATTAGCATAAGACATGGAATTGTGACATGAACATAAGCATAGAAAATAATTTCCTCGGAAGTAAAGGCTTAAATTCTTGGGCTATCATAGTTTTAACACCCCAATATTTCATAGTGTGTTACTTCTTCAAAATAATTTAATAACATGCACTACACGCAACACCGAGTTCAAGCGCACCATGACTTACCAAACAAGCCGTTCAAAAAAGGTTATGAATATTATTAACTAAATTTTGAACTTTATATAATATTTATAATTTTAGAATCCATATTATGAGTTTTTAGACATAATTCATTTTTTTCAGATAAAAGAAGTATTTTTCAAAAATGCTCTTTTACCAACTTTTAATAGTGATCCCTTTTTAATCCAATATTTTATACTTTTATATATTCAATTTGACTAAATAAATTTATAATGGGGACATCAAAAATTTACAATTTAACACCCCAAGCTTCCACGGTACGTTTCCCTTAGAATAATGCACTAGCGTTTGTTGTACGCAACCTCGAGTTCTAACACACCACAACTAATTAAACTAGCCGTTATGAATAGTAATACCCACTTTTTAAAATTTTATAAATTTTATTTATTAAAATGGACTTCATTTTTGGATTCGGAATATCGAAATTAGTCTACGGTGAAATTTTGGTACTTTTTGGATAACTTTTATATTTTGATGAATAGTGAAAATTACTAAATTTTAATTAAAAACAAATTTTTTAATAAAAATAATTAATAGTGATAAATTATGAATTTGAGTGGTTTTAAAGTATATTTATAATATATTTTTACCATTTAATCCAATTTTGTTTATTGGAATTAATTTCACTTTAAAATTGGACATAAACAAGTATCAATCTTTTGATAGTTATTGTTTTTTAAAAACATGATATTTGTTTTGACAATGGGAATTAATTATAAAATTAATTAATGAAAATTATATGTTTGGAATTTTGAAAAATATACATCATTTTTGATTTCAGAATATCAATCACACCTTAGGGTGAATGTTTGGTATTTTTCTGAAAAAAATCATTTTTTGATGAATAGTGAAACCACTAAGTGGTAGTTTAAAAACTGAATTTTTCATAAAACTTAATTTTACCGCTTCTGTGAATGGAATTTCAAAAATCCTAGAGACACGGTTGATATCAGTAAGTAAAATGTGGTTCAATGAAATGAAAATAATTTTTGGTGAATAGTAACTTTTTACTTTTATTTACCACGGTTAAAAGTAAATAGGGTAATTAAGGGTAAAAATGATTTTAATATTACACTAACACATGTCCTAATTCTATTGTACAAGTGTATCTCGACCAAAAACAACCTTAGGAATAAAATATTATCATTTAGGTCCACTTGGATTAGATTAGGACATTTATTATTATTTAATTCAAAGAAGAGTTAAAAGAGTTAAAATCAAAGTTTAATTACTAAAAAATTTTTAATATAAGGTTATACATAAGATAAATTCTATTTTAAAAATTAATTAGAAAGCTAAAAAGATTTCATACATAATTATATTTTATTTATAATTTTTATACATTAAATAATTTAATTTATTTATGACACAATGGTGATGCAGTAATTACCATAATAGTGAAAGATTAAGATAATTGATATTATAAATACCCAAATAAATATAATTTGAGACTTTTTATGAATTACACTAATTTTTTAGGTTGATATGACATGTTATTATTTATTTAATTAACTTTTTTCGAACTTATCATTCTTTTATGATTTTCACAAAAATCAATTACTAAATAGTGTCAAAATTGACATAAAATAGTTTTTTCAACAAATATTATATTATTAATTTATATTATATTCCTAAAAATCTAAAGTTTGGCCAAATGACTTATATAAGGATATATATATTAAAAATTAACCACTTCGGGTTCTCTTGGATGTTTATAGTAAGTTTATTAACCATATAATATAAAAATACAAAGAGACATAGTAAATGTGAAACTAATTAACTAAGAGTTAATACTTAAAGATAAGGTTAATTTAGTGACCAAAACCTCTCTAAATCCTATTGGTTGAGTTTTTGTCGAACTATCCCCACCTTAGCCTCGAAACAAATAACTTTGGAGCCATTAGAAACTGAATATGAATTTATTATAAAATAATATTTCTAGCTTTTCCTAAAGTGCCCCTCACCCCTCTTATAAAAGGGAACTCCCCCTTCTCTCAATATCACACCTTCAAAGCCTTTTGGTTCGGCCAACCCCTGCCCAAATACTCTCTCAACTTCTTTGCCTTAATCCTAGAAGCCCTCCTTTAGTCAGAAAGCCATCCTAAGGAGTCCTTTTGATCAAATCAAAAGTAAGAACCCAAAGAAGAAGTAACGTTTCCACCACCCTCTTTCTAGTTTCTTTCTTCTTACACTTCCTCTCTATTTATTATTTCCATTATAAAATAATAACTCCAGTATCTTCTATATACTGTTATGTTATTATAAATATGGAATTACCATATTCATTATTCTACCCATCATTTTAATGACATGTCACCATACGTGCGTAGGTACAGCTTACCGTCTCCACGTCGTGGTGTAATTGTTATTCAATATATTATTATTTAGATGGGTATAATAATGATGTGTAATTCATGTAAATAATAAATATAACATGATAATTATTCTCTATATATGATATACCATCCAATTATATATTATTTTAATATCAAAAAAATGATATTGTCGCTCGTGTGTACGTACGGAATATCGTCTCCACGAACGCGATAAGATTCATTCTCCATCGTATCCATTCAAGACTAATTTTCATTTTATGGTTAAATATAATGTTTATCAACTTAGTATCATTATTAATATGAATAAGATACAACCAATCCATTATAAACATTCCTTACATAACCAAACATATAAGGAGAACGAATCGGTTATCACCCAAAACAACGATAATACTAAGATATTATTAATAAAGCAATGTTAAAAGATCATATATGATATCATATTGATGTATATCATTATTGTATAATTTAATAACAATGTTTTAACTATTATACATAAGGTTAACATACCATCGACTAAGGAAAATTACAAGGTAAGGGTTTACTTCACAATCTCTTCCTTATCCGAGGTTGTTTATACGTATTTATCTGCTGGGACCTCGTTATCATCCACATCCATGTTTCTTAAAAATGTATTTCAAAACATTTTTTACTATTAAATAGAAAATGGGTTAAAGACTTTTATACCCTTATATGTTTTTGAAAGGAATCTTTCCGTCGTTTTCCAAACAATGTACTTTTTGACCTTTTCGACAAATTTAAGGTAAGAATGTTTTTTTAACTTATACGGCGGGTGTGGATATTTTCCACCGTTATAACTTCGTCAAATCTTCCCTTGCAATCTTATAAGAATATTTTCAAAGTAAATGTATTATTTTATAATTATGTGACTTTTTAATGATTTCAAAAAAAAGATATATTTCTCTCAAATTGTTTTGATTTCATCTATATCAACATCCTTTGATGGATTTTAAGTTTATTTGATGTTGATTCATTATGACACAAAATTTCTATATTGTAATGATGTTTTTGTGATATTTTTGACTGTGGATGTGCTATGTTTATGTCATTCATGTTTTATAGTTAAATTATTGACATTTCGTATGCTAGTTTTAATACGAATGTTTATGATATGTTTAAACCTTTTCATATGAGGAATGTATTGGACTTAGTAAGTGATGGGTGGATCCCGCTATAGCTCCTCGATGCATCAGTAGGTCTCATGAGACAAATAGATGTGGAATTGGCTGAGTCCCTTTCCCAATTTGATTTATGGTTTTGGCCGAGGCCTTAATCATTTTAGACGTCATGGCTGAGGCCTTGACAAAATGTTTCAGAATGTCCAGCATTATACATTCCCTCATTATGGAAATAATATTGATGGTTCATGTGGTTATTTGACTATTAGAATACCCATGATTATGTTTTATTATGGCATTACTTACTCAGCTCATATTCCTTCCATAAAAGTATTTATGTTTATTATTTGTAAAGGCATGTGGTTTCAAATTTTCACCATGATTAATATTTATGTCATTTTCCACTGTATTACTTACCCTTACTGAGTGTTTGAGCTCACCCCTTTCTTATGTTTCATTTTCCCAGGATATGAAGAAGTTAGTTATGAGTGACCTGCAGGAATAATCTAGGAGGCTTGGATTCATCTAATGAAATATATTCTTGTTGTATTTCTCTTCAAGATGTAAAGTTGAACATATGTATGAATCTTGTTTCCAAGGCTACTAAACTAATCAGTCTTTCAAGACATGATCTTTCTTGTGATCATGCCAATGTTATGTAATAATGCACTGACTCTGGGTAACTGGGGTCGGGGCGTTACAGTTGGTATCAGAGGAAGTTTAGTACAAACCTTGGAAGATGG
Organism: Viscum album; assembly: GCA_963277665.1. Classification (NCBI taxonomy): domain Eukaryota; kingdom Viridiplantae; phylum Streptophyta; class Magnoliopsida; order Santalales; family Viscaceae; genus Viscum; species Viscum album. The sequence continues at coordinate 1,250,098,547 of OY728127.1, forward strand.
ATTTAGATAAAATCTGATTAGAGCACATAGCCCTAAGATAGACTTTGAGGAATAGTATAGAAGAACTTCCAAGAATTTTGGTATTGTAGAGATTTTGTGAGTTTTCCGAGCAATACATCCCTGTCTAGATACGAGTAGGTAGAGGCGGCTTTGGCACAGAAGTAACTAGGGGTAAAACCCAAAAACACCGCTTTGAGCTAGACTTGAACGGGAACTGGTGCACCATAAAGGGCCTTGCTGCACTCTTGGTTACAACACTCCCGGGGGATATGCTTAGGATTATTCTCATTTTCTTTACAAACCATTATGAAAGGTTTATAAGTATATACTGAAGGTTCCGGGCGCAGCGGAAGCGTGTTGGTGGGTTTTCCCAACTTTAATTTTAACGTTAAACAACATTCAATCTGAGATCTGTCACGATATAAAACGCCGAATCTTCGTAATAGAATGAAGAACGAAAAGAAAAGAAGAGTCCCAGAACCCTTGAGGAGGATCATCATATGTTGATTATAATTAATGCATAAGAATTACCTTGTTGGAATTCTTTCTTTGTTGATGTGTCCAGTCACGATTCGGTGATCCGTCGTTGCGTCGTAGAATCCAAGTGTAGGATTCCTCTATCGGTGATCCACACGTGTGTCACGTATCTCCGGACATCACCGAAGAGATCTCCGGGTGCTAGTGCGGAAGAACCTTCGCTTGCGATGTCCGCCTTCGACCACCTTGATCTGGTGGAGGATCTTTCTCTCGTAAATTGAGGGCGTTCTTGGTGGAAAGGGAGTTATCTCTTGGCTTGAGAGTATTTCCAAATCCGTTGTGCACAACAATGGCTCTCAAAAAATGTTGGGGTTGCGAGGATATTTATAATCAGGTTTGAGGTTAATAGAGTTATGATAATAAATAAACGCGTTATGCGTTTTATTTATTTCCACTACTGGAATTTAGTATTTTCCAAACGGTATTATACCAACGGTTTACTTAAACCGTTGGTATAGTGAGCCTTTGCCAACGGTTTAACAAAACCGTTGGAAAAGGGAATTTCGGTGGACACTTTCCCAACGGTTCACTAGAACCGTTGGGAAAGGGGTGCTAAACTCACACATTTCCCAACGGTTCCAGTGAACCGTTGGGAAATGTGTGCCTTTGCCAACAGTTTTTATAAACCGTTGGCAAAGGTTTCCCCCAAATTCCAGATCGCGATCTCCTCTCCCCATTCGGACAGAGCCCTAATCTATTCACTCCACTGCTCTCGCGAACCCCATCTGACTCCACTGCTCTCGCAAATCCGAACACCAGCACCCCCCATCCCAACAGGTACACCCCCATACGAATAGGTAAAATTTGATCTCAACCATATTGTTATAGTTGTTTTAATGAATATATTTTTTCCAGGTGTTGGTGGTTTAATTGATTATTGAAATTAATATTTAAATAGGATATTGTTTGTGTTTGTGAAGACTTCTTTAATGTTTTTGTATTCTATGTTTGGAAGGAGAGTGTTCAAAACATGTAAATCAGAGTTGGGGGAGGCTATCGTGAACGTTTACATGTTTTGGATAATGGATTGTGGGAATTATGGATTGTGTTCAAACCAATTTGATATGTTTTGGATAATGGATTGTGGGGGTAGGGGGTGTCCACGGGGGTGGGTGGGTTGTCCACGGGGGTGGGCGGGGGTGTCCACGGGGGTGGGAAAGGCTGTACACGGGGGTGGGCGGGGCTGTCTAGGGGGTGTGGGCTGTCCTGGGGGTCTGGGTGGGGTGTCCTGGTGGGGGAGGGGTGTTTGGGGTGTCCAGGGGGGTGGTATGTCTAGGTGGTGGTGGTGGGGTTGCAGGGGAGGGGGGTGTGGGCTATTTAGGAGGGTGGGCGGGGCTATACAGGGGGGTACGGGGTGTCCAGGGGGGTACGGTGGTGGGCGGGTTGTCCACAAGGGTGGACAGGCTGTCCACGGGGGTGGCCGAGCTGTCAAGGAGGGGTGGGCGGGCTGTCTAGGGGGGGTGGGTGGGCTGGCCACGGGGGGGTAGGGGTGTCCAGGGGGTGGGCGGGCTATCCAAGGGGGTGGGGGGCTGTCCATAGGGAGAAGGGGTGTCGAGGGGGTGGGTGGGCTGTCCATGGGGGTGGTTGGGATGTCTAGGGGGTAGGGGGTGTCCACGGGGGTGGGCGGGGCTGTCCAGGGGGTGTGGGATGTCCTGGGGGTCTGAGTGGGGTGTCCTGGTGGGGGAGGGGTGTGTGGGGTGTCCAGGTGGGGTGGTATGTCTAGGTGGTGGTGGTGGGGTTGCAGGGAAGGGGGGTGTGGGCTGTTTGGGAGGGTGGGAAGGGCTATCCAGGGGGGGTATGGGGTGTCCAAGGGGGTACGGGGGTGGGCGGGCTGTCCACAAGGGTGGACGGGCTGTCCACGGGGGTGGTCGGGCTGTCAAGGAGGGGTGGGCGGGCTGTCCAGGGGGGGTTGGTGGGCTGGCCACAGGGGGTAGGGGTGTCCAGGGGGGTGGGCGGGCTATCCAAGGGGGTGGGGGGCTGTCCATAGGGAGAAGGGATGTCGAGGGGGGTGGGTGGGCTGTCCACGGGGGTGGTTGGGCTGTCTAGGGGGTAGGGGGCGTCCACAGGGGTGGGTGGGTTGTCCACGGGGGTGGGCGGGGCTGTCCACAGGGGTGGGAAAGGCTGTCCACGGGGGTGGGCGGGGCTGTCCAGGGGGTGTGGGCTGTCCTGGGGGTCTGGGTGGGGTGTCCTGGTGGGGTAGGGGTGTGTGGGGTGTCCAGGGGGGTTGGTATGTCTAGGTGGTGGTGGTGGGGTTGCAGGGGAGGGGGGTGTGGGCTGTTTGGGAGGGTGGGCGGGGCTATCCCGGGGGGGTACGGGGTGTCCAGGGGGTACGGGGGTGGGCGGGTTGTCCACAAGGGTGGACGGGTTGTCCATGGGGGTGGTCAGGCTGTCAAGGAGGGGTGGGCGGGCTGTCCAGGGGGGGTGGGTGGGCTGGCCACAGGGGGTAGGGGTGTCCAGGGGGTGGGCGGGCTATCCAAGGGGGTGGGGGGCTGTCCATAGGGAGAAGGGGTGTCGAGGGGGGTGGGTGGGCTGTCCACGGGGGTGGTTGGGCTGTCTAGGGTTGGGGGTGTCCACGGGGGTGGGTGGGTTGTCCACGGGGGTGGGCGGGGCTGTCCACGAGGGTGGGAAAGGCTGTCCACGGGGGTGGGCAGGGCTGTCCAGGGGGTGTGGGCTGTCCTAGGGGTCTAGGTGGGGTGTCCTGGTGGGGGAGGGGTGTGTGGGGTGTCCAGGGGGGTTGGTATGTCTAGCTGGTGGTGGTGGGGTTGCAGGGTAGGGGGTGTGGGCTATTTGGGAGGGTGGGCGGGGCTATCCCCAGGGGGTACGGGGTGTCCAGGGGGGTATGGGGGTGGGCGGGCTGTCCATAAGGGTGGATGGGCTATCCACAGGGGTGGCCGGACTGTCAAGGAGGGGTGGGCGGGCTGTCCAGGGGGTGGGTGGGCTGGCCACAGGGGGTGGTCGTGCTCTCGCGAACCCCCCATCCGAACATCATCGACCCCCGTGGACAACCCACCTTTTATCCCAAATTCCATAGATTTATACATTATTTTTATTATATTATGTCTCAAATTATCTAAAATATGTGTTTGATGTTCTTCACGTGACCTATCATAATTCCTTCTCATAATCTATAGTGATCATGGGAAGATCCCATGCATGATTCATGATCACTCAAATCATTCTGCAGATCATACATAATGGAAGCCTTACAGGATGTGAGATGATTATATCTATGAAATCTACTCAGGTACCTGGTGAGGAAGTGCATATTAATTCAAAAAGGTAAATCGCATATGAGGATACCCTACTAATATGGTTATGGGATGAGGCATGCTCTGATGTGATAACACATTAAGTTCTTGTTGGTTTTACATTTTTTCAATAACACATTAGTATGTTTTTTTCACATGTGTAGTTGATACCATGATTATTTTCTTCCTTTATCGTTTACTTAAATGTATTTTCTATTAAAGTTCAATACTATTGAATTATTTATGACAAAATGACTTATATGAATTCTTTTTACAGAATGGACAGAAGTTGGATGTATGAAACCGATCGTATCTCAAGCGATTTTCAAAACAATTTGGAGAGCTTTATAGATTTTGCATTTCACAATGCTTCAGGTAGTGGTCGCATACACTGCCCATGTTCCAATTATGTTGGTAGACCTTGGTTGAGTCATGAAGAAGTCAGCTACCACATAACCAAAAATGGTTTTCAAGCAAACTACTTTGTGTGGTATCACAATGGGGAGAAAATGAAATCTCAAATTGGTGATGATCGAAATGAAAGGACTGGAATGGAGAATTTGTTAGACGATCGGTTTCCATTTATTCGTCATCATAAAAAAGAAAGGATTTAGACTCAAGAAGACGTCGATATGAGGAAAACTGATGCATCTAGTGAAAATGATGATATTGATAGGGTGAAAAAATTGAATGATGCTGCCACGACTCCAGTATATCGACAATGCGATAAAATGAAAAAGCTGGAATTTTTAATCTGATTGTTTCATGGAAAAACTATGTATGGGATTTCTAATACAGCAATCGATTACATTCTTACCCTCCTGAAGGATTTACTTCCAGATGATGCAGATATTCCCTCAAACCACTATATGGCATGGAAGTTAGTTGAAGAACTTGGATTTTCTAGAAACAAAATTCATGCTTGCCCGAAAGATTGCAGTTTATTCTGGGAAGAAACCGCTGAACGAAATGAATGTATAAAATGTGGCACATCCTGCTGGAAGTCAAAATCTGATGGAACACCATCCCGCGTTCCACAGAAAGTAATGTGGCACTTTCCATTGATCCCCAGACTCCAGAATCTTTTTATGTCTGATGACATATCAATAAAAATGAGATGGCATGATACCGAGAGAAAGAAGACTAATGATGAGTTGGTTCATCCTACAGATGGATTTGCATGGCAGAGATTTGATGCTCGACATCCTGATTTTGCAGCTGACGTGCGTAATGTGAGGCTGGGTCTTTCATGCGACGGTTTTAATCAGTTTGGGCAGATTCTTACTTCGCACAGCACATGGACAGTTTTTATACACATTTATAATCTTCCCCCATGGTTGTGTATGAAAAAATCTTTCACTTTCATGAGTATACTCATATCTGTTCCTTCTGATCCCGGCATTGATATTGATGTATACATGCAACCTTTAATAAAAGAGTTGAAACTTCTTTGGGATGTGGGTGTGCGCACATACGATGCATGTTCGAAAGACATATTTCAGATGCGTGTTGCGCTTATGTGGACGATCAATGATTTTCCGGCTTATGCAATGATGTCTGGATGGAGCACGAAGGGAAAACTATCATGTCCAGTTTGTATGAATAATACACGATCCAGAAGACTGAAACATCGTTTTAGTTTCAGTTTTATGGGACATCGACGATTTTTTCCAAAGGATCATCCATATAGAATGAATCGTCGAAGATTTTATAATACTATAGAGACCGATGATCCACCTCAGCGTATGTCTGGAACTGATGTGCTTAATGAATTGAAAGATTTCAGTTTTTTGTTCGGGAAGGGTCAAATGAAATCTGGAAAGAGAAAGAATGTTTACACAGAAACCTGTTACAATTGGAGGAAGAGGAGTATCTTTTTTTATTTGCCTTATTGGTCAACCAATTTGCTACGTCATTGCTTAGACGTAATTCATATTTTAAAGAATATATGTGAAATGTTGCTTTTAGTTCTTCTAAATGTCAAGGGGAAGACAAAAGATGATTTACAATCTCGACATGACTTGGTGGATTGGGGCATCAGACCAGAATTTCATCCTGTGCGTATCAGTGAAAATAAATGGCAACTTCCATGTGCTTCTTATGTGATGACACCTACTGAAAAAAAAAACAATTTCTGGAAGTATTAGAGACTATTATAGTTCCTGATGGATATTCAAGAAACATATCTAAACGGGTCAACATAAGAGAGTTGAAGCTAAAATCTTTGAAGACTCATGATTATCACGTTCTACTGCATGAGTTGCTTCCAATAGAAATCTGTCATCTTTTGTCCAATAATGTAAGGTTGGGTGTTATTCGGTTGTGCCATTTGTTTAGAGATCTTTGTGCTAAGAAGTTGTCCAAGTCTTTCTTGCAAAAAATGTTGACAGATGCCCCATTAATTTTGTGTGAGTTGCAAAAAATGTTGACACTGTCCCTATTGCCATTGGAACCAATCCATTTATTTCTTTTGATGACTCCAATAGCTCAATTGTCAGAGTTGATTGTGAACCTGAAGTTGTGGTTGGAAATATATAGAATCATTCATCCATGTTCTCAATTCTTTTGGTTTACCTCGAGTTGGGTTGTTAAGGTTGGTAATATTCATATTTATTTAGTATTGATCACAAATATGTTTTAGCTGACTTGACTGTTATGTGAATTTTCAATGTTTATTGGTTGCTGTTTTATTTGAATTGCATTTTCTAATTTGGAATTGAACTATATTCAAACCAAATCAAACAATATTTCTAACTTTGTGAACATTACAACTTGTATGTTTTATTAAATTCATTCAATCTCTTCTAAAACAATTGATAGCTAAATTACCAATAAATCCCCTCATTCCATCATATATTTAGTTTTCTGGTTTACACATTAATTTCCTTTTTCTAATTAATTACATATTTGTTTTCAAATGCAGGAAATGCAGCCAATTGAAGAGAGACGAAGAAAAAAAATGGCGGAGAACAATCGTTAGATGGAGGAGCTGGGTGTTCCACCATTAGTGCCTACAGTGAGTACTTTATTTCAAATATATATATATATATATATATATATATTTACAGAATATATAATGTCATGTGATTAATTTTTTTGTAAACTTTTTTGTAGGATCCACCGTTATGTCGACAGTTATTCGACGAGGAGCCTAGTACTGGTCTTAGTACTCAGGCTGGTGGTACGAGGAGGGTTCGTACCAAAGGTGGACGTAGAGCTGCGCGTGCCCGACTAGACCCTGCCCCTCCCACTAACGTTTCAGTCTTCCCACATTCTGATCCCGGTGTGTCATTAGGGACACACGGGGTATTTAGGCCTCCCATGTTTTATCTACCTTTTGCATCTTCTGCCCCATCATTTTCACATCCCATGATGATTCCCACTCCCCAGTCAGCATCAGGTCATACAGCTATTCCATCTTCTTTTCCTTCTACTTCTGTCTCTCCGAGATTTTATATTCCATCGTCTTCGACTCCTGTTCCACCACAGGGTGTTCCATCAGGTTCTGTGGATCCAGCGCCACTCATTGATCAGACTAGCGCAGGTATATTTATAAAACCCTAACAAATTTTTATAGCAATATTTATTTTCATTATAACATGTTTTGATAAAATATTTGTTTTTCTTTCATGACAGATACATCTACTGACAGGAGGCGGGGGCGGGGCCGTACACGCATGCGTTCGGTGTGGAACCGTCGCACACAGGTTATGGTGGAATATAATGAAGACAATCATATGGTTGAGAAAACAGGGCAGCAATGTCGGAGTTTTCTGGCGACGCTTGAAAAATACTCCGACATCATTCCCGTCAGCCCGCTGTCGTGGAGAAATTTGCCACATGAGGTCAAAGATAGAGCTTGGGCAGAGATATGGGTAAAAAAATCTGTTGTATTTAATTCCATGAATTATTGTTGTATTTATATGAATTAATATTTTGATTTCAACTTCGATTTAATTTTCCTGATGGTGAGGGTGCAAGACTGGAACGTCTAAAGGATTTAGGTGAGCTTTAGAGAGCCTACAAGCATGAGCTGTATATTGCCTGGCGTGCTAGAGTTGGCACTGAATTAGAGGTGGTACCAGTCGTGGATGATTGTCCTATAGAGCAGTATCGTCAGATGATTACTCATTGGACGAGTACCCAGTTTAAGGTATGAATTACATTTGAGGTATTTAAATAATAACATTCAAGTTTTTCATTAATATTATCCTTTGCATTATAGAATTTTATTTAGGAATCATCTGGAAAAAATAAAAAAAACATTTATGAAAAAAAATACCTCCATACACTAGGACGCACGACGATGTCGGATCATGAGAGGCAGCAGGTATGACAATTGTTTATAAGTTTTCTTTACGACTTACATTTTCTTTTGTTTCCTCAATTATTTAATCATTTTCTAAAGTTTTTATATAACTTTTGTTTTCAATGTCATTGTAGAGGCAAGTACAAAATATTGAAGGACGTGTGCCTCGAGCAAAACTGTTTTGCTCGAGTGGACGAAAAAAGGATGGAAGTGCTGTCAACGAAGCGACTCAGCAGCAGATTGTAAGTTTTAATCTGTTGATTTCATATTTTAATATCTATTTTGTAACTTAATAATATATTTATATTTGTAACAGGATTCTTTAGAGGCCCTCGATGCCCAAGAAGCAGACAATTTTGGGCCATCTGATCACTTACCTCAGGTGTTGGGAGAGGATCATTCTGGCAGAGTACGCTGCCGACCTAGGATAGCCCCGACGAGGTATTGGCCTGCCTCAGGTATGAGTTGTAGTGCCACCGAGCTACAGAAAGTTAGGGCACAGGCAGAACAGGCTGAGAAAAGGGCCACAGAGACGGCAGAACAATCTCCTAGGGCAAACAGTGCATTTATGAAATTTATTGAAGTTCTACGTCCAACACTTCCAGCAGAGGCCAGCCCAACGATTGATGAATACATGTCGTCGATACATTCTATATATGGTGCACCAGGTGGCAGTTCCAGTGGTGGTCAGGCCGATGTCCAGCTTGAAGATGATGATGGCGAGGAGTCTGATGCGGAAGAGGAGGGAGATGAGGAGGGCGAGGAGGAGGGCGAAGGCGAGGAGGAGGGTGTTGTGGAGGGTGAGGACAATGAGGAGGACGATGACGAGGGTGATGATGATGATGATGACGGTGATGGTGATGCTGATGTGGGACATATTGATTCGTTACATTTTTGACTTATATTACTGAGATTTGATGTTTAATCTATTCTAGTTGTTGGTTTTATCTAGACTCGTAGTATAGTATTGGAGTTGAGTTAATTTTATATATTGTCTGTTTTTATGGATGTTGTTGTATTTTAGTGGTTGTGTGTTTGAGAACTCCCTGGACAACCCCCCTCATTCTTGGACCCTGGACAACCCCCCCCCCCCCCCTTGGACCCCGAACACCCCCAAAACACCCCCCGGACAGCCCCGCGGACAGCCCCCCGTACAGCCCCCCACCCTCCACCCTGGACCCCAGATAGCCCCCCAGACAGCCCCCCGGACAACCCCCCCACCCTCCCCCTTGGACCCCGGACAACCCCCCAAACACCCCCCAGACAGCCCCCCGGACAGCCCCCTGAACAACCCCGAACAACCCCCTGAACAACCCCTGAATAACCCCTGAACAACCCCTGAACAACCCCCTGAACAACCCCCGGACAGCCCCCTGAACAACCCCGGACAGCCCCCTGAACAACCCCCAAACACCCCCCGGACAGACCCCGCACAGCCCCCCCACCCTCCTCCTTGGTCCCCAGACAGCCCCCCAGATACCCACCGGACAGCCCCCCCGGACAGCCCCCCGGACAGCCCCTCCACCTTCCTTAATTTCATTAGCTCTGAAATGTTTCATAGCACGATCAACTAAAATCTAATCCATACTAAATATGATATAAAAATATTCTATATGAATTTCCATAAGATTTTAAGTGAAAACAAAAAGTGACATACGAAAAACTGACCAAACGCATTCAAAATGTGTTGATGCTTTAGGACAACGATCCATGGGTCATATGTGACGTGTACGAATCAACCCCGCCTCAATCTGAGGCGCGGTGTGGCCGAAACAACTCAAAGTGTATGTCCTTTGTTTCAAAAGGACATCATTTTAAGTGAAAAACATCAACTGGCATACGGAAAACCGGCCAAACGCATTCGGATTGTGTTGATACTTTAAGACAACGATCCATGGGTCATTTGAGATGTATACGAGTCAACCCCGCCTAAATCCGAGATGCGGTGTGGTCGGGACCACTCTAAGTGACTTTCTTTTGTTTAAAATGGACAGTATTTTAAGTACATACGGAAAACCAACCAAACGCATTCGGTTTCTGTTGAAACTTTAGGAGAACGATCCATGGGTCATATGTGACGTGTACGAGTCAACGCCACCTCAATCCGAGGCACGGTGTGACCGACACCACTCAAAGTGTCTCTATTTTGTTTAAAATGGACTTCATTTTTAGTGAAAACAACAAATGACATACGGAAACTGCAAGTCCGATTGACGTTCCGTCTACGCGTACACGTCACGAATAATAATTAGAATGTTGCACAGTGGTTTTAGCTCAATACGAGGTCGTCCGCTATGAATTTGACCGTTGGACGCCCGTTTTGGCCGTTTATGACACCAGAACTGCGTTGTCGGTCACCGCGGGCACACGGCACGTCCGATTGACGTGCCGTCTGCTCGACCACTTCATAAATCACTCACTCGTATTTTTCGTCTGATTTCAGGCCATTCCGAAATCGTTCGGCCCGTTTGGACCACCCTCACGCGCGTTTACGAAGCGCGCGCATCACTTAAAACACGAATATTGAGCCGTACCGCGCAAACCGCACGTCCGATTGACGTGACGTATGCGCGTACACGTCACGAATAATAATTAGAATGTTTCACGGTGGTTTCAGCTCAATCCGAGGTTGTCCGCTATGAATTTGACCGTTTGACGCCCGTTTTGGCCGTTTATGACACCAGAACTGCGTTGTCGGTCACCGCGGGCACATGGCATGTCCAATTCACGTTCCGTCTACTCGACCACTTCAGAAATAACTCACACGTATTTTTCTTCTGATTTCAGGCCATTCCGACTTCGTTCGGCCCGTTTGGACCCCCCTCACGCGCGTTTACGAAGCGCGCGCATCACTTAAAATACGAATATTGAGTCGTACCGCGCAAACCGCACGTCCGATTGACGTGCCGTCTGCGTGTACACGTCACGAATAATAATTAGAATGTTTCATGGTGGTTTCATCTCAATCTGAGGTCATTCTCTATGAATTTGACCATTGGACGCCCGTTTTGGCCGTTTATGACACCAGAACTGCGTTGTCGGTCACCGCGGGCACACGGCACGTCCGATTGAAGTGCCGTCTACTCAACCACTTCAGAAATGACTCACCCGTATTTTTCGTCTAATTTCAGGCCATTCCTAAATCGTTCGGCCCGTTTGGACCACCCTCACGCGCGTTTACGAAGCGCGCGCATCACTTAAAACACGAATATTGAGCCGTACCGCGCAAACCGCACGTCCGATTGACATGCCGTCTGCGAGTACACATCAAGAATAATAATTAGAATGTTTCACGGTGGTTTCAGCTCAATCTGAGGTCCTCCGCTATGAATTTGACCGTTGGACACCCGTTTTGGCCGTTTATGACACCAGAACTGCGTTTTCGGTCACCGCGGGCACACGGTACGTCCGATTGACGTGTCGTCTGCTTGACCACTTCAGAAATCACTCTCCCGTATTTGTCGTATGATTTCAAGCCATTCCGACTTCGTTCGGCCCATTTGGACCCCCCTCACGCGCGTTTACGAAGCGCGCGCATCACTTAAAACACGAATATTGAGCCGTACCGCGCAAACCGCACGTCCGATTGACGTGTCGCCTATGCGTACACATCACGAATAATAATTAGAATGTTGCACAGTGGTTTCAACTCAATCTGAGGTCGTCCGCTATGAATTTGACCGTTGGACGCCCTTTTTGGCCGTTTATGACACCAGAACTGCGTTGTCGGTCACCGCGGGCACACGGCACATCCGATTGACGTTCCGTCTACTCTACCACTTCAGAAATCACTCTCTCGTATTTTTCGTCTGATTTCAGGCCATTCCGACTTCGTTTGGCCTGTTTGTACCCCCCTCACGCGCGTTTACGAAGCGCGTGCATCACTTAAAACACGAATATTGAGTCGTACCGCGCAAACTACATGTCCGATTGATGTGTCGTCTGCGCTTACACATCACGAATAATAATTAGAATGTTTCACGGTGGTTTCAGCTCAATCCGAGGTCGCCTTCTATGAATTTGACCGTTCGACGCCCGTTTTGGCCGTTTATGACACCAGAACTGCGTTGTCGGTCACCGCGGGCACACGGCACATCCGATTGATGTGCCGTCTGCTCGACCACTGCATAAATCACTCACCCGTATTTGTCATCTGATTTCAGGCCATTCCGAAATCGTTCGGCCCGTTTGGACCACCCTGACACGCGTTTACTAAGCGCGCGCATCACTTAAAACACGAATATTGAGCCGTACCGCGCAAACCGCACGTCCGATTGACATTCCGTCTGCGCGTACACATCACGAATAATAATTAGAATGTTTCATGGTGTTTTCAGCTCAATCTGAGGTCGTCCTCTATGAATTTGACCGTTGGACGCCCGTTTTGGCCGTTTATGACACCAGAACTGCGTTGTCAGTCACCGCGGGCACACGGCCCGTCCGATTGACGTGTCGTCTGCTCGACCACTTCAGAAATCACTCTCCCATATTTGTCGTCTTATTTCAGGCCATTCAGACTTCGTTCGGCCCATTTGGACCCCCCTCACGCGTGTTTACGAAGCGCACGCATCACTTAAAACACAAATATTGAGCCGTACCGCGCAAACCGCACGTCCGATTGACGTGACGTCTACGCGTACACGTCACGAATAATAATTAGAATGTTTCACGGTGGTTTCAGCTCAATCTGAGGTCGTCCGCTATGAATTTGACCGTTTGACGCCCGTTTTGGCCGTTTATGACACCAGAATTGCGTTGTCCGTCACCGCGGGCACACGGCACGTCCAATTGACGTGCCGTCTGCTCGACCACTTCATAAATCACTCACCCGTATTTGTCGTCTGATTTCAGGCCATTCTGAAATTGTTCGGCCCGTTTGGACCACCCTCACTCGCGTTTACGAAGCGCGTGCATCACTTAAAACACGAATATTGAGCCGTACCGCGCAAACCGCACGTCCGATTGACGTGCCGTCTGCGCGTACACGTCACGAATAATAATTAGAATGTTTTACGATGGTTTAAGCTCAATCCGAGGTCGTCCTCTATGAATTTGACCGTTTGACGCCCGTTTTGGCCGTTTATGACACCAGAACTGCGTTGTCGGTCACCGCGGGCACACGGCACATCCGATTGACGTGCCGTCTGCTCGACCACTTCAGAAATCACTCTTCCGTATTTTTCGTCCGATTTCAGGCCATTCTGACTTCGTTCGGCCCATTTGGACCCCCCTCACGCGCATTTACGAAGCGTGTGCATCACTTAAAACACGAATATTGAGCCGTACCGTGCAAACTGCACGTCCGATTGACATGATGTCTGCGCGTACACGTCACGAATAATAATTAGAATGTTTCACGGTGGTTTCAGCTCAATCCGAGGTCGTCCACTATGAATTTGATCGTTTGACGCCCGTTTTTTCGTTTATGACACCAGAACTGGGTTGTCGATCACCGCGGGCACACGGCACGTCCGATTGACGTACCGTCTGCTCGACCACTTCATAAATCACTCTCCCGTATTTGTCGTCTGAATTTAGGACATTACGACTTCGTTCATCCCATTTGGACCCCCCTCACGTGCGTTTACGAAGCACGCGCATCACTTAAAACACGAATATTGAGTCGTACCGCGAAAACCGCACGTCCGATTGACGTGCCGTCTACGCGTACACATCACGAATAATAATTAGAATGTTTCACGGTGGTTTCAGCTCAATCCAGAGATGTGGTGTGGCTGGCACCACTCAAAGTGTCCATCTTTTGTTTCAAAAGGACGTCATTTTAAGTGAAAAGCATCAACTGGCATACGGAAAACCGACCAAATGCATTCTGAATCTGTTGATAATTTATCCCAACAATACATGGGTCATATGTGACGTGTACGAGCCAACCCGGGATTAATCCGAGTCACGTTGTGGCCAGGATAAGTCTAAGTGGCTCTCTTTTGTTTAAAATGGACACCATTTTAAGTACATACGGAAAAACGACCAAACGGATTCGGTTTCCATTGAAACTTTAGGAGAACGATCCATGGGTCATATGTGACGTGTACGAATCAACCCCGCCTCAATCGGAGATGCGGTGTGGCTGGCACCACTCAAAGTGTCTGTCTTTTGTTTCAAAAAGACGTCATTTTAACTGAAAAGCATCAATTGACATACGAAAAACCGACCAAAGGCATTCGGACTGTGTCGATACTTTAGCACAAGGATCCATGGGTCGTATGTGACGTGTACATGTCAATCCCGCCTCAATCCGAGGAGCGGTGTGGCCGACACCATTCTAACTGTGTCTCTTTTGTTTAAAATGGACAGGATTATAAGTGAAAAGAACAACTGGCATACGCAAAACCGACCAAACGCATTCCGAATCTATTGATAATTTATCACAACGATCCATCGGTCATATGTGACCTGTACGAGCCAACCCGGGCTCAATCCGAGTTGCGGTGTGGCCGAGATCAGTCTAAGTGGATCTCTTTTGTTTAAAATGGACATCATTTTAAGTACATACGGAAAACTGACCAAACACATTCAGTTTCCATTGAAACTTTAGGAGAACGATCCATGGGTCATATGTGATGTGTACGAATCATCCCCGCCTCAATCCGAGGCGCAGTGTGGCCGACACCGCTCTAACTGTGTTTGTTTTGTTTAAAATGGATAGGATTATAAGTGAAAAGAACTGGCATACGCAAAACCGACCAAACGCATTCATTTTCCATTGAAACTTTAGGAGAACGATCCATGGGTCATATGTGACGTGTACGAATCATCCCCGTCTCAATCCGAGATGCGGTGTGGCCGACACCTCTCTAACTATGTCTCTTCTGTTTAAAATGGACATGATTATAAGTGAAAAAGAACAACTGGCATACGCAAAACCGACCAAATGCATTCCGAATCTTTTGATCATTTATCACAACGATACATGGGTCATATGTGACCTGTACGAGGCAACCCGAGTTCAATCTGAGTCGCGGTATGGCCGAGATCAGTCTAAGTGGCTCTCTTTTGTTTAAAATGGACACCATTTTAAGTACATACGGAAAACCGACCAAACGCATTCAGTTTCCATTGAAACTTTTGGAGAACGATCCATGGGTCATATGTGACGTGTACGAATCATCCCCGCCTCAATCCGAGGCGCGGTGTGGCTGACACCGCTCTAACTGTGTCTGTTTTGTTTAAAATGGACAAGATTACAAGTGAAAAGAACAACTGGCATACACAAAACCGACCAAACGCATTCAGAATCTTTTGATAATTTATCACAACGATCCATGGGTCATATGTGACGTGTATGAGCCAACCCGGGTCAATCCGAGTCGCGGTGTGGTCGGGATCAGTCTAAATGGCTCTATTTTGTTTAAAATGGATACCATTTTAAGTACATACGGAAAACCGACCAAACGCATTCGGTTTCCATTGTAACTTTAGGAGAACAATCCATGGGTCCTATGTGATGTGTACGAATCATCCCCGCCTCAATCTGACATGCGGTGTGGCTAAAACCACTCAAAGTGTCCGTCTTTTTTTTCAAAAGGACATCATTTTAAGTGAAAGGCATCAACTGACATACGGAAGAACGACCAAACGCATTCGGATTCTATCGATACTTTAGAAAAACGATACATGGGTCATATGTGACGTGTAAAAGTCAACCCCGTCTTAATCCGAGATGCGTTGTGGCCGACACCGCTCTAACTCTGTCTCTTTTGTTTAAAATGGACATGATTATAAATGAAAAGAACAACTGGCATACGCAAAACCGACCAAACGCATTCGGAATCTTTTGATAATTTATCACAATGATCCATGGGTCATATGTGACATGTACGAGCCAACCCGGGATGAATCTGAGTCGCGGTGTGGTCAGGATTAGTCTAAGTGTCACTCTTTTGTTTAAAATGGACAACAATTTAAGTACATAAGGAAAACCGACCAAACGCATTCGGTTTCCATTTAAACTTTAGGATAACGATCCATGGGTCATATGTGAAGTGTACGAATCAACCCCGCCTCAATTGGAGATGCGGTGTGGTCGGCACCACTCATAGTGTCCGTCTTTTGTTTCAAAAGGACGTCATTTTAAGTGAAAAACATCAACTGGCATACGGAAAACCGACCAAAGGCATTCGGATTTTGTCGATACATTAGCACAACGATCCATGGGTCAAATGTGACGTGTACGAGTCAACCCCGCCTCAATTTGAGGTGCGGTGTGGCCGGTATCACTTCAGGTGTATGTATTTCGTTTAAAATGGACATCATTTGAGGTAAAAATATATGGTATAGAAAAAACCGATCAAATTATGAATTGAATTTCGGATTCCACATATAATTGTCATCTAAATTTTAAATTGAATTTTATATGAATTATGTACGTTTATAATTACGTTATGAATTCTAATTTAATTATGGATGTGTATAGTTTTAGGATCCATTATATGTTAAATGTGTATGAATTTGTTCGTAATTGTATATGTATGTTTTATTTTATTGTAGGTACAATAATTGGTTTGAAAATGAGGTCAAAATGAGGCCTGATGGAGAGGGGCCGGATAGACAGGGGTTGTGCAAAATGCAGGGTGCTGCAATTTGCAGCATAGGGTATGCCAACGGTTTAAAACCGTTGGCATATATTCCTAAAGAAGTTTTTACCAACGGTTCAATGAACCGTTGGTAAATATCTCTTTTCCCAACGGTTCTAAACCGTTGGGAAAGAGTTTGGGATATTGATATTTCCCAACGGTTCTCCCAAACCGTTGGGAAAAACTATCCCAACGGTTTGGCAGAACCGTTGGGATGGGGTGGCTTTTGTGAGCCTATACCAACGGTTTCCAGTAAACCGTTGGGAAAACCTTTTCCCAACAGCTTACTTCCCTACGGTTATCACAACCGTTGTTATATCATATACCAATGGTTATAGGGGCTTTCCCAATGGTTTTGAACCATTGGGAAATATTATATTTCTAGTAGTGTTCATTAACTCTTATTGAAAACCCCAATGTCGAATTATTAATTCCTTGACATGCGCCCACGCTGATTATAATAAATATCATTTAATAAAACAATATTAAATCCTCAAAATCCCAATTAGAAAAACTACACGGCGTGTAATAATTAATACACGACATGTACTTTTTTTCCATAAAACTACACAGCGTGTATATTTAATATACACGGCGTGTACTTTTATTTTCCATTTTTCTCCACCACATTTATTAGACCTTGAGTAATGACTATTTATTTCTTAAATAAATGTAACTTCATTACTCGCTAATAAATATATTATTTTATCCACAGTATATTCTCTCGAATAACTAGTGTCAAAATAAATGCGATCAGACATCCTTAAATAATTATTAAACCACAGTCAGGAATAATATTTATTTAACTTGTTAAATTAATATTTAACTGAGATACATGGACACACTTAGTGTGTGACCCTCTAGGCCTCTTTCTCAGTGGCATTAGGCTGAGCCTGCCTAAAGTCCAAGGTTAGCATCTAGAAACACGCCAAGGCACCCATAGAGAAAGAAGTTAATGCCGCAATGACATGTCACCTCCTACGAACGCTTACCGTGTAATATAATCCATTTGTCTCGATATCTCCAATCAAGCGGGTTTCATGCTAGTGCCATCAACCCATGTGCTTGATTATTCTTTCTTTGACTTCCTATAATTGAACTTTCCCATACCTTACCATGGACATGGATTTATTTAGGTTATATCAATTCCATCAAAGGGCCTGAGATATCTACTTCTGTTATGGAACAGAAGGGACAAGTCCTTTCTCGCATTATCTATTAATGTTGTATTACTCGTGACGCACCCAACGTATCCTACCTCGCTGCGAACAGTGTGTCGTCACAGTTTTTGTCAATACATCTAAGTGCGCGAGTTGTAATACCCATTAATAATAATTTTAAAGTCTAAGGATCAATACACACGTCCGTAGATAGGAACATCCAATGACACTATGAAATGTGGATTTCCTACTGGTGGGTCTCGTTCTCATAATATCCTCCTGGATATTACCAAGGGCGCACACCATGAGAAGGTGCCTCAAAGTTTTATGAGTCCTCACCCCTAATGACCTGTATTATTTGTTTCCCTCAAATAATATCATCCGGCCATAGAACATACATTCAAGAATAGTGTTATGGCACTTCCAGGTTCTCATCATAGCAGGGATCCGCTACGACCCTTTAATGCAACAGCTGTCCTTAGGACATTATCACATGACATGTCACGCAGAAGAACAATCAAGATGTGATAAGGCTTTTATTTAATGAATAAAGTACAAAGTATTTGGTTCTAGACCACCAACTCCAACATATACTTCCTCAAAGAAAACATTTTTATGATTATGGATTATATCGATAAACTATTCAATTTATGTTAAGTGTTTTACAAGTATGGAATTATGTATTTTGATTCATAAACTAATCTAGTTTATGCCATTATTTAGAAATGGCACCTAGCGAAAGGAATGGAAACCATATCAATGCACACACTCCATGTAGATATTTCCCTCCTACTCAAGATAATTATAGTGGAGCTAGTGATGCAACTAGTGCTGAACAACTAATTAACGTACTAGGACAACTCACTCAGGTTATGAATAATAACCTTACCCGTATGGAGCACCCTGATCCGTAGCGTGGAGGATCAATGTTAGATCGCTTCATGAGGCAACAACCACCAACATTAAATGAGAGTACAAATCCCATAGTAGTTGAGAAATGGATAAATTCCTTAGAGAAAATATTCCATGCCTTGGGGAGTAGTGAAAGGGAAAAAGTTTTCATGGCTGTTTATCACCTCACTGGAGATGTTGATCAATGGTGGTCATTGATACAAAACATGAAGGAAGATGATGAAGTATCAAATATGGAATGGAGGGAGTTCAAAGATCTGTTCTTAGAAAAATACTTTCCTCGAGACCATCAAGCAGATATGGAAAGGAAATTTCTGAGTCTGAGGTAGAAGGAGGATGAGAATGTCACAAAGTATGAGCCTAACTTTACAAGGTTAGTGAGGTATGCTGCAGATTACATACGTAACCCAAGAAGTAAGATTTATTGTTTCTTTAATGGTTTAAAACCATTTCTCTGTCGAGCATTATTCTCACAAACCTTCTCGTCATACGAATATATTGTCTCGTGCGCTATCAAGACAGAAAAGGAATTATCTAAGTCTTATGACTTTAAATCAAAGAAAGATAAGAAGAGATCTGCTGAACACTCTGGGAAAGAAAATAAAGAAACAGGGAAGAAGGGTAGAATTGAATTTCTACCCTATGATAATTGTGGAAGGAAGCACCCTGGTGCATGTCTAAAAGTAAAAGGAGTATGCTACAAATATGGAAAGAAAGGCCATCTAGTCGGTGATTGTAAAGGAAAGAAAGACGCTACTGATGTTCAATGCTACAATTGCAGGGAGATGGGGCATTATGCTAATCAATGCCCTAATCCAAGGGTTAACGATGATCAACATGAGCAACCTCTTAAGGAAAAGGATAAAGGGAAGTTACATGCAATCACTATTTGTGATGTTAAGGATGACAATAATGTTGTGTAATGAATAAGTGTTTATGTAATGGGATTTCAAAATAATATCATGGAATCTCATTTATGGTATCGTGAAATTTTGAAATATATATGTATTGGTTTTCAATAATTATATGGTACCGGTAACCATGAAAGTGATTGAAGTATGTTTGGAAAGAAGATGATATGCTTATAATGAAGGTATAAGGAGAAAATAATATGTTTGATAGTATTCATGAGCTCATGATTGATATAAGGACTAAGTGATATCATGGTTTGAGTATATAGTAATTTTGGGATTTTGGTATGCAGAAAGAGCTAACTTTTGACATCATTCATGTTTTCACTAAGGTTCAATGGGTATTCATTTTTCAGGAGAAATCAAGAAGAAGGTATTCACATTTTATTACGTGGGAAAAAGGGGATCTTCAATATGTTTACCTTCCTTATAAACTTTGGACTGTGAGTTTGGGCAGAAGTATTTTGGATAAGTCTAGTTTGAGATTATTTTTGGATTTCCATAAAAAGGACAACACGCGGACCGTGTGACAACCCGCCGCATCAGACAAAGCTGCGGGAATCGAACCCACACCCATAGTGAGATTGGGATTTATCGCCTACCACTGGACTACGTGAAGTCCCTGGATTGTATAATGTAGTTTTTTTAAAGGGTCTGATATGTGAATTATAATTTCATTTTTGGAACCCTATACGAATAGGATAAATAGAATATTTTTTACGTTCTATTATCTTTTAGAGTGAAAGATGAGTTTTTGGTAGAGATTAGTTAAAGGATGGAACTCTACTTGTCAAGTATATATTTTTCTTTTTCTCATATTATATAAAGAAATTAATTCTTATACTTTATTGAAGGTATCTTAAAACTAAAAATGTGTTATCATAATACCTTATGTTTTGTTGAACCGATGGTATTTCAAATCATCATAGATTGATGAATTTAAGGACCTCAATTTTACACTTGTTTTTGATTGATGACCTCAATCACTACCTATAAATATTTACGTTTTTCCTCCAATTATATGTCTCTAATTTCCACCAATGTTCTCCTAATCGAGGTCATGTTTTGGTGGTGACCCTTTCATATCTCTTTTCCTCTTATTAAGACTAAATTTTATTAACACAATTTCTGATGTGGGTTTTCAAACAAAGATATTTTCAAATTTCAACCTTTATTTTCGAAGAACAATATCAAATTGAGAGGATGCAATTTATTGAAGGAGGGAAGAATGTAACACCCCAAGATTTCATAGTGTGTTACTTCTTCAATATAATTTAATAACTTGCACTACATGCAACACCGAGTTCAAGCGCACCATGACTTACCAAACAAGCCGTTCAAAAAAGTTTATGAATAGTATTAACTAAATTTAGAACTTTATATAATATTTATAATTTTAGAATCAATATTATGAGTTTTTAGAAATAATTCATTTTTTTCAGATAAAAGAAGTATTTTTCAAAAATGCTCTTTTACCAACTTTTAATAGTGAACCCTTTTTAATCCAATATTTTAAACTTTTATATATCCAATTTGACTAAATAAATTTATAATGGGGACATCGAAAATTTACAATGTAACACCCCAAGCTTCCATGGTATGTTTCCCTTAGAATAATGCAATAGCGTGTGTTGTACGCAACCTCGAGTTCTAACACACCACAACTAATTAAACTAGCCGTTATGAATAATAATATCCACTTTTTGAAATTTTATAAATTTTATTTATAAAAATGGACTTCATTTTTGGATTCGTAATATCGAAATTATCCTACGGTGAAATTTTGGTACTTTTTGGATAACTTTTATATTTTGATGAATAGTGAAAATTACTAAATTTTAATTAAAAGCAACTTTTTTAATCAAAATAATTAATAGTGATAAATTATGAATTTGAGTGGTTTTAAAGTATATTTAGAATATATTTTTACCATTTAATCCAATGTTGTTTATTGGAATTAATTTCACTTTAAAATTGGACATAAACAAGTATCAATCTTTTGATAGTTATTATTTTTTAAAAACACGCTATTTGTTTTGACAATGGGAATTAATTATAAAATTAATTAATGCAACTTATATGTTGGGAATTTTTTAAAATAGACATCATTTTTGAATTCAGAATATCAATCATATCTTAGGGTGAATTTTTGGTATTTTTCTGAAAAAACATCATTTTTTGATGAATAGTGAAACCACTAAGTGGTAGTTTAAAAACTGAATTTTTCATAAAACTTAATTTTACCGCTTCTGTGAATGGAATTTCAAAAATCAGAGAGACACAGTTGATATCAGTAAGTAAAATTTGGTTCAATGAGATGAAAATAATTTTTGGTGAATAATAATTTTTACTTTTATTTACCACGGTTAAAAGTAAATAGGGTAATTAAGGGTAAAAATGATATTAATATTACCCTAACATAGGTCCTAATTCTATTGGACAAGTGTATCTCAACCAAAAACAACTTTAGGAATAAAATATTATCATTTAGGTCCACTTGGATTAGATTAGGACATTTATTATTATTTAATTCAAAGAAGAGTTAAAAGAGTTAAAATCAATGTTTAATTACTTAAACATTTTTAATATAGGGTTATACATAAGATAAATTCGATTTTAAATATTAATTATAAATCCAAAAAGGTTTAATATATAATGATATTTTATTTTTAATTTTTAGATATTAAATAATTTAATTTATTTATGACACAATGGTGATGCAGTAATTACCATAATAGTGAAAAATTAAGATAATTGATATTATAAATACCCAAATAAATATAATTTGAGAATTTTTATGAATTACACTAATTTTATAGGTTAATATGACATGTTATTATTGATTTAAGTAACTTTTTTCTAACTTATCATTCTGTTATGATTTTCACAAAAATCAATTACTAAATAGTGTTAAAATTGACATAAAATAGTTTTTTAAACAAATATTATATTATTAATTGATATTCTATTCCTAAAAATATAAGGTTCGGCCAAATGACTTAGACAAGGATATATATATTAAAAATTAACCACTTGGGGTTCTCTTGGATGTTTATAGTAAGTTTATTAACCATATAATATAAAAATACAAAGAGACATAGTAAATGTGAAACTAATTAACTAAGAGTTAATACTTAAAGATAAGGTTAATTTAGTGACCCAAACCTATCTAAATCCTATTGGTTGAGTTCTTTTAGAAATATACCCACCTTATAATCTAACTAAATCACTTTTTATCCATTAGAAACTGAATATGAATTTATTATAAAATAATATTTCTAGCTTTTCCTAAAGTGCCCCTCACCCCTCTTATAAAAGGGCACTCACGCTTCTCTCAATCTCACACCTTCAAAGCATTTTGGTTCGGCCAACCCCTGCCCAAATACTCTCTAAACTTCTCTCCCTTAATCCTAGAAGCCCTCCTTTAGTCATAAATCCATTCTAATGAGTCCTTTTGATCAAATCAAAAGGAAGAACCCAAAGAAGAGGTAACGTTTCCACCACCCTCTTTCAAGTTTCTTTCTTCTTCCACTTCCTCTTTGTTTATTATTTCCATTCTAAAATAATAACTTCAGTATCTTATATATACTGTGATGTTATTATAAATATGGAACAACCATATTCAGTATTCTACCCATCATTTTAATGACATGTCACCATACGTGCGTACGTACGGCTTACCGTCTCCACGTCGTGGTGTAATTGTTATTCAATATATTATTATTTAGATGGGTATAATAATGAGGTGTAATTCATGTAAATAATAAATATAACATGATAATTATTCTGTATATATGATATAACATCCAATTATATATTATTTTAATATCAAAAAAATTATATTGTCGCTCGTGTGTAAGTACGGAATACCATCTCCACGAACGCGATAAGATTCATTCGACATCGTATCCATTCAAGACTAATTTTCATTTGATGGTTAAAAATAATGTTTATCGACTTAATATCATTATGAATATGAATAAGATACAACCTATCCATTACAAACATGCCTTACGTAACCAAACATATAAGGATAACGAATCGGTTATCACCCAAAACGACAATAATACTAAGATATTATTAATAAAGCAATGTTAAAAGATCATATATGATATCATATTGATGTATATGATTATTTTATAATTTAATAACAATATTTTAACTATTATACATGATGTTAACATACCATCAGCTAAGGAAAATTACAAGGTAAGGGTTTACTTCACAATCTCTTCCTTATCCGAGGTTGTTTATACGTATTTATCTGTTGGGACCTCGTTATCATCCACATCCATGTTTCTTAAAAATGTCTTTCAAAACATTTTTTACTATTAAATAGAAAATGGGTTAAAGTCATTTATACCCTTATATATTTTTGAAAGTAATCTTTTCGTCGTTTTCCAAACAATGTACTTTTTGACCTTTTTGACAAATTTAAGGTAAGAATGTTTTTTTAACTTATACGGAAGGTGCGGCTATTTTCCACCGTTATAAATTCGTCGAAGCTTCCCTTACAAGATTATAAGAATATTTTCAAAGTAAATGTATTATTTTATAATTATGTGACTTTTAAATGATTTCAAAAAAAAGATATATTTCTCTCAAAGTGTTTTGATTTCATCTATATCAACATCCTTTGATGGATTTTAAGCTTATTTGATGTTGATTCATTATGACACAAAATTTTCATATTGTAATGATTTTTTTGTGATATGTTTGACTGTGGATGTGCTATTTTTATACCATTAATGGTTTATAGTTAAAGTATTGACATTTCGTATGCTAGTTTTAATATGAATATTTATGATATGTTTAAACCTTTTCATATGAGGAATGTATTGGACTTAGTATGTGATGGGTGGAGCCCGCTATAGCTCCTCGATGCATCGGTAGGTCTCATGAGACAACTAGACATGGAATTGGCCGAGGCCCTTTCCCAATTTGATTTATGGTTTTGGCCGAGGCCTTAATCAATTTAGAATTCATGGCCGAGGCCTTGACAAAATGTTTCAGAATGTCCGGCATTATACATTCCCTCATTATGGAAATAATATTGATGGTTCATGTGGTTATTCGACTAGTAGAATATCCATGATTTTGTTTTATTATGGCATTACTTACTCAGCTCATATTCCTGCCATAAAAGTATTCATGTTTATTATTTGTAAAGGCATGTGGTTTCAAATTTTCACCATGCTTAATAATTATGTCATTTTCTGCTGTATTACTTACCCTTACTGAGCATTTGAGCTCACTCCTTTCTTATGTTTAATTTTCCTAGGATATGAAGAAGTTAGTTATGAGTGACCTGCAGGCATAATCTAGGAGGCTTGGATGCTTCTAATGAAATATATTCTTGTTGTATTTCTCTTCAAGATGTAAAGTTGAACATATGTATAAATCTTGTTTTTAAGGCTACTAAACTAATCGGTCTTTCGAGACTTGATCTTTATTTTGATCATGCCAATGTTATGTAATAATGCACTGACTCTGGGTAACTGGGGTCGGGGTGTTACAATAGTGGATTAGGTTTACTACCCAAACCATTATAGTATTCAAGGTTCACTACAAGACTATCATAGTGGATTGGTTTCACTCCCCAAATTATCGTATCTACCAAAGTCTACTTCCAATATTATCATAGTGGATAGAGTCCCTTGCCGAACAGGGTTCACTCCCCATTTTAGTCTTGTTTATCTTATAAGATATCAATCTTTATAAAATTCGTTGGAGGAAAATATAGGTCCCTCCTATAACATATTTAAAATTATACATATGTATTCCATAATATCAGAAAATATTTATCATATCAAAACCCATGAAAATAAATGGGTTTCATAAACAATTCATCATTGCATAACCTATGGAAAAAATCATGTTTCATAAACATTTCACCATTTATTCATAGTATAACCCATGTAAAAGGAATAGGTTTCCAAAAAATCATGTCATCATAAACATAAACCAAATAAATAAAGAATAATGATGGTGTCCTTGGATTATATTATCATTAACTAATAAGTGAAATCAAGGGTTTTTGTCTTTAAATAATATAAATAACAATATAAGATCATTATACATTCTTGAGAAAAATATCCTTACCATTTTGAAATAACTTCAATAAAATTTAAAATTTTCAAAAATATTATGGAAAACATTTTATTTGAAAATAGCCATGGAAAGATGAAAATGAAGCTTCAAAGAATTTATTGGTCAAGATATAAGGAAAATATTTTCATGTCAAATAAGTTAAAAAACATTCCTTCCATAATTTTGTGAAAAGTTAAAAAGATTCTCGTTTGGAAAATGAAATGAATATTCCTTTTAAAAACATTTTTCAAAAATCACAAAATGTTTAAAAATTACATTAAAAATTATAAAATAATAGTAAAAACCTTCTTTAAAACATTTTTAGAAAACATATATATTGAATAAAATGGTTTTCCAACCGAAAAGAGAAATAGAGTCAATTTTTTTTAAAAACATATTTTCAGTCTCCTAAGTAATTAAGGTGAAGAAATGAAATGAAAATATGTATTCTAAATAAATAACCAAATTAAAATAAAATTAATTAGTTTATTGGTAGAGATATCACAGTATTTCATTATCATAAACTTAATCATAAACAATCCAGATAAACAATGAGATTATAACATAAAACCCTTACCCCTTTGGTAAATTTTTAATAATGATAACAATGAATGAAAGAAAGAAATATGGATATTTAAATCCTAAATTTCATAATATTAATCATAATATACATTCATGGGAAGTATACAAACCACACAAAAAAACTAGTGGTGAATATGACATGTGTCCAATGGAAATAAAAGTGAGACAACAAACTTTTACCTTTAGGTCTGACTTCCTTCATACATGTTGGAACATATTATATAATATCTATATATATTATACATATATTAAATATTAATAATCATATATATCATCCCATATATGATTTACTTATACCCTTTTATCACCCATTTGATAATAATTCTTTATGAAAATCATTATTATGGGTGATATCTTCTTTGTTTTTCATGTATGTTCTAGTTCGGTAGTTTTGGTCATTGTACTTTGATCATGGTTCCATACTATATGTAATATTATTAATAATATAAATATAATATATATTCATTATATACATGTTTATATTCATTCCTAAAAGTAGATATAGAAAAATGAACTACACCATTCATGGAGATGGTTGGTCATACGTACGCATGAACATTGTTTTCATTTTTTTGACGGATGGAATGAAAGAATGGTAAATAATAAATAACCTTTAAATAATAATTATTATATCATATACATTCATTAAATCCATCCTTATTATCATCCAATTAAAATAGAAATGAAAAATGAATAGCATAGCTTTGTGGTGGTGGTGGTCCACACGTACACACGATAGATGTTATAGTTTTACAACAGTTTGGAAGGTAAGAATGTAGATATGATATTATCATTAAAAATGTATAATTATTTCATCATTATAATATCTAAATATTTAATCCATCAATAAAATATGGTGATGATAAATGAATTTTATCGTTGTGTGGATATGGTAAGTAGTACGTACACACGAGCGATATTTTCACTTCCCATTTGATGGAAAAAAGGAGAATAAAGGTGGTTTAGTAATAATAATAAAATTTAAGTATATTTATTATACATAATTTATTATTTTATGAACAATAATTTATATTTATAGGATGTAAAATAATAATTAAAAATAAAGTGATCGATTAAGGAAATTACCTCTTCTTTGAAATTACACATTTAGATCTCCTATTAAGGGCTCTAGGGTTGGCCTTTTAGGATGACCAGAACATCTAGAATGTGTATATGTGAGTCGATAAGATAAATTTTTATATCTTGGACAAGATAGAAAGCTCAATGTGGTGGTAATAAGATAAATTAGGGGTACCCTTTTATAATTGATGGAAAGGGCACTCTTGGAATTTCTTAAGATATGAGAATATATTAAAGTCATTCTCAAGAAAAATAGTTCCAAATTACCTATAAATGGGAAAATGAGGACATAATAGATAGAATATTTTCCACCTTGTCCTATTTTAATATTTTAAATGATTTTTAAGTAATTTAGTTAAATATTATTTTCATTAAATATCATTAGTTTCAATTTAGACATTATTTATTTAAATTAAATTAAAATACATAAATAAAAAGTTGAAAATAGAATATAAATATTTAAAATAATACTAATATTTCATATTAATCTAAAAAATTCGTGGTACACATTAGGTCACTCAAAATATATTACATTTAAGGTTTTTAAAATCATTTATTATATTTTTTTATTAATTGGAGAAATATTGCATCATTGTTTCATAAGAATTTTAGGTCATTATATAATTACTAAAATTTATACATTTATATAATGGAACTAATTTCATTAATCTCAAAATAAAAACTTATATTCATTCATAACATGATTTTTTTCCTATGTGGACATATGTGAGATATTTAAAACTAAGAGGGTTAAATTTTGTAACTTTATTTTCTTAAAATATTATATAGGTTGTTTTTATGGAAAACTGTCTCTTAAAAAACTCAATTTAAATACTAATGTGATAAAGTTAAAATTAATTTCATCTTATAATAATTATAATGAAAAATCATGCCCTTATCACTTATTTTTAACATAGATTATCCTGATTTATCCTTTACTATGGTGATAAATTTTACCATGGTTACTATTTATACTAACCAAAAATAAAGGGGACCTATATACAAAATTTTAACCCCATGATTCTAAATATTTAATCCATTTTATCGAATTCAATTTATATAAGTGGATGAAATTAATTCTAAAGTTTGTTTTCAATACATGACGAAAACCGTTTTTTAGAAAAATGCATTTTTAAGCATAAAACTTGGTATATTCTTATCCCATGCCTAGAAAAATATTAAATAACTATTAGAAAAATTATTAACTAAAAAATGTATTCATTTCAATAAACTAATTCATAAATAGTTAATAATTTATAAAAATACATTCTATGCATAAAAAATAGAAAAAATATCTATTTTTCATTTAAATGATTTTTATTTTTATTTATAATTAATTGATACACAAAAATTATTTTAAAAAAATACCATACATTTTTTATAATTTAGTTATTCATATTAATATCTTCAAATCCAATGGATAGGGGACAATATTCATATTAAATAATAATATTTTAATATTATATCATGGTTTGTTTAAACATGGTGTTTCTTATAGTGTAAGCCATCGAAGAAATTAAATTTATTTGAAAAAAGAATCATAAAATCTCTGGGTGATACATTATTTCACCCTTAAAATGAATTTATCCCTTTAAATTCATCACTCTAATACAAAAAATGAGTATATATTTTCTTCATTACATCCCCGAGTTCCCATGTATCTTCTTTAAATTTGTGATTTCTCCATAAAAATTTCACTATGTGAGTAGTCTTTTTCTATAGCACTTTAAATCTATGATCTAAGATTTTTAATAGTTGTTATTAATAATAAATATCATGTTCCAATGGTAAGACCTGTGAGTTTAGTACATGTGGTGGATCAGGTATACACTTCCTTGAGATAGATACATGGAACACATCATGAACTTAAGAGAAGTTCACTGGATGTGTCAAGTAATAAACTACCATCCCTACATAATCAATAATACCAAAAATGAAAATATACCTAGGTATAATCTTTCATTATTTACAAATATCATAACCTTTTTCCATCAAGAAATTCATATAAAAACTTCTCACCAACTTCAAATTCTAAGTCATGTTTATGATTGTATGCATAACTTTTATGTCAACTCTGAGCTTCCTTGACTGTTGTTGAGTGGATCTAACTTTCTATTTCATTTCCTCAACTAGATCAAGTCTCAGTAGCTTTATTTCTCTAATATCATACCAACATGTTGGATCTCTACACTTATTTCCATAGAGGTCATCATAAAGATCCATTTCAATTCTTGAGTAAAATATATTGTTGTATGAAAACTCAACTAGAGGATGGTGTTGATCCCAAAAACCTTTGAAATCCATAGAATAAGATATCATAATATCCTCTAGGGTTTTAATTATTCTCCCAAACTAACCATCTGTCTATGGATGATACGTTGTACTGAAACTCAACTCTATATCCAGAGCCTACTGAATACTTCTCTAGACCTTTGAGGAAAACCTCAGTTACATATCAAATACAATAGAATAACGTACTCCAAGAAATCTTACAACTTCCTTAAATACAAATTCTAGAAAGCTAATACAAAGATAAATATTCTCTAATATTAATGAAGTGTGCTTACTATGTAACAATTTCAACTAAAACGCATATAGAATTATGGCCTTTTGATGTTTTCGGGAGTCTGACAACAAAATCCATGGTAATGTTTTCTTATTTCCCTTCTGGTATGGGTAATGGTTGTAACATCCCATTAGACCCCTATCTCTCAGCATTAAATTTCTGACATACCGAGCATTGAGAAA
Organism: Viscum album; assembly: GCA_963277665.1. NCBI lineage: Eukaryota > Viridiplantae > Streptophyta > Magnoliopsida > Santalales > Viscaceae > Viscum > Viscum album. The sequence continues at coordinate 1,250,128,718 of OY728127.1, forward strand.
CATACCTTTCAATATCTATCTTTATTTTATCCCACTAAAAATACTATATCAAATCCCTATACATCTACATATTTCCAGTATGAATAGAGAATGATGAAATATGAGCCTCATCCAATAACTCCTCATATAAATATGGTATGGATGAGACACATACATGATTCCGAAACCTTATTATTCCATCATAATCAAGGTCAAATTCAGGAACATTTCTTACATTCTTCTACAGCTCTGCATCTTCCTTTTGGGCATCTTTAATCTTCACTTGGATAAATGGTTGAACACATATTTGAGAATGATAATATTTCTCACCTTAATTCATTATTTCAAGATATATCCTTTTCAAATATATAAATATTGGATATTTTTTGATCCACGTCATTGATAAAATAGCATGATCCTATCAAATTAGAACATCTTCTACCTTGTTTTCTTTCCTAGGGTGGTAATTTATTGAGCATTCATAATCTTTAATCAGCACCAACCATCTTCTTTGACACATATTCAACTCTTTCAGTGTGAAAATATACCTCAAAATTTTATGATCAGTATATATATCACACCTTTCTCTATAAATATAATTCATCCATATCCTTAATGAAAAAATTACCATATCCAACTCCAAATCATGAGTTGGGTAATTTTTCTCATGAATCATCAATTAGTGTGGGGAATAAGCTTTAACCATATCATTTTGCATGAGAATAAATCCAAATTCCTTCATTGATGAATCACTATATATTAAAAACCCTTCTCCAATATAGGGTAAATTAAGCATAGGTTCACTGAATAACCACTTTAGTTCCTTGGAATTTATTCACTTTCATCTGTCCAAAGGAACTTAACTCCCTTTCGAATTAACTTAGTGAGTGAATTATATAGTAGAGATAAATTATCCAAAAAGCACTGATAATATTCATCCAAACCAAGAAAATTATAGATATCATTCATTGTGGTTGTTTTATTAAAACGTTCAATTACTTTTGTCTTTGAAGGATCTACTGATGTACCCTAACTTGAGATTATATGACCCAAGAATGAAACTTTCTAAATAAAAAATTCACACTTGGTAAATTTTTCATAAAGTTTCTCCTTCCGCAAGGTTTTTAGCAAAATTATAAAATGATCTTAATTCTCTTCATTGTTCTTTTAATATAAAATAATGACATCTAAAAATACTACCAAAAACTGATTAAGGTAATATTTAAAGACTCTATTGATTAAATCTATAAAGATAACAAGGGAATCAGTAAGCCCATATGGAATCACTATAAATTCATAGTTTTCATATCTTGTATAGAATATTATCTTGGTAATACCCTACTTATTGACCCTCAATTGATGATATCTATAATGAAGTTCAATCTTAGAAAAGTTTTGATCTATGTGTAGTTGATCAAAAAAATCATCAATACGGGGTAGAGGATATTTTTTCTTAATAGTGATTTTTTAAAGTTTTTGATAATAAATGAAAAGTTGAATTGATATATCATTATTCTTAACAAAATTTAAAAGAACTAGGGCACACCATGGTGGCACATGTAGTTTAATTAAGGCCTTTTCAATATTATCTTGGAGTTGCTTCTTAGGTTACTGTAAGTCAATCAGGGCAATTCTATATGGAGTCTTTGAAATATGTGTAGAAATATATGTGACTTTTATCAAGAACTCAACTGGATGATTCAGTTGAATACTAGGAAATTATTTTGAAAAGATATTAATAAACTCCCACACAATAGTAATATCATTGATGTTTAATTTCTCCCATAACATCTGAGATAAACACCCCTTTTGAATAGGAATCAAGACTCATCCAATGGATATGATTTCCATTGGAAGTTAATATTTATCATTGCACCGATATACAATAATAAGTTGGTTAGGAATATCATATTTTAATTCCCTTCCACTGAAATTGATGTGGGATTTATGTAAATAAAATTAATCCATGCACAAAATAACATCAAATTCAACCAGAGAGAGAATAATAAGATTTTTAAAAAGAACATTCCAGAAAACTTCAACAAGATAAGAATCAAAAACATGAGATATTATCATCATACCATTAGGATTTTTCACTACTAATTCAACATATAATTATTGAGTTGGAATAGTGATACCCTTAGAAAATTCTTTTCATATAAAAGAGTGGGTATATCCATAATCAAATAAGACTTTAGTAGTTCTATAGTGGGTGTTAAATGTACCTTTCACCACCTCATTATCATACCCCTCATCTGAAATAGTGATCACATGATATTTACCTTTGTCTCTAGGCTTAAGAGGATATTTATGTTAATCTTTATCATTAACCTTCATATTTGGGAACTATTTTTCATAATTCCCATACTTCTTGCACTTAAAATACTAGAGTGTGGGTGGTGAATTCCATAGTGATTTCTATCTATTCAAATCATCTGCTAAATTATACATATAGATCCATCATTTAATTGCTCGACGACCTTCCTTTTCTCACTTAAAACATTTACCAATTTCCTTAAGAAAATTTACTCCATGTTTTTATCCACACTTTGATCATAAAGGAAATCTCATATTATTCTCTCTATGGCTTTATAATTTCTCTTGAAGTCCATATTTATTTTCTTATCAATACTATAAGATATATGGGTAACTCTAATCTCCATATCTACCTTGATGGAACATAAAATAATTTCTTCATAACTACTAAAGTCCCTTATGGGTAATACCCTTTAGATAATTTGTTTTAGGCCACTTAAGAATCAATCAACCTTAATTTCATGTTTGATGATAATACCAAAATCATAACTAAAATGTCTAGTAAAATTTTCTACATAGTACCAATAAATTCATCATCCTTCTATTTCTGCTCAAGGAATTCATTCCCCATTTTTGTATGAAGAATATGAGGAAATTACTTATTGAAAATTAATCTCTTAAACTCATACCGCACCATAGAGTTAATTTATTCTTGTTTCTTTGGGTTCTTGATAATATTCCACTGTTGATATGCTTCACCTTCTAGATGATAGATATCTAGAAAAAATTTCTCATTTTCCAAACACTAGATAATGTAAATTTTATTTTTAATGGTATTGATTCTTTTCTAAATTACTTGTGCATCAGTAGACCCACTAAAATAAGGTATATGTTTCCTTAGGAAGTAATAAATAGATTTATGTTCAATAATTTTCTCATTTGAAAGCTTGGTGTGATTCATAGATTGAGAAATTTTTGTGATCATGTAAAAAATATTTTCATTCCATATCCAATAACATTCAGTTGCTCAAGAAGACAATCATTGCATTGTCCATTGCATTCGGCATTAACACGGTTCCTTTGGGTTCCAACCATTGACTAAATCCAAAAAACACAGTGTGAGAAACAATAATCATAGTGGGAAACCATATATTCATGAAAAAACATTTATAGGATGTCTAAATTATGACACCTTATTCTATGGAACCTAAGTTTTAACCTAGCTCATTCATGATTAGTACCAAAACATTAGGATTTTATGTTATACTTAGACTTATCCCCATGGTTCCCACTAAAGTTATCTCATCATAGTTTCCAAAGGTTAACTAAACATTTCTCTAATACCAAATATAATGAACCATAATTTCCATTCCTATATATTACATTTTATTAAATGAATATTCATTAAATAACATAACAATACATTCCATAATTGTATAGGTCTAGTATCTTTGGAAACTTGGAAACATAAAAAATGATTCATAAATGAATGAAATAATCTCCCACTTAGATCTTCAAAACTAGAAACCTTCTTATAAATATCATACATAAAATATTTCTTCATAACCTAGGGAAAGGAAACATAAGAAAGGGTGAGATCAGATACTCAGTAAGTGTAAACAAGGGAGATATTAATGATCACATGAGCATAATATGATCATAAGGGTATGAGAACATGGGATTAATATTATAAATCCATGCCCTTCATATCATAAATTATAATCTTGAGTCATGGCAAAAATATTAGTAGTTAATAATATATGAATCATAAATAAATCAAATAAAATGAGCATTGAGAGTATAACATTGGTGTAAGACATTAAATTGTGTAATGTACATAAGTATATAAAATCATATCCTTAGTATTCAAGGATTCACTACCATGACTATCATAGTGGATTGGGTTCACTCCCCAAACCATCATAGTAGTCAAGGTTCACTCCCAAGACTGTCATAGTGGATTGGATTCACTCCCCAACCCATCATAGTAGTCAAGATTCACCCCCAAGTCTATCATAGTGGATAGATTCCCTTACTGAACTGGGTTCACTCCCCATTCCATTCTTGTATATATCATGATATATCAATATTTACCCAATATATTATAGGGAGATATATGTATCACACATAACATAATGAATATCATACATATGTGTGACACAAGATCATAAAACATTTATTATATAATAACTCATGAAAAGAAATTGGTTTCATAAACATTTCATCATAGCGTAACCTACGGAAAAGAAACAAGTTTTATAAACATTACATCATTTCTTCACAGTATAACCCATGGAAAAGGAAAGGGTTCATAAAAATATTCTCATTATAAACATATACCATCTAGAGAAATAATAATTATGGTATCCTTGGATCATTTTCCTAGTGAAGTATAAGTTAAATCAAGGGTTGCTTCCTTTAAAGAATAGAAATTTCATTAAAAGATCATTAAAGATTCTTCAGGAAAGTATTCTTTCCATTTTGAGATTACATCTTTAAAATATAAAAAAAATCAAAAATATTGTGACAAAAATTTCATTTAAAATAACCAAGGAAACTTTTAAAGGAAGTTTCAAATCATTGAGTGGTCATGACAGTGAGATATTCTGTTCATGTCCTATAAGTTAAAAAAAATTCCTTCCATCATTTTTCTAAAAAATAAAAAAGTTCCTCATTAAAAAAATGACATGAATATTCCTTTTAGAAAAAATTTAAAAATCCAAACATGTTTAAAATTAATTTAAACAATAATATGAGAATATTAAAACCCTTCTTTAAAACGTTTATAAAACATAGATATAGAAGAAAAATGTTTCCTAGACGAAGAGAGAAATAAAGTCAATTTTTTTTAACATATTTTCAGTATCTTGAGTAATTAATCTGATGAAAATGAAATTAAAACATGTATTCTGAAGAAATAATAATTGGATAATAAAATTAATGAGTTTATTGAGATATATATCATATTATTTCATCATCATAAACTTAATCATAAATAATCCTGATAAACAATGAGATTATAACATAAAACTCTTACCGCTTTGGTAACTTTTGAATTGTAAAACCCATGAAAGAAAGAAACATAAATGGATATATAAATAATAAATTTCATTAGATGAATCCTAAAATAAATTCATGTTCAGTATATACACTACACAAAAGAAGAAAGTGTTGGATATAACTTGTGTCCCATGGAAATAAAAGTGAGATGAAAATTTATTACCTTAGGTCCGACTAACTTTGTATGAATTAGAACCTAATTTATAATAAATATATATTTATTATAAATATATTAAATAATAATAATCATATATTTTCATGCCATATATGATTCACTTAAACCCTTTTATCACCCATTTGTAAATAATTATTTATTAAAATCATTGTTCTGGGGGATATCTGCTTCGTTTTTCATGTATGCTCTGGTTCAGTAGTTTTGGTCATTGTAATTTGATTATGGTATCATTATATATAGAATATTAATAATGATATTAATAAAATAAATATTAATTATATACATTTTTATATTCATTCATAAAAGTAAAGATAGAAAAATGAACTACACCGTTCAAGGAGACGGTAGGTCATACGTACGCATGAACACTGTTTTCATTTTTCTGAAGGATATAATAAAAGAAAGGAAAATAATAAATAACATATAAAGAATAATTATTATATAATATATATCATATATATTCATTAAATACATCTTTATTACCATCCAAGTAAAATATAAATGAAAAATGAATTACATCGCTTCGTGGAGATCGTAGTCCACATGTACTCATGATTGACGTTATCGTTTTCCATTAATTTAGATGGTAAGAAGGTAGATATGATATTATCATTACAGAAGTATAATTGTGTCATAATTATCATATATAAACATTAAAATCATAATAATACCAATATATAAAATTTGGTCATGAGAAATAAATTGTATCGCTACATGGATATGGTAAGTTGTTCATATGTACAAGCGATATTTTTACATCCTATTTGATGGAAAGAATATAAATAACGGTGGTTTCATAATTATAATAAATTTTTAATATATTTAGGATAATTAATTTACTATTTTATGAGGAAAAAAATAGATTTATATTAGGTAAAAGAATAATTTCAAAGAAAGTGATTGATTAAGGCGATTACCTCTTTTTTGAAATAACTCCTTTAGTTCCCCTCTTAAGGGTTATAGGGTTGGTATTTTGGAAATAAAATTACCTATATAATTTTTATTTGGAGTGGATAATAGATATTTTTAGATTTTTTACGATCTATAAGGCTCAAAGTGGTGTGAATAAGAGAAAGGGGGTACCCTTTATAATTGAGGGGGAACTCTGGGAATTTCTTAAATGATTAAAATATATTAAAGTCATTATCAATACAAATGGTTTCAAATGGAATATAAATGGTAAAGGGAGGAAATAATGGACCATATATTATCCCCCTTGTCCTATTTTAATATTTTTATGATTTTTAATAAATTTAATAAAATATTATTTTCATAAAATATCATTATTTTCAATTTAGACACTATTCATTTAATATGACTTAATAGACATATATACAAAGTTGTAATTCGAATATAATTATTTAAAATAATAATAATATTCCATATTCATCTATAAAATTAGTTTCACATATTAAATCACTCGAATTATATTACTTTTAATATTTTTAAAATCATTTATTATATTTTTTTATTAATTGGATAAATACTACGTCGGGGTTGCATAACCATTTAAGGTCATTATATAATTACTAAAATTTAAAAATAAATTTATATGATTAAAATAATTTCATTAATATTTATATAGACACTTATATTCTTTCATAACATGCTTTTGTCCCTATATAGGCATATAAGAAATATTTAAATCTAAGAGAGTAACATTAACTCTCTTTGCTTTAAATATTATATTGGTCATTTTCATAAAAAAGTGTCTATTAAAGAACTAAATTTTAATTATAATGTAATAATAGTCAAAATAAATTCATCCAATAATAATTAATCTAAAAAATTATGGTCTGATCACTTCATTTTAACCAATATTACCCCGATTTAACCTTTACTGTGGTAATAAATTTTACCATGGTTACTATTTATATTGAACAAAAATAAAAGGTAAATATTTATGATATTTTAACATTTTTATTCCAAATATATAATCAATTTTATCACATTCAATTTATATAAGTGTAATAAATTAATTTTAAAATAAGTTTGCAACACGCGGTGAAAACCATTTTTTAGAAGAAAAATTGCATTTTTAAGCATAAAACTTGGTTTATTATTATCCCATGACTAGAAAAATATTAAACAAATGTTAAAAAAATGATTAAATATTTATTATATAAATTCCATTAAAATAATTCACCAATAGTTAATAATTTATAAAAATACATTTTGTGCATAAAAACGGTTTTTCAGAAGAAAAAAATCATCTCTTTTTCTTTCAAATTATTTTTATTTTTATTTATAATTATTTTATACCCAAAGAATTAATTCATAAAATTTTATCATTCATTTTTTATAATTATTATTATTCATACTTGTCGATTCAATGGCTCTGTGATAATTGTAACATTAAATAATAATATTTTAATATTATATCGAGGTTCTCTTAAACTCAGTATTGTGTGTAACGAAATCCGTCAAAGAAATTAAATTTAATTGAAAAAATATATATTTCATAACTTATCAGGGTTTTCTAACCCAAAATATTAAGAATCTCCTCTAAAGATTTAAGAAGAACCCTCTCAAGTTAAGGGATCCTCTCCTTCTCCTTTTTATTCAACAAATTTATTTATATTGTACCATTTAATTTCCAATTGTTCATGTCATGATATGTCTTTACACATACCTCTTACTATCCTTATTATTACCAAGTAATGAGATACCCCTTTCACTCTCATTATTCCATTCTATGAACATTTATATACCATCATTATGCTACTGAAATTATCCTGCGATTTTCCAAGTCAACCATTTGTGTAGTGAATACCCATATCCATTTACACTCAAGGATATTCACCTAGTTATAACTATAATTCATTGATTTGGGACTTACATGTATATAATTTTCACTCCTTAATCATGGGGTTAAAATTTGTGAAATTCATCCTTACATTGTATGATCTATGTGACACACTTATGCATGTACATGATATGAAAGTGAAGGGTGTGCCGGAATTATATTGACCTCCAATGAATTAGGTAATATTTTTATCTGATGAGATTCCACATATTGTGCATGAGATTTAATCCTACAAACATTATGATATGTTGTCTTGATAATTATACTTGACTTATTTTTATGTTGTCATGTTTTATGTTGTTTACCTATTCCTATGGTGCCTTTATCTTATCATGTTATATCATATCTCATTATTCAAGATTATGATTCTCACCACTCTTTTGTTACCTTGATATTCCATTTGTCACACATGTATTGCTTTACCTTATTTTATTTTTTGTTTATTCCCACACTTGGCTTTATAGCGCACCCCTTTCTTATGTATGTCCCCAGGTTATCTCATGTAGATTTAGAAGATCCAAGGAATATAAGGGGATGTTTCAGAGTTTATAAATAATTATTTTGTACCCATTTTTCATTTTAATGTTCTATATACCTAATTTCCCAAATAAACTAGGCCTCATTATCTTTTGGGGTTGTTTTAAGTGTATATCATTGTGTAATAAATCATGAATTAAGGTGTATTAAATTATGGGTTGTCATAATGGTATTACACAACATTAAAAGACAATGTGAAAACATAATAAAGGATACTCATGTCATCAAATCAATAAAGAGATATAGGAATATCAATTTCATCAAATATAATTTAACTTTCTGGGATTTCAAAACACTCAAATCAAGTTTGGAAAAAGAATAAAATCAGATCAAATCATTCCTAGGGGACACTTTTCTTAGACATCCATGGTGACTTAAGGCTCGCTACGATTAGAGATAGCTAAGAACATGCTCTAAAATACCCCTTAAGTCCCAAAAATACTACCTATTATCTATCAGGACATCCCAAAATTACATATTGGCATCTAGGAAAGATGAAAAACCTACATATGATACCACATTGTCACAAAGCAGCCTAGATACCCTGGTACCCTGGCACCTGAACCATCTTCGACATAGCCCTACAGGAATTCTTGATCCCCATGGGTTAGAGAATAGAAGTTGGTATTAATAAGAAGTCAAAGGGAATGATTTTTCCACACGTACGATAGAAAAATTGAAGATAAAACAATGCATGGTTGGTATGTAAAACACTCCTCAAGGAGAAAGTACTATAAACAGATAGATATCCCAAAGAATACATCATCCAATAAAAGTTACATCATTATTAAGGTAATATATCAAAATCCCTATGCAATATATGGACCATAGATCCACAGGTCACCACCATCACTCTAGGTCCCATGCTCAAGCACATCCACCATCACCAAGTGGCATTTTACCTTTTCCTAGACCTGACATAACAAAATATAAAAATTCCCAAAGAAAAAAGATAAGGTATGATCTAAAAAACCCAATAGGGTCTCACCAAACATTACATAAGTATTTTTAATACAAATAAACCATTTATAGATTAATTTAAATAAAAAAAATGAAAAATCATTTTTCATAATTTTGATCAAACATGATTTCAAATAAAAACTATGAAACATGTACATAAGACCTAAAATTAGTTAGTTTCGGGCTATAGGATCCTTATAGATCTTGGTTAGTCATAATGAATCAATGTGTGTGTGTTCATCCCATGGATCAGGCCATCAGTATAGAATCAATAAACACCCCATTATAGAAAATATGCCAAACTAGGTTTTGTTAGAGTTTTCATCATCAATCTAGTGTTCGGGAGTCAAAGTCATCATTTGATTGTCCTAATCACCCACTAAATACCTTGAATCATTTGTGCTTCAATCAACCATTAAATTGTGTAAAAATATTTCATTTCAATTCAACTCATCATTCATAGTTAAAATTCTCAATTTTAGGTTTACCATGTCATTTAAATTTCAAAACCAAAAAATTAGTTTTTATGGATTTCATTCCATTAAATATTATCATTCATTTTAATCCATTCTATCAAGAATCGACAAAAAATAATTGCATGCCTTCTTTTCTCAAATAATAACATATTTTTAAATCCTTTGAAAATAGGTTTTATTTCCCAAATCCCACGCCTCTAAAATCAATCATCAAATCATCATAATTGATGGTTTAGAAAAAAGTTGAAAACACATTTCCAATCAAGAATGACACCATGGTTTCAATTATAGGGATAATCCTTATGAAACCACCTATATTTTCCTGGGGTAAGGATATAGAATATACCATACACCATCCTATAGACACCCTCAAAATGGTTGAATCACCACAAATAGATCCCTCTAGACTCCACGTCGTATCCTATTCTATGCACTTCAACGGTGCCCATAATAGAAAATCCATGAAAATCATCTATTTTATAGCTTGATATCCTACGATATAGCCAAGTCAGAATTGGAAAACCCACTAAAATAGGCTACACTACAACTAGATCTCTCATTCCATAGCCACCTTCTCCATGGAAGAACCCCTTGCCTTCATGGCATAACCCCCAACAAAACTCCATAAATTTCCAAAAAAAACTCTAGAAAATACACAGGACATCACTAAAACTAAAAGGGGATAAAAATGAGGGTATATAAGTACCTTAAATATGGTAACATGATGTTATAAGTGTATTTATTTCCCTAGTAATGTTTAATTACTAAGGGACTACTACCTCAAACATTATTTCAAACAAAGGTGGAACATTTAGTTTAACTTATGACGACAAATAGGATGAATATAAATTTTGCAAAAAAGAAGCTTACGTGAAGCGGGGGATTAAATGAAATTTATTTTTGGGGCCTTGGAAGGGAGTTCTACCATCGAAGACCCCTCTATAGTGGTATTCACTTTAACTACTTCCACAAAGTCCCTTGGTGCTACATGCCTAGAAGTTATATGAGGAAAACAAATGTAATAATATAGATAACTAGGGAAATTTTCAAAGGCTTTAAGAGAATCGGGATAGGTTGGATTAAATATATTTATTTGAGAATTCAAGAGGATCTTGATGATTAGATAATACGGGAGACTTTCCCCACTTATAAAGGGATATATCATCATAATGCTGAGGTGACCCCCCCCCCCCCGTAGATGACCAGAAGGACCATAGTATAAGGCCCCAGCCTTAAACATTACTTAATCTTGAGATATATCAAGAATACACACTGATAATCTTTTCAGCTTTAGAGTTTTAGAGAATTATATCATAAATCATGCATTACATCCCACTTTTAAGCAAGGTGGTTACATAAAAGATAGTATTCATTTTTTTCCATCAAAGAAAACACTTCTAAAAAAACATGGATTCTTTCTTGACACTTCCTTGACTCTATCATCACATCATGTACCTTTCCCTTGACCTTTGAAAAACATTTCAAAAACATGGAATGAGCATAAAAAGCTCAGTAGGGGATATAAAAGTACAAAATGAAAACATTAGTCCATGTATGAAAACATACTTTACTCAAACATAATCACTTTAACTTACCTCATGAAATCATAAGTTTTATGAATAACTCATAGAAATCAAAAGACATAATGGTAACTTGAGGCATTCATAACATTCTTACGTAGGGAGTAACCCTCTTGGTTACGTTTGGAATACCCATCACAGTATATTCCCTTAAATATCTTCAGAGAAACCTTAACGTTTAACTCCTTCACGTTACCCAATGCATTGGAGAGCTATATCGGGCTCACCTGCCCTTAGTTTATCACGGAACCACCCGTCTTTATAAAAAATTCCCAAGAACCATAACATAATCGTATCACATAAAACATGCATAAAGGAAACACAACCTTTCCACATTTCAATCACTATATATCAATACAACACATTGATATAATAAAAACATTATCAAAACCATTTTCAATACCAAAATAAAAGAAAAATAAAACATGGTATTTATTTTTCATTTAAAAAAAAGTTATGGCTTGTAGAGGAAGCTGAAACTCAAATAATGGTCACGGCGGTGGAGAAGTCATTGTCCCCGCATACGTATGATAGAAAAACATTCCTTTTTGTCATTTAGTAAAACGCTTCTTATAAAAAAGATTCCTTTTGGAAGAACGTAAAATTCAAATGGGTTTATACACCATATAAAAGAATGGTGTGTATAAAACAAAATATGCCTCAATGAAAGGAGATTGAGACAAAGTCTCATACCTCGTATCCGACTTGAAACGATCATTCTTTAATCTCCTGAATAATAAACTTGAGTTAATTTATACTTGCTTAAAGAACCTTTTTCAAGTTCATTATTCCTTTTATATCACTTATTACCATGTTATGAACACCATGTAATCATTTAAGTTAATAATGTTTGTTTTGTCGGTATTTGGTTCTTAAGTCAAAAATGGACGTCTTACACTTACATGTTGTTCATTTGGTCAAAGTTTCATTATATCCAGAATGATATTCATGATTTGGATATCATATATGTCATATATATCCAGAATATACATTTATTTATAATATTACATAACATTTAGAGGTAAGAAATGAAATACACTGTTAATGGAGACGGTAAGCCGTACGTACGCATGAATGCTACTTTCATTTCTATTTCATATTTTATGGAATGGAATCATGATGATATAAAGGTATAGTATAATTCTAGTATAATATCATATATAATATCATTAACTTTATCCTTTATACATCCCACATATGGTATTAACGAATCAAATCACTTTCAGGGGGCGGTAGTCCGCACTTCCTAAACTGAAGATATCGTGTTTACCCATAATGGAAAACATAAAGGTATGCCATAAATGAAAAATACAGAAGCTTAAGGAAAACATAAACATATTATATATAATATATAAACATAGTGACATCATAATGGCCACCTTTGAAGGTGTTAGATGAATATTGAACAGTCATCGTTTCGTGAGGTAGAAATTCGCCATCCATGGAAACAATATGTTCTTTAACCATTAGACGTAGGTGTGTGTAATTGTAGCTAGAATACTTATTATAAAAACATCCTAGTATATTGAAGATACTGGTTTTGTTACAAAATAAATGAATAAAAAGAGTTTATGGGGTTGGAGAAGAAAAATAAAACAAAGGAACATAAGAGAAATCATTACCTTTAAAAAGGGTAACTCTTTTTTATTTGAGCCAAAGGCTTCCTTGGTAAGGCTTCTGCCCAAAGTGAGGCTTCTAGGATGAGGAGAGGGATATGGAGAGATAAAAGGGGCATATTTTGGCCGATACAAAGGCTTGAGAAGTGTGGGAAATGAGGTAGAGGTGGGGTCCTTTTATAAGAGGAGAGGAGGGGCTCTTTTGGAAATCATGAAACTATTACTTTATTTTCAAAAGATTTTTGGATTTAAAAGGTCCCACATTGATATATTTCGAGGATAAGATGATAAGGTTTTGAAATATACTCATCCAGTAGTTTTTGGACAAGTTTAAGTCTTAGATTTTACATTATCTTTTCATTTTATTTAAACCGTTCATTAATGAGGTAATCGTTGCATCATCATGATGTCATAAATTAATTAATTTATTTAATGTCTAAAAATTATAAAAAAAAGTACCATGATGTAGGAAATATTTTTATCTTTCTAATGAATATTCATAGTCAAAAATATGACTTGTATAACCCCATGTAAAAAAAATTTTGTAAAACAATACATGTTTGTATCATTTTTACTTTTACTTTAAAAAAGGCATTAATGTCATTATCCCACCCAAGTGGCTTCAAGGGGTCCCCTAAATCGACCAATGGTTTGTAATGGTTGGCCAAGACTCATCCAATAGGAGTATAACAAGTGTCATAGTGATTTCATATTATTATAACATTATTTTTACCTTAAATTGCACTAATTACCTCTAATCGGGATTAATAAAAAAAAGTTACTATTCACCAAAAAATTATTTTCATCCTATTGAACCACATTTTACATATTATTTACAACCATGTATGTCATATTTTCGAAATTCAATACACATAAGTGGTAAACTTTCATTTAAACAAAAAATCAATTTGCTTGACTACCACTTAGTGGTTTCACTATTCATCAAAAATTGAAGTTTTTCAGAAAATTACCAAAACTTCACTCTAAGCTATATTCGATATTCCGAATTCAAAAATGATGTTTATTTTACCTAATTAAAATAATATAAGTAGAATTAATTAATTTAATAATTAACTCCCGTTTTCAAAACAAAAAGCGTGTTTTTAAGAAACAATATATATCAAAAGATTGACATTTGATTATGTCCAATCTCAAAGTGAAATTAATTCCAAAGTCCGCCATTAGATTAAATGGTAAAAATATATTATAATTTCACTTTAAAACCAATTCAAAAGATAATCTAATCATATAAATAAATTAGATTAAAAAGAGGTTTTGAATTAAAATACAACATTTATCACTTATTCATTAAAAATGAACTTTATCGGAAAAATAACAAAAACATACACAAAGTAGATTTTGATGTCCTAATTCTAAAGAAGGATTTTATTTGGTCCACTAGAATGTATAAAAGTGACCAAAACTATATTTAAAGAGGGTTCGCCATCAAAAAGCGATAAATCGACCTTTTAGTGAATATTACAGTATTTATGCTTAAAATTGAATTCTTTTCTTATTTTAAGCCTTTATCTTTTATTGGATAAATGTAGAAACATTTAAAAAACATATATATTCATATTTTAGTTATTTATATTCATTCCCGCTAATACAACGACTACGTGTTAACTACCATTTGAAATAATATTATTATATTATTAGCGTGCAACGTAAGATTTCAAAGAAACTCGTTGTTGCGTATCGGGTACGCTATCGAACATAGAAACCCCTTCAAAATAAAATTAATATTTAATTCAAAAAATATTAATAAATATGAAAATGACTTATTCTTTATTTACCTGGAATGTTACATCCTTCCCCCCTTTTGTGAATTGCGTCCTCGCAATTTTATTCACTTATCAAAATAAGTGGGGGTATTTATCCCTCATAGCATTTTCAGATTCCCATGTTGCCTCTTCAACCATATGGTTTTTCTATAAAACCTTCACCTGATAAATTACCTTATTTCGCAGCACTTGCTCTCTTTGATCAAGAATTTGGACAGGTTGCTCTTAATAGGAGAGATTCTCTTCCAGCTAAACTACCTCTGGACTCAAAACTTGAGATGGATCTAGCATGTACTTCCTTAACATTAAAACATGAAAAACATTGTGTACTTGAGATAAACTCGGAGGTAAAGCCACTCGGTATGCAACTGATTCAACTCTCTCCAGAATTTTGTACGGTCCAATGAACCTTGGACTCAGCTTTCCTTTCTTACCAAATCGCATAACACTTTTCCATGGTGAAACTTTGAGAAAAACATGATCACCTACCTCAAAAGAGAGATCCTTCCTCCTGTTGTCCACATAACTCTTCTTCCTGCTCTGAGCTGTTCTCATGTCTTTCTGTATCAGCTGAACCTTTTCTGCCAATTCTTCTACCAATTTTGGTCCCATCAGCTTCCTTTCCCCTACTTCATCCCAAAAAGCTAGAGTTCGACACTATTTTCCATATAATGCCTCGAATGGAGCCATCTGTATACTGGAATGAAAACTGTTGTTATAAGAAAATTCAACCAAAGAAAGATGTTGGTCCCAACTTCCCTGATAATCCATCGTGCAAGCACGTAACATATCCTCCATGGTCTGAATTGTTCATTCTGACTGCCCATATTATTGTGGATGAAAAGATGTACTAAAATTTAATTCAGTACCCAACGACTTCTGAAGGCCCTTCCAAAAGTTATAAGTAAACCTGGGATCACGATCGGATACAATGGAGAGGGGAACTCCATGCAACCTGACTATCTCTTAAAGATACAATCGAGAAAGTTGATCTAGATAGAATGTATCTCTAATAGGAAGGAAATGAGCAGATTTAGTCAATCGATCTACAATAACCCAGATTGCATTATTACCTCATGGCGTCTTCGACAATCCCACAATGAAGTCCATGAATATATTTTCCCATTTCCACTCTAGCACCGGTAATGACTGAAGCATCCCTTTCGGTAACTGCCACTCTGCTTTAACCTGCTGACAAGTCAAACACTTCATAGTAAAATCAGCAATATATCTTTTCATTCCATCCCACCAGTAATACTCCCGAAGATCTCTATACATCTTAGTACTGCAAGGATGAACTGAAAACGGAGAACTATGAGCTTCACATAACAACTCTTTCTTCAACTGTGAATCACAAGTCACACACAATCTCTTCCCAAATCTCAATACACAATCATTATCAATGTTGAATTCAGGAAACTTACCCTTTTGAACCAGATCTACCTTTTTTTGCAACTCACTGTCTTGCTTCTGTGCTTGCTTAATTCTGTCGGATAGAGATGATCTCACTGACACCTGAAACAAAACATAAGAACATCCTACACTAACAACTTCTATGCCAAAGTTCATCAAATCCTTAACCAAAGGATCACATTCCAAACGCAACGTGGTTAATAAAGCATTACTTTGTCGACTCAAAGAATCTACCACTTTATTTTCTTTTCCCAGATGGTAATGAATTGTATAATCATAATCCTTGATTAATTCCAACCATCTTCTCTATATCATGTTCAATTATTTCTGAGTAAATATATACTTCAAACTTTTGTGATCTGTATATATTTCACACTTTACTCCATAAAAATGATGCCTCCAAATTTTTAAAGCGAAAACAACAGCAGATAATTCCAAATCATGTGTAGGGTAATTTACCTCATGAGTTTTCAACTGACGTGAAGCATAAGCAATTACCTGATCATTCTTCATTAAGACGCAACCAATTCCTTTCAACGAAGCATCACTGTAGATAACAAACTCACAATTCCTGGAAGGTAGTGCCAAAACTGGAGCATTCACCAATCTTCATTTCAATTCCTGAAACCACTTCATTTGATGGCCCAACATCCGATGAAGTAGTTACAAAGGATTTCACCACCCCTTTCTGCTTGTAGTCTAACTGCTTCCCATCACTCAAGCTCTTTGTCAAACACTCGTTTTCATAGTGACCCATTTCATTGCACTTGAAACATTTCACTAACTGTAAATCAAATTTGTACTTACCATCACCCTGATCTTTTTCAGTGCAGTCACGAGCCTTATGTCCCATCTTACCACATCAGTAGCACTTTTCAGAATTCAAAAGACATTTCTCAGGATGCCTTTTACCACACTTATCAAAAACTAGAAACTTAGTTTTCTTACCATCAGACTTTTTTAAAGAATTCTTCCCTTTCTCTTTCCACCTCGGTCTCTTCTTCTGTTGGTTGTTATAGAACACTTGATCATTGGAAAACTCTATTTCCACCTTCTCAGCACATTGAACAAGCTTTTCATAACTTTTGAACTCACAAGAAGCTAATTCCCTTCGATACTTCGGCTTTAATCCTAATTAAAAATGATTGATTTTTCTATTAAGGTCTCGGATAATATTTGGAGCATACCTTTCCAATCGAGTGAACCTTTCTTCATAATCAGCCACTGAGTCTTCCTCTTGCCTCAATTCCAATAATTGTTTTTCCGTCCTAAGTCGAACAGCATTAGGAAAAAAAATTCTCAGGAAACATACCTTTGAATTCGTCCCAGTCGAGAGCATCAATCTCATCAGCGTCCTTGATATTTTTAACCATCGACCACCACTGATCTGCTTCACCCTCCAAACGGTAAATAGAAAGACTAACCTTTTGATTGTCTGAACACCCCATGACATCGAAAATCTTCTCCAGTGATTTAATCCACCCTTCAGCTAGCACAAGCTTAGATGATCCTCTGAATGATGGGGGATGTTGCCTCATGAAGTGTTCCACCACTGACATGTTCCTCTGCGGTTGATATGGCCGATCCTGTGCATGGATACCACCACCATTTATCGCTTGAGTCAACTATGCCATTACTGCAACAAACTATTCATTTCCAATTATGACCATCTCAGGATGTTGATTTGGAAGGTCATTTCCTTCTGTATTCCTTCCTAGCACTGCTTCCCTGTTTCCTCTGCGGAAAACCATTCTGAACAAACATGTCTTAGATGAAGCAACATGGTAATATTCAAATGCTATATCATTTAAATCATACCATAAATTAATTTAGGGACATAAAATTTAACTTTTTTTTCTAACTCCTAAAGTTGCCTAAACTGACCTCTGACACCAACTATAAGGCCCCAGCCTTAAACATTACTTAATCTTGAGATATTTCAATAATACACATTGAGAATCTTTTCAGGTTTAGAGTTTTAGAGAACTAGATCATAAATCATGCATTACATCCCACTTTTAAGTAAGGTGGTTACATAAAAGATAGTATTCATATTTTCCCATCAACGGAAACACTTCTAAAAAACATGGATTCTTTCTTGACACTTCCTTGACTCTATCATCACATCATGTACCTTTCCCTTGACCTGTGAAAAATATTTCAAAAACTTGGGATGAGCATAAAAAGCTCAGTAAGGGATATAAAAGTACAAAATGAAAACATTATTCTATGTATGAAAACATACTTTACTCAAACATAATCACTTTAACATACCTCATGAAATCATAAGTTTTATGAATAACTCATATAAATCAAAAGACATAAAGGTAACTTGAGGCATTCATAACATTCTTACATAGGGAGTAACCCTCTTGGTTACGTTTGGAATACCCATCACAGTATATTCCCTTAAATCTCTTTGGAGAAACCTTAACGTTTAACTCCTTCACGTTGCCCAATGCATTGGAGAGCTATATCGGGCTCACCCGCCCTTAGTTTATCACGGAACCACCCGTCTTCATAAACAATTCCCAAGAACCATAACATAATCGTATCACATAAAACATGCATAAAGGAAACACAACCTTTCCACATTTCAATCACTATATATCAATACAACACATTGATATAATAAAAACATTATCAAAACAATTTTCAATACCAAAATAAAAGAAAAGTAAAACTTGGTATTTATTTTTCATTTAAAAAAAGTTATGGCTTGTAGAGGAAGCTGAAACTCAAATAATGGTCACGGCGGCGGAGAAGTCATTACCGCCGCATATGTACGACAGAAAACATTCCTTTTTGTCATTTAGTAAAACACTTCGTATAAAAAATATTCCTTTTGGAAGAATGTAAAAGTCAAAGGGGTTTATACACCATATAAAAGAAAGGTGTGTATAAAAAAATATGCCTCAATGAAAGGAGATTGAGACAAAGTCTCATACCTCGTATCTGACTTGAAACGGTCGTTCTTTAATCTCCTAAATAATAAACTTGAGTTAATTTCTACTTTATTAAGAACATTTTTCAAGTTCATTATTCATTTTATATCACTTATTACCATGTTATGAACACCATGTAATCATTTAAGTTAATAATGTTTGTTTTGTCAGTATTTGGTTCTTAAGTCAAAAATGGACGTCTTACACTTACATGTTGTTCATTTGGTCAAAGGATCATTATATACAGAATGATATTCATGATTTGGATATCATATATTTCATATATATCCAGAATATACATGTATTTATAATATTACATAACATTTAGAGGTAAGAATTGAAATGCACCGTTCATGGAGACGGTAAGTCGTACGTACGCATGAACGCTACTTTCATTTCTATTTCATATTTTATGGAATGGAATCATGATGATATAAAGGTATATTATAATTCCAGTATAATATCATATATAATATCATTAACTTTATCCTTTATACATCCCACATATGGTATTAACGAATCAAATCACTTTCAGGGGGTGGTAGTCCGCACTTCCTAAAATGAAGATATCGTGTTTACCCATAATGGAAACAATAAGGTTATGCCATAAATGAAAAATACATAAGATTAAGGAAAACATAAACATATTATATATCATATATAAACATTGTGACATTATAATGGTCACCTTTGAAGGTGTTAGATGAATATTGAACAATTATCATTTCGTGAGGCAGAAATTCGCCATCCACGGAAACAATATGTTCTTTAACCATTAGACGTAGGTGTGTGTAAGTGTATCTTGAATCCTTATTATAAAAACATCCTATTATATTGAAGATACTGTTTTTTTTACAAAACAAATGAATAAAAAGAGTTTAGTGGGTTGGAGAAGCAAAATAAAACAAATGAACATAAGAGAAATCATTACCTTTAAAAAGGGTAACTCTTTTTGATTTGAGGCAAAGGCTTCCTTGGGAAGGATTCTGACCAAAGTGAGGATTCTAGGATGAGTAGAGGGATATGTAGAGATAAAAGGAGCAGAGGTTGGCCGAGCCAAAGGCTTTAGAAGTGTGGGAAATGAGGTAGAGGTGGGGGCCTTTTATAAGAGGAGAGGAGGGGCTCTTTTGAAAATCATTAAACTATTACTTTATTTTCAAAAGAATTTAGGATTTAAAAAATCCAACATTGAAATATTTAGAGGATAAGATGATAAGGGTTCGAAATATACTCATCCAATAGTTTTTGGACAAGTGTAAGTCTTATATTTTACATTATCTTTTCATTTTATTTAAACCGTTCATTAATGAGGTAATCGTTGCATCATCATGATGTCATAAATAAATTAATTTATTTAATGTCTAAAAATTATAAAAAAATTACCATGATGTAGGAAATATTTTTAGCTTTTTAATTAATATTTATAGTCAAAAATATGACTAGTATATCCCCATGTAAAAAAATTTTTTGTAAAACAATACATGTTTGTGTCATTTTTACTTTTACTTTAAAAAAAGGAATTAATGTCATTATCCCACCCAAGTGGCTCCATGGGGTCACCTAAATTGACCCATGGTTTGTAATGGTCGGCCAAGACTCATAAAACAGGGTTAGGACAAGTTTCATAGTGATTTCATGTTATTATAACATTATTTTTACCTTAAATTGCACTAATTATCTCTAATCACGATTAATAAAAAAAAAGTTACTATTCACCAAAAAATTATTTTCATCCCATTGAACCTCATTTTACATACTAATGACAACCATGTATGTCGGATTTTCTAAATTCAATTCACATAAGTGGTAAATGTTCATTTAAATGAAAAATCAGTTTGCTTCACTACCACTTAGTGGTTTCACTATTCATTAAAAATTCATGTTTTACAGAAAATTACCAAAAATTCACTCTAAGATATATTTGATATTCCGAATTCAAAAATGATGTTTATTTTACCTAATTCAAAGAATATAATTATAATTAATTAATTTAATAATTAACTCCCGTTGTCAAAACAAAAAGTGTGTTTTTAAGAAACAATATATATCAAAAGATTGACATTTTTTTATGTCCAATCTCAAAGTGAAATTAATTCCAAAGTCCACCATTGGATTAAATGATAAAAATATATTATAATTTCACTTTAAAACCAATTTAAATGATAATCTAATCATATAAATAAATTAGATTAAAAAGATGTTTTGAATTAAAATACAACATTTTTCAATTATTCATTAAAAATGAACTTTATCAGAAAAAAAACAAAAACATACACAAGTTAGATTTTGATGTCCCAATTCTAAAGAAGGATTTTATTTGGTCCACTAGAATATATAAGAGTGACCAAAACTATATTTAAAGAGGGTTTTCCATCAAAAGGTGATAAATCGACCTTTTAGTGAATATTAGAGTATTTATGCTTAAAATTGAATTCTTTTCTTATTTTAAGCCTTTATCTTTTATTGGATAAATGTAGAAACATTTAATAAACATATATATTCGTATTTTAGTTATTTCTATTCATTCCCGCCAATACAATGACTACGTGTTAACTACCATTTGAAATAATATTATTATATTATTAGCGTGCAACGTAAGATTTCAAAGAAAATCGTTGTTGCCTATCGGGTACGCTATTGAACATAGCAACCCCTTCAAAATAAAATTAATATTTAATTCAAAAAAATATTAATAAATATGAAATTGACTTATTCTTTATTTACCTGGGATGTTACACAGATAATATAGGGATTCCTCTCCAATCTCCATCGAAAATTCATCTCTCATCATAGCTTCGGGAGTAGACTCTAAGGTGGGATCCCTAGTTCCCATTAAGTCACCTTTATCACCCTTGACAGAGGCCTCTAGGACCTCCCTTATTGATTCCAACATGAGTCGAAAATGTTTTTTAAGAGTGAAAATGGAAATAAAATTTTAAAATGTAAAGTTGATCCAATGAAATGAGATATTACCTCTATAAAGACCCGGAATTTTTGTGTAAATATTTTTCTTAAATACATGGGAATTTTACAAGTCCGTGAAAATTGACAGCGCATGATTCTGAGTCCCAGTGTGCCCAGAATCAATTTCTGAAGCTTTATTCGTGTACGTTCAGTAAACGTACGAGCGGGTTTTTATAACTTTTGAACCGGTGCTCGGAATTGAAATTTTAGGGTACCATTGAACTTGCAGTGCCAGTATTCACTTAAGAAGACCTTCACCTCAATGGAAGATGGTCAAAAATAAAATATATCTTTTGGGTTTGTAGAGAATTAATTAAATAAAAATAAATTGTGTGGCTTTAATTTTTATTTGTTGGTTAAAACCTCCACCTGGAGGTTGGAGGTGGGGACCACCACACTATAACCTCCCATGAGAGGTTATAGAGGTGGGCCCACTCGAGGTCTAAACCTCCTCTTGTGGTTTATTGTGGTGGGGACCACCTGGGGTTAAACCCCCTTGAAACTCCCCTTTAATGCGGAGAAACCCTCCACCTTCCAATAAGTGTAGGGGAGCCTCTTCAACTCCTAAAACACTTAAATTTTGCCAAATCCTCCACATTAATTAAGGGGAGCCGAGCCAAGTTAATTAATTCACTCATTTTAAATTTTGTGCCAAGAAATTAAATAATAGATTAACGTAATCTATTATTTTGATTGGCATATTCATTTTGGTGGAAACTTTGGGAGAAAAAAGAGAACTTGAAGAATGTTATTCTCTCCAATGAAGAATGCTCCTCCCAACGAAGAACAGCCATCGAAGAATGAAGAACACTTCATCCACCAATTACGGACATCTTCTTCTTTGATCTCCAACCAGAACAAGGGAGGAAGCACCATCCTTGAAGAATGCCGATGACATCGTCCTCTATTTCTTCACCTTCTTTCTCGGCGTCAACGAATCTGGGGTAGGGGTTCAAAATTTGTTTTGTTCCTCGTTCTTTTTTTTCCGTTGAGGATTATTATTCTAAGCCGCATGCTATCACCCTAACGCGGAGGGTGTGGGCCAAACAAACACAGCCCGACTCCTCTGCCTTCTTTGTGAAATTTGACACTAAATTTGGAATGAGTCCGAGATGGGCGAATCTCGTCAATAATGGTTTCGGAACGAAGGAGACGTCCCAAGGAGTATTCGGATTCTTCTGGAATGATAATTGGGCAACCGGAACTTGTTCGGTGACCCGCGGAAGGTCCGCCGGCGGTCGTAACTAGAAAATGACACTCGTGGAACGAAGCAAGAGTGGTCGGAACTCTGATCATCCGCGTGGATAGCGGCGGTGCAACCGCACCACCGGAGGAGTGGGCTGCGACCGACTGGCCACGGCGGAGTGGCGGCGGCCGGCGCAAGGCCGACCGTGAGAAGAACCGGTGGCCTGAGCCGCCGGGTTGCCGAGGAAGGCGCAACACAGCGCGCACCACAAGGTGAAAGAATAGGCCACAACAGTGTGGGATGGGTGGCCGGCTTTGCCAGTTTCCGGAGGAGACGTGGCGCAACCGCACCACGGGGGAGGTGGCTGGCCGCTCGGCCAGCCGGGTTCGGAAGGACCCCACTGTGTGGGTCCCACGTGACACAGACCGGCGCCATGTGGTGCCAGTATTGAATCATCTAAATTTCTAATCCATTTGAAAATCCAAGGGGTGCGGCCTCCCCCCTGGACATGGCTAGGGTGGACCCCATGGGCTGCCAGCTGCAGTCCTCGTGTGGGCCGGACCCTGCGCGGGCCGGACCCAGCGCGGGTCGGGCCGGACCCAGCGTTGGTCAGGCCACCCCCACGGGCCAGGTCTCCCTTGAGGGCCAGGTCAGACTCGTGGACCAGGTCAAACCCCAGTCCGGACCCGGGTCGGTCTAGGTCGGTCCAACTGGGGCGAACCGGACCCGGACCCATTTGACCTGTTTCCACTCTATTGCCCTTAACTTGAGCTACGGGTGTCCGATTGACAAACCGTCTATGGATACGGAAACCATGGAAGAAGATGGTTCTTTTGGTATACCTCACTCAAGGTTTGGGTACAATTGGGGTATGTCGGGGTTGGATCGAACGTAAATCCAACCGGGGCCTCGGAACGGAAATGTCAATAACTCTCAGACCGGGTGTCCAATTGACGTGCCATCTTCTGCGTTGGGTATCTTATGGTAGGATAGATCTTTTGGATACATCAACTTGGGACTTCGTGGAAGTTTATATATCTATAGTTGGATTGAGGAGCAGACCCTCTCAGAATCAAGTGTGCTTTGTGCAAGAACCCTATGGCTGGCTGTGCTCTGACTACTGTTCCTGGATCATGTGTGCGTTCGACATCTATGAAGACTATTCCTAGATCCTATGTGGGTTCGAAAGCTCTGACTACTATTCTTGGATCCTTTGTGGGTTAGACTACTCGAACTACTATTCCTGGATCCTGTGTGGGTTTGACAGTTATGTATTCTATTCCAGGATCCTACGTGGGTTCAACAGAATAGATAATTCAGTGTCTACATCTGATCATCTCTATCTTTATACATAATTTGTATACCTGTGTGAGCTAAGTCAATAAATTTTAAGTACCTCATGATTGATTTAGATTACTTGATAACTTAGGTATATGTATGGGCATATACCAAAGTGGGGTTATCAGTTGATTTCATACATTATGGTTATACTTGTTGGATTTTGAGAGACCTTGATGGTCTTGGGGTCTCTACTGAGTATTGTTATACTCACCCCTGCACGGGCTATGCCCACACCTCTTTGTATTGGTTGCAGACAATGGATAGCACTGAACAAAGTTGAGAGTATTAGGACTGGACGATACCCAGAGGTGGACCTCACGACGAGTCAGTACCCGAAGGAGACTGACGGACATGGAGTGTTGAGGAGGCTATCTGTACCTACCCTTCAGATAGGAATCTCAGTGGATGACCCAGTAGTTGTTTTTCTTTCTTCAGTTGTACTTTCCGTTCCTTGTACTATATAGTTGGGATTTTATTTCCAGCCCTTTTACTTTCAGCACTCTCTTGTTATACAGTTGTACTTAGTGTTTTTTATACAGTTGTGTGCTCTGTTGTGTGTGTTTATAGTTATAAAGGCAACGTCTTTCTATATTTAGTGAATTACACCTTTGGTGATAGTCGCCAACCCTTGTCCTATGGAATGCGGGCTTGGGGCAGTCACGGCACGGGCCCTGGGGGACATATCATGACAACCTCACTAAATAAGACCTTGGTCAGGTCATCATCCTCATAAGTGAATTCCCCACTCTCCTAGGAACATCCTTAGTCAATGTCAAAATTCCAAGACTCCTATTCATTATATCCCTATGTATTAACATCGGTAGTTGATGCCTCCTAGGTTGGTGCTTCAGTCGACGTCACCTCTTTAGCCTTTATGAAAAACATCACTAGTACCTAGGAAGTAATTGGATTTACCTCCCCATGCTAGTGTGAAAAATAATTCATGTCTACCATGTAGGAAGATCTCTTCCAAAAATACACTCAAGCAGGGATCCATGTGATTTTGACCTTTGGTTGTAACAACCTGAGACCCGCACTCCTAGATCTGGTGCTAAAAACATAATCTTTACATTTTTGGATTTGATACCAATAAATGTGACGAAATTTCTAATATCCAAACTTAAAAAATCAAAGTAAATATGGGATCATTTTCATAATAAATGACCTCTTAGGTTTAGAGTTTTATATAATTAGGAAAAACACTTACATATCTTGGAAAAATAAACAACTAGAGCATGAAAATTTATATCATCTACCAAGATTTGTTCATGTCTATAACCCTTCTTAGACATACCATACTTAAAACCTTTCTTCACAACATGGGGAAAGGAAAAAAAATAAAATGATGAGATAAAATTCTCAATAAGGGTAGATAATAGAGATATATATGATTATATAAGCATGACATGAGCATAAGTGCATAAGAACATGAACGTGACATTTGAAAATTATACCCTACATATAAAAGATCATAATCATGAGTCATGGAATCTTGGAAATTCATAAAGCATGGGTCATAAAGGAATTTGAGCCATGAGATAATAACATTATCATAAGACATGGAATTTTTACATACACATAAGCATATAAAATCATTTCCTTACTAGTTAAGGCTCTTTTCCAAGACAATCATAGTGGAATGGGTCCACTCTTCAAACCATCATAGTATTTAAGGTTCCCTCTCATGAATATTATGGCAGAAAAGGTCTATTACTAAACCGGGTTCACTCACTATTCCAATCCTAATTATCTCATGAGATATCAATCTTTTCCCAATTTATTGAGGGAGATATAGGTCCCACCCATTGTTGGTTATAACATAACCATCGTCCTTGGTTATAACATAACCACCACCCTTAGTTATAATGTAACCACCATCACATAATGAAAACCATACATATGTCTTCCAAAAGATTATAAAAAATCATCAAATCAAAATCCATGAAAATAAATGGGTTTGATAAACATATCATCATATCATAACCCATGGAAAAGAAATGAGTTTTATAAACATTTCATCATTTCATAAATGTATAACTTTTGGAAAGGTAATGGGTTTCATAAACACCATGTCATCATAAACATAAACCATACATAGAATTAATAAGGATGGTATCCTTGGATAATATACTTATTAATGCTTAAGTAACATCAAACAATGTCATCTTAGATGGAAAATGATTTTGAAATATCACTTGGAATGATTCTTGAGAAAAATAACCTTTCCATTTTGAAATAACATTTTTTAGTGTTGTACACTTATAAAGGAAAAAATTTAATTTGAAAATAACCTTGTAAAATTTTAAATCAATCTTCAAATCATTGAAGTTTCATGACAACATTAAAATCTTCTCGTGTATATAAGTTAAAAACATTCCTTCTATATTTTTTTGAAAAATTCATAAAGTACCTTGTTTAAAAAATGATAAAAAGATACCTTTCAAACATTTTTTGTAAAAATTAAAACATGGATAGAAATGATCTTAAAAATTTTATTAGAATATTAAAAACATTTTTAGTAAACATGAACATGGAAGATAAATATTCTCCAGTGGGGACTTAAATATAACAATCCTGAGTAATGAAGAGATTATGAAATAAACACTTACCGCTTTGGATTCATTTGAATCATAAATCCCATGAAATAATGAACTTAATATGGATATGTATTTCCCATAATTTTCATGATAATATCCATAAAATACATTCATGTATATTATATACACCACATAGAAGAAACAATTGGTATATAAGACATATGTCCCATTGATATAAAAGTGAGATAAAAACTCATTACCTTGAGCCCGACTCAATATGTATGTTCATTATATTCCTGAATAATAAAAATAGGTTAATTATTTACTTAATTAAGAAAATTTTTAAAATTTATTATTACTTTTATCTCACTTATTACTATGTTATAATAATTACTTAATCATTTATGTTCACATCATATGTTTTAGTGATATTTGGTACATAGGTCCAAAATATCTTTGATAGGTTGACTATGGTAAAAGATATAATTATTACATCATATCCAGAATAATAATAATTAAATAATTATCATATTTATACATCAATCATACTTTTAAATTAAACCATTAAATATGGCTATGAATAATGAACTATGTTATAATCCTGGAGATGGTAGGTCATACGTACACATGAGTAATGTTTCCATTTTTTTGAGATCATTATGAAAAGAAGGTAGGTATAATTATATCATTAAAAATGATAATTATATAATATATATCATATTAATTCTTTAAATATACATATATATATATATATATATTATCCATGTTATTTAGTGATGAAAAATGAATCGCATTGCTCGTGAAGGTGGTAGTCCACACGTACGCACGGACGATGTTATCATTTTTCAGTGTATGGAAAGGTAAGAAGGTAAATGATATATTATCATTTAATAATGATAAATATTTCATTAATATAATATATAAACATTAATTTCATCATTATAACATGTCTTAATAAATGGTGATGGAAAATAAATTACATTGGTTCACGAGGCGGTAGTATGTTGTACACACGAATGATGGTTTTTTCCATTTGAAGGAAGAGGATATGGGTATAGGTAAAAAATAATAAAATATTGGTATATTTATGATACTATTATTATTATTTTATCATGGTTGAATATGTTTTGATGTATGTGGAAGAATAAACAAAACTAAAATATCAAATAAAAACTACACCTCTTCATTGGAAAACCTCTTTTGCTTAAAACCATTAGACCTATAAAATTTGTATTATTCCTAAACCAATACCTCTATAATGAGATTATGGATTATATTAAGGTATTTGGGGATTTATTGGCCAAAAAAATGGGTTTTTTAAGTGTGAAGTAATGAGAATAAGATGATCCCTTTTATAAGAGAGGGGAGGGTTACTCTTGGAATTTATCAAAATATTAAATTAATAAAAAATGATCTTCAATTAAAAATGGATCAAAAGTGATTTATTTATAATATTAGATGATTATGGATATAAATTCATTAATAAAATAAAATCTATAATTTTTTGACTATATTTCTACCCTTGTATTTTTGTTTTAACACTTATTTAATCCATTTAACATTTAAGTGACATGATGGATTTTTACACTTTAAGAGACAAAATAGTGACTAAAATAAAAAAGACCCATAAATATAAAATGGTTTATATTTTAAGCCTTATCCTAATAACTTGTAAAAATTTAATATTTTTATTAATTTTATATCATTTAATAAAATATTATTTACTATAAAATATTGATGATGTCAATTTTTATAACTATTCATTACTTTGAATTTAATAATATCAAGAAAACATATAATATTAAAAAAATTATTATATCCCTAAAATGTCATGATAATCTATAAAATTCTTTTATCACATTATTTATCATAAATTATATTTATTTTAATATTTTTAATATCATTTATTTTATTTTTTTCACTAGTTGAATAATTACTGCATCAACATTGTGTAAGAATTTAAGGTAATTATTTCTTCACTAAAAAATAAAAATAAATTTACATGATGAATATAAATATTTTATTTTTCAAAATAATTTTTATTGTCTAACATATCCTCTAGATAACACCATATTAAAAATATTACACTTATTAAAAAAAGAGTCTGACTTGTTTGACACTTCTTTAAATAAAATACTATAAAGGTAATAATCTCATCCAAGTGGCCCTAAAGGGTCATAAATTTGACAATTGGA
This sequence comes from Viscum album, assembly GCA_963277665.1. Classification (NCBI taxonomy): domain Eukaryota; kingdom Viridiplantae; phylum Streptophyta; class Magnoliopsida; order Santalales; family Viscaceae; genus Viscum; species Viscum album. The sequence continues at coordinate 1,250,158,528 of OY728127.1, forward strand.
TGGTTATGGTCGATATATTCTCATAAAAAAAGATTTATGAAAGTGTTTTGGATGTTTAATAGTTCTTATCATTTTATTTTTAACTATAAATTACCTAATTTACCATTTACTGTGGCTACAAAAATTACTAAGTTTTCGATTCATATTGTCCAAAACTAAAAGGGGATAATTTACAAAGTTTGGACTTCCTGATTAAAAATATGAAATATATTTTTAAAAATTCAAATCATATAAGTTTCATAATTTAATTCAAAATTAAACCGACAAATGCAATGAAAAACATTTTTTCAGAAAAATGCCCTTTTTGAATATAAAATGTTTTTATACTAAATTCAATTATAAAATCCATTTAAAAAAATTGGATCATTTTAAATAATAATTAAATAATTAAAATTTAACAAAAATCAAAACCTAATTTGACCTTGTAAATACTTTAAAATAAAATACAATTTTCCATAAAAAATAATATTTTCACTATTCATTAAAAAACAATATTTTCATAAAATTGTAAAAAATTCATAGTAAGATAATTTTGACATGTAGAATTCAAAAATTAAATTCGTTTTCTAAAATAATTCTTCTAAAATTTCTAAAAATTAATAAAAATAAATGAAACCATTTTTGAATAAAATGTATTTTTAAAGAATAAAATGACTTTACTAAAAATTTAAGTTCTTATTTACAAAGATTTAATTTATTTATTAGAAATGAGTAGGAACACTATATATTTCAAAAATAATTCATTCTTATTCATACCTATGAATTTAATGGATATGATATAATGGTCACATTAAATAATAATATTTCATTATTTGTTTATGCTCGGTGTTGCATATCTTGTACACTATAGACTTTCTTTTTAAAATATCAGGATATTACATTCCCCCTACCCATTAATAAATTTCATCCTCACAATTTGAACTTTTCCTCATTAACCAAGGTTTGAATTTTTAAAATACCATTTTTAAAATCCCACATCATAAAAAGGAATAGTAAAACTTCTACTTGATAAGAGAAAACAAGGAATTACAAAGGTCAATTGGAGTTACACATACTAGGTTTCCAAGTATGTGAACATAATTTAGAAGTGAAAACATGGATATGGAAGAGATAAATGACTCACAATTATTGATAGAGAGTTATAGAGAACATGGACATGAGAAATGTAACGACTATAAAATTGTAAATCAATGATGGGGTTAAAGGCCATTGATTTCTCAATAAGAAAATTAAAGACATAACATTTTTGTTTCAAGATCCTTTTCCTAGAGTTTGGGAATTCCATTTCCATCTATACTGAGAAAATAGGTGGGGAATACTTACTTGACAAGTAAAATTTTATTCTTTAATTAATTTCTACAACAATATCGTCTTTTTCTCCGAACAATGATTATTTAAGAAGAATTTTTTTCATGAATAAAACACTAAAATAAACTTCTAATGGATCTCATAATCCATAAAAAATAAAAAAATATTTCTCCTATCTTTAGGAATTAAAAACCCAAAATGGTTATCACATGATAATATGATTACCAAAAATAATAATCCTCCATATGACGAAAACTACTTTAATCTCTAAAATTAAATAGTAATACCAATAGTTCAACTTATATCATTCAAAAAACATTAAAATTAATCAAAACATTCTACAATATGATTAAAACCCAAAAATTAGGAGTATTTGATCACATATACTTCCAAGATAGATTTAGTATTTATCTCCCCAAATTTACACACACTAAGCATATAATCTCCAAGATACACTAACCATTTCCATAAATAACCTGAATCACCATAAATCCACAATAAAATCATATATGTATAAAAAATACAATTAATCCTTTATTTCCTCAAATAAAATTCCATAATATTATTTTTACCTTAATCATATAGGGTTCCCAAAATAGTGAATGTCTTCTTAAATACATTAATCACATAATACCAAATCATTTTCCAATCCCATGGTTATGTATACGATAAAAAATATGTTACCAAAATTAACATAACATTAATCTATTAGATAGTTTAAGTAATTAAAAACAATATCATACTAACCAAGATATCATGTATTCCAGTGGTAGGTGATGTGCCCTTTTCTCCCTTTGGTTGTGGGTTCAACCCTCACAACCTTATTGGATATGACGGGTAGTCTCCTGACCTAAAATTTGTCATTTTTTTTCAAAAAATATATTAATATAATCCTTATAATATTCATATAAATGTGATAAACATACTCACATATAACCTTAATATATTCAACACTAAATAAAATATTTTACCTCAAAGGTAATCTCATAACTTTCATTTTGCATCCCAAAATTGTAATAACACATACTTTCCTCAAAATAAAAGATTATATAAACCATAAAGTTTATAAATAACAACAAAAAATGTTTCCAAAAATGTAAACACATTCTTACTAAAATAATAATTCATGATAAACCTAAGGGTTACATATTCCTATCCAAAAATATCATTAACCTCCTTAAAAATTCCATCACTTAAAACCTCAAAAAGGGTATCTAAAACTCTGAACTTATATTCAACCTTAAAATTATAAAATCATGATGGTATCCATAAATATTAAAAACATCTCATGAAACATCCTAATCTCCAAATTTATATAAAATGACCTCTAATACCAACTATAATATCTCGAGTCTCGCACTCTTAGATCTAGAGCTAAAATCATAAACCTTATATTTTTAGCTTTGATGCTGATAAATGTTACCTAATATCAAATATTAAAAACATAAAAAATAAATGGAAATATTGGATCCCTTTCATACTAAAGGACCTTTTAGGTTTATATTTTTAGATAATTAGGGAAAACTATTACATATCATGGAAAAATAAACAACTCGCACACAAAAATCTATATCATCTATCAAATTTCTTCTCATCTAGAACCCTTATTAGAAATACCCTACTTAAAACCTTTCTTCATAACCTAGGGAAAGAAAACATAATAAAATGGTGAGCTTAAATGCCTAGTAAGGGTAAAAAGGGAGATATCTATGATTATATAAGTATAACATGAGCATAAGGGCATAATAACATGAACATAACATTTGAAAATTATACCCAACATAATAAAGTTCATAATATTGAGTCAAGGAATCTTGGAATTTCATAAAACATGATTCATAAAGGAACAAGTGCCATGATAGAATAACATTGGCATAATACATGGAATAATTACATACACATATGCATAGGAAATCATTTCCTTGGTAGCCAAGGCTCCTTTCTAAGACTATCATAGTGGAATGAGTTCACTCCCCAAACCATCATAGTAGTCAAGGTTCACACCCATGACTGTAATGGTGGAAAAGGTCCCTTATTAAATTAGGTTCACTCCCCCATTACATTCCTATTTATATCATGAGATATCAATCATTACCCAATGCATTGGAGAGAGATATAGGTCCCACCCATCATTGGTTATAACGTATCCACCATCTTTAGTTACAGTGTAACCACTATCTTTGGTTATAACATAACCACCATCACATAATGAAAACCATACATATGTGTGTGACAAGATTATAAGAAAATTCATCAAATCATAACCCATGAAAATAAATGGGTTTCATAAATATACCAATATAACGTAACCAATGGAAAATAAACAGGTTTCATAAACACTTCATCATTTCATCAAAGTATAACTCATGCAAAGGTAATGAGTTTCATAAACACCATGTCATAATAAACATAAATAATCCATGGAATGAATAAAGATGGTATCATTGGATCATATCCCCAATAAAACATAAGTAACAATAAAGGATGTCATCATATATAGAAAATGATTTTGAAGGATCAGTTGGAATAATTCCTGAGAAAAATAACCTTTACATTTTGAGATATTTTTTTTAAAAGATGAACACTTATAAAGGAAAAAAATTATTTAAAAATAACCTTGTAAAATTATAAATGAATCTTAAAACATTGAGGAGTCATGACAGAAGAAAAAAGTTTCCTGTGTCCTATAAGTTAAGAAAATATTCCTTATATATTTTTTCATAAAATTCGCAAAGTACCCCATTCAGAAGACGGTGAAAATATTCCATTAAAAATCTTTTGTAAAAATTCAAAAATGTTTAAAAATTATTTAAAAAAATTTGAATATAATTAAAAAACATTTTTAGAAAACATGGACATGGAAGATAAATATTCCCTAGTGGGGACTTAAATATAAATAATCTTAAATAATGAAGAGATTGTGAAATAAACCCTTACTAATTTGGTATCATTTGAATCATAAGCCTTGTGAAATAAAAAAATCATATGGATATGTATCTCCCATAATTTTCATGATAAGAATCATAAAATACATTCCTGGATAGTATATACACCATAGAGAAGAAAGAAGCGGTATATAAGACTTATGTCCTCTAGAAATAAAAGTGAGAGGAAAACCCCTTACATTGAGTATAACTCATCATGTATGTTCTTTATATTCCTAAATAATAAACATAGGTTAATTATTTACTTACTTAAGAAACGTTTTCAAGTTTATTATTCCATTTATCCCACTTATTACCATGTTATAACAATTACTTAATCAATTATGTTCACGTTAGATGTTTTAGTGGTAATTGGTACATAAGTCCAAAATAACTTCGATAGGTTGACTATAGTCAAAGTGGTCATTGTTTCATAATATAAAGAAAAATAAACATGTCATAATTTTTATTTTTATACATCAATTATACTTTTAAATCCAACTATTATCTATATTTATGAAAAATGAACTACGTTACAATCATGGAGACAGTAGGTCGTACGTATGCATGACTAACAGTTACGTTTTTCGGCAATAATTGTAGAAATAAGGTAAGTATTATTTTATAATTATATAATAATAATTATATATATAATATTAATTATTTATATATACTTATATATATCTTCCATGTGATTTGGTGATGAAAATGAATTACATCACTTTGTGATGGTGGTAGTCCACAAGTACGCACGAACGACGTTATCATTTATCACTGAATGGAAAAGTAAGAAGGTAAATGATATATTATATTTTAATAAATATAAATATATATTAAATATCATATATAAACATTAATTTCATCATTATAACATATATTGAGATATGGTGATGAAAAACAAATTACATCAGTTCGCGAGGCAGTAGTCGTCCATACATACGAATGGTGGTTTCATTTCCCATTTGATGGAAGAGAATATGGATATTGGGAAAAAAAGTAATAAAATCTCATTATATGGTTGATACTAGTTTTATTGTTTTATAATGGTTGATTAAGGTGTTAGGGATGTGGAAGAAGACACAAAACTAAAATATGAAGATAAAAACTATACCTATTCTATGGAAAACCTCCTTTTCTTAACAACTTAAGACCTATAAAATAGGTATTGTACCTAAAAAAAGACTTATAGAATTAGATTAGGGATTGTAGGAAGGTATTTTTGGAGTTATTTACCGAACAAAATGGATTTTTAAGTGTGAATTAATGTAAAGATGATGATCCCTTTATATGAGAATAGAGGGACACTCTTGAAATTTATCAAAAATATTAAATTAATATAAATTATTTTTCACGTAAAAATAAATCCAAAGTGATTTATTTAGAATATAATATGATTATGGGTATAAATAAAATAATATAATAAAAATTATACAAGTTTTTAATATATTTATACCCTTGTCTTTTGGTTTTAATCCCTATTTAATCTTTTTAACTCTTACAGTGACAACATGTATTTTTACACTTTGAGGGTCAATATAGTTAATATAAAATGAAAAAAGATTCATAAATGGATCATGGTTTATATTTTCAACATTATAATAATCACTTGGATTAATTTAATATTTTTTATGAATTTTATATCATTTAATAAAATATTATTTACTATAAAATATCGATAATGCTAATTTTAAGAGCTATTCATTACTTTGACTTTAATAAATTCAAGAAAACATCTAATATTTAAAATAAATATTTTATTATATCTATAACATGTCATTTTCATCTAGAATTTTTTTTACCATGTTATTATTCACAAATTAAATTTATTTTAAAATTTTTAATATCATTTATTTGATTTTTTTCATTAATAGAATAATTACTGCATCAGCATTGTGCAAAAAATTAAGTTAACTATCTTTTCAAAAAAATTAAAAAATTAAAATTATGAAAATAAATATTTTATATTTAAAAATAATATTTATATTCAAACATATCTATTGGATAACACTATATTAAAAATATTACACTTAATAAAAACAAGATTGTGTCATGTTTGACATTTCATTAAATAAAATAATATAAAGGTCATAATCTCATCCAAGTGGACCGAAAAGGGTATAAAATAAACCCTTGGATGATTATGGTCATGATATACTCATAAAATAATATTTAGGAATGTTTTGGGTCATTTAATAGTTCTTATCATTTTATTTTTGACCATTAATTACCTGATTTACCATTTACCGTGGTAACAAAAATTATTATGTTTTCTATTAATATTATCCAAAAATAAAAGGGAAATATTTAATAAATTTATACCTCTTGATTCAAAATATGGAATAAATTTTTAAAAATTTAAATCATATAATTTTAAGAATTTAATTTAAAATTAAACTGAAAAAATGCAATGAAAAATAATTTTTCAGAAAAATGCCCTTTTAAATATAAAATGTTTTGATACTAAATTCAAGTATAAAATCTATTTAAAACCTGTAATTTTATGGTTTAAAATCATAATTAAATAATTAAAATTTAAAACTAATCTAAAACATAATTATACCATGTAAATACTTTAAAATAAAATATAGTTTTTAATAAAAATCAATATTTTTAACCATTCCTTAAAAAAAATCTTTGGAGAGAATTATCAAAAATTAATCCTAAGATAATTTTAACAAGTTGAATTCAAAAATGAAAGTTTTTTTGTTAAATAAATTTTCTAAAATTTATACAAATTAATAAAAAACAAGAAAACCCATTTTTTAAGAAAGTGTATTTTTAAAGAATAAAATGAATTTAATAAAAATCTGAGTATTTATTTACAATGAATTAATTAATAAATTATAAATAAGAAGGGAAATTATATGTTTCATAAATTAGTTGTTCCTATTCATACCTTTCAATTTAATGGCTAAGATATAACGGTCACATTTAAATAATAATATTTTGTTGTTTGTTTAAGAACAGTGGTGCATATCTCATACACTATAGACATTATTTTTAAAATATAGGGATATTACAATGGTAGTTAAATCCATTCTTGGGTAATCTGTAAATACATGGATTTTCCATGTGAATCTTTTTTAATTATATGGAAATTTTACGAGTCCGCGAAAATTGATGGCGCGTGATTCTGGGGCCCGGTGTGCCCGGAATGAATTTATGAACTTTCTTTTTGGTACATTCAGTAAATGTGCAAGTGGGTTTTTGTAATTTTTGAACCGGTGCTCAGAATTGAAATCTTAGGGCACCGTTGAACTCGCAGCACCAGTATTCGCTTAAGGAGACATGCACCTCGACTGTAGTAGATCGAGGGTGAATGTTAGATTTTTTACTTTTTCAGTTTCTTGTACTTTTCAATTGGGCTTGTATTCTGGCCCCTTTTAATTATTGTACTCACTCTATTTACTATTCAGTTTACTCATGTTCGTATCTTGATGTGTGCTTGGTTGTGTGTGTTTACAGGATATAAAGGCAATGCCATCCTAGTTTTAGGGAATACACCTTTCGGTGCAAGTCGCCAGCCCCTGGACAATGGAAGGTGGGCTTGTGGTAGTCACGGCACAGGCCCTGAGGGATTGGTCGTGACAAATTGGTATCAGAGGAGTCAGTTCTATCGTAGAACACAGGAATCTGATCTTTTTAATGGTAATAGTGTTAAGTGTAGTGAGTGTGGTTATCAGTTTAGGGAATCCAGTGTTGGTGCGGCGGCCGACGTATCCATACACCAAGACCCTGACTTCAGATTTCCAACTTAGTGCACAAAAACAATGATTACATGTGTGTGTGTGTTTTCAAGAGTTTTCTTTGTGATCTATTTGAGTCAGCTCACTAAATATAACTTATTGATCGTGGCACACCTGTTTCTTTCCAGGATGCCTCCACGCAGACAGCCAACTAGGGTTCCAAGTATAGTATGCGATGATATCCCACTAAACAATGAGGCCTCAGTGCAGGGCCCTCTTCCAGTAGAGGCACCAGCGAAGGCACCAGTGGTACCATTACCCGTTGGTCCACCGATGCCACCGGCCCCAACAGCAGAGAGTGCACGTCACTTGAGCACATTGCATGAGTTCCAGTGCTAGAGGCCACCTAGTTTCAGGGGAGAAATAGACCCATAGGCGGCTGAGGATTGGCTGGAGGCTGTAGTGAGTGTTTTTGTACTGGTAAGGACACCAGCTAATCTCATGGTGATCCTTGTTGCCAGTCTTCTATAGGCAGCAACAGGCAGATGGTGGAGCTTGATGCTCTAGGTTCACGATAAGGTGACACTTCTATGGGAAGACTTTGAGAGCCTGTTTCGGGTAGAGTTTGTCCCAGCGACCCTTCACGCGGTGTGCATACAGGAGCTTCTTCATCTGCAGCAGGGCAGCATGACTCTGGCTCAATACTTAGCGAAGTTCACTGACCTCTCATGCTACTCCACTGATATGGTGCAGAACCCATTCTTCAGGGCCCAGACCTTTGAGCAGGGACTCCGGTGGGAGATCAGGGCTTCGATGATTTCTCTCAGCATCCCAATGTAGACGAGGGTGTTAGAGAGAGCCCTCTTAGTGGAGAGTTTCCTTACTGAGCAGTCACCAGCAGCGAGACCCACCACCGGACGTCACGTAGTGGAGTCTTCTGCAGTTGGTAGCAAAAAGATTTCATAGAGGTCCAAGAGGACCAGACCTACAGGTGGACGACCGCATGACTCAGGATCGATTGTGTGGGGCACTGAAGACAGATCCAGTCATGCGAGGAACAGGCAGTGTTACACATGCAGTGGGCAAGGACACATGGCTTGTGACTGTCCAACCCGCCATATGGATGATCCGCAGATGGTCGAGGGACAACTCAGGAAGAGACAGAGGTTCTAATGAGGGGGTCTACATGAAGAAGGTGGTCGTGGAAGAGGTGAAGGTCATGCAGCTGGGGGTGGGCGATGATTTGATATGTTACTACCACCACCACCAGGTGGTCCACCCCGACCATAGGGAGCAAGTGGATAGGGGAAAGCTCATCTCCAAGAAGCTAAGGCCTATCACCATGGAACTCTAAAGATGATACGAGATACGATATGTGTCTACTCCACCTTATCTGCAGTACTTATAGGCACACGTTCCAGTCATTCTTTTATTTCCACTTCCCTCGTTCAGAGCTCGAAGATTCTGACAGAACCATTGTCTCGATCCTTATGGATAGAGACTCCTACGGGAGAGGATGCGATGATTACTCACCAATTCCGACAGTGTGAACTTACTCTAGGAGGTGAGAGCTTTGGCTGGGATCTCCTAGTAGTGGTGTTGAGGCCTTACGACGTCATCTTGGGTATGGACTGGTTATCTACAATCCATGCTCAGATTGACTGTATTAGGCACAAAGTATGGTGTGTCCACATGTATGGGACTAGGTTTACCTTCACTGGTGAGAAGGGAGCATTTGTATCAAAGGATGGACTTACTCGGAGGAGAGTGCATCCGATCACTACTAGAAAAATAGGTAATTGCGACGGGTCATTTGCGACGGGATCCCGTCACAAATGGCTTTTTGCGACGGGGGCCCGTCGCAAATGACCCGTTGCTGAAAACGGTGTTGTAATAACAATATTTTGCGACGGGACCGTCGCTAAAGCCTTTTTCCGCGACGGGGAGAATTCTCGTCGCAACTAGTACTCCTTATATTTGTAAAAAACTATTTGCGATGGGCCGCGTCGCAAATACCTATTGCGACGGGACCCGTCGCAACTACTATTTGCGACGGGGCCCGTTGCAAAAACTGTTTTTAAAAAAATAAAAAAATAATAATACTATTTGCGACGGGAATAGTATCCCGTCGCAAATACTATAAAAAAATAAAAAAAATAAATTGTTAATAAATTATTTTAATTAATATAATAATAATCCAATTATATTTCAAAAATAAAAAATAATAAAATATTAATAAATGATTTTAATTAATATAATAATAGAATTATAATTCACAAATAAAAATAATAAATTATTTTAATTAATATAATAATAATAGAATTATAATTCAAAAATAAAAAATAATAGAATATTAATAAATATTTTATAATGAGACAGAAACTACGAATAGAAAAAAAAATCATATTTTGATTTCACAAATTTTATAACATAAATACAAACTCTAATCTGAAGGAGGGGGGAGGGGGGGATCTGCAGATGGCGGTGGAGGAAACTTCATCCCTAAAGCATAAGTGAGTCGGCGCATGTACTTCATCTGCTCCTGATGCTGCTGCTGCCACCGACTCGTCTGCTCCTCATACAGCTGCTGCTGGCGTTGACGCTCCTCCTCGTGCTGCTGACGCATCTGCTCCTTCTCCTGTCGGAGACTCTCTATCAGTGCAGTCTGAGATCGCAACTGATCCTCATACTGTGTAGCAGAAGAAGATGCACGAGCTCCTCTCGAGCTGGACGCCGACATCGCAGCACTTCCATAATAATCTCCGGGAGTCAGTCAAGAGCTGATACTAACTACCCGGCCCTTCTCGAAGGCATATTGGGTGGCATGCATCCATGCCGCCTCATCAAACTGACGGTCAGTGGTCTGATCTGATGACTCGGCCTGACTCTCAGGTCGGGCCTGTGACGCTGCGGCCTCATATGACTCCTGTAGTTGCAATTTAAAATTAAAATTGTAAATATATTATATACAGTTAATTTTTAAACTTAAAACAAATAATACTAATCACGATGTGATGCTGACGATCACCTCTGAGTTCCCCAGTAGCAGGATCACTATACATCCTCCGATATACGTCGTACTCCGTAATAGCGGGGTGCTCGACAGCCTATAAGAATAAAAAATAAACTATTAATATTTATAGTTATATAAAATATTTATAAATAATGTACGTATCAGATGTTGTCTATGAGTACTGAAAGAACGACTCCCAGCTCGATGAGTCACCTCCTGTCTCCCCCGATTCTGCCTCCCCACCGATGATCTCCTCTGAAAGGCACCACTCAACCAGTGCGCACATAATTCATCCCATACATGGGATGAAATGTACTCTGGTCGGTGTGCTCTACATGACTCGTCAAAATCTGACACTCCTGCTTTCTTCATCACAGCTTTTCTTAAATTGTGCAAAAACTGACGAAGGTGATCACGCATGGCCACCTCCCATGCCTCGTGGATGGCGTAACGCATGGTATCCTCGATCGGATACCATAAACCCTACAAATAAATCAAAATATCAAGTTAGAAATGAAATAATTTTCAAAATAAAAATTATTTATTTACGTACGTACCAACCAATGGCCGAACATGGCCTGCTGCACATCAATGGGAATCTGCTCCCATGTGGTCCACGGCTGAGAGAAATAGTTGGGCAAAATAGCGCTGCCCTGTCCGACTGCTATATGCGGAAAACTGTAAAAATAATAAACATTTATTATGTGAATAGATTAATGAAATCTTAGTCAAATCCACAGGTTATCACACAGTTTATCACACCTCCGTGTGCGTGGATCAAACCCAAGACGTGGACGTCGCTCGGGGACGGGGTCAGGAATCATCAATCGTGCAAGACCGCGCCCCCTCCGCGTACTCCCTGGAGCGCCTGCAGGCTGAGGGTCATCTGTCATCAACTCATCTGCATCGAAAGTCAGGTCAGCATCTGCCAACTCACGAAATGTGGCGTCGTCCATCTGAAATAGAAAATGTTAATGTTGTTATCAAATAATTGATAATTACTATTATATATACATATATACATATTATGATTGTATATAAATACCATGGAATTCTATCAGTGTTCATCTTCATCATCATCTTCATATATGTCAATGTCATCTTCATATTCCTCCTCAACATCATCGATATCCATTCGAGTTACAGTTGCTTCATCTCTTACCATTTCAAATTCATATGTGACATCATTAACATCATCGTCATCACCGACTCTTAAATGTGGGGTGTCGTCATCGATACTCATGTCTCTTTGTAAAAAAGATTGATTTTGAGTACTCTCTTGAAAAACTTCAATTCTTTTCACATCAGTGAAAGCAGATTCACTTTGACTAAACTGATTGTCTCGAGTTTTGATTTTTATTACACTCCACCAATCAGTCAAGTCTCTTGATGTAGCACAGTACTTTGCGTAATAAACTTGATATACCTGTTGAGCCAATAAGAATGGTCCATTTACTGCGAGAACACTTTTACATTTAATATCGATGATTCCATGAGTCGGATGAACACGCACGCCTCTCTCTGTATCCAACCACCGACATTTGAACATGGTTATGTAATATTGTCCAAGATAACATAGTTCAATGATTTCATCAAGTATGCCATAAAAGTCAACTTCATTTTCTCGATGATGAGATCCTCTCAAGCTAACTCCACTGTTCATTGTTTTTTTCGATTCCCCATATGCATGTGTGTGGAATCGAAATCCATTCACCACATATGCATTATAAGTTTTAACAATTTTGGAAGGTGGGTTACTCAATACACACAGCCGTTTGTCAATTTTATCAGCATGTCGAGACACCTGAAAATTTGTGAAATAATTATCAATATAGTAAACTATACATTGAATGAGTTTCTAAAAGATAAAGAATTTATGTTACCAGCTTTTGAAACCACTAAGAGAAATTTTTTAGTCGACGTTCTTCGAGAGCAGCTGCTGTAATTTGTGGAATTTGTTTCTTGATATGATTATCATACAACCTATAAAAACCAAAGTTATTTACTGTAACATAAATGATAGAATAAGTGATATAAACACTTACAGTACAACTGATGTCATCTCTTCACAGTTGAGCAGAACATACGTATGAGCTCTATGATGTTCATCATCTGAAAGCCAGCGTTCGTCAACTCCACCAAAACCAAGCTCTGACTGGTTGAAAACAGATAATTGATTGTCGATTTCATCAATATTTCTCTCGTTCCATCCCATTCGGTTGTGTTTTGAAGGATACTCAGATTCAAAATAATGGGAGCAGAAAAAAGATATTTCCTCTTGCAAATAAGCTTATGCAATAGATCCTTCAACAGATGCTTTGTTACGTACTTTTCTTTTCAATTTTTGCATGCATCTTTCAAATGGGTACATCCATCGAAACTGTACTGGACCTCCACATTTGGCTTCATATGGAAAATGTAACATCAAATGTTCCATTGAGTCGAAGAAAGACGGCGGAAATATTTTTTCCAGTTTACATATAATTACAACAACATCTTTTTCAAGTTTGCATAGAGCATCATAATCTGTTGTAGCCGCACAAATTTCCCGAAAAAAATGAGACATGTCTGTTATGGAATCCCAAATCACATAATTCAACAGACCTCTTAATCCAATGGGTAGCAGTCTTTCCATTATAACATGATAATCATGACTTTTTAATCCAGTAATATGACCATTCTTTACACATCTACCCAAATTGGAAGCACAACCATCTGGAAGTCTCAAATCTGCAATCCACTGACAAAATAATAAACAATTTTCTTTAGACAATGTATAAGATGCTTTTGGTTTCAGTAACCTTTCTGTTCTGACATTCTCAAACAGTTCCAATTCTGGACGCCTGCAAATTTGGGCAAGATCTAAACGTGCATTTACATTGTCTTTGCTCTTTCCTGGCGTATCCAAAACTGTATGAAACAAATTATCAAAACAGTTATTCTCAATATGCATGACATCTAACATGTGCCGGACCAACAAATCAGACCAATATGGAAAATCCCAAAATATGCTACGTTTAATCCAATTGTGTTCTTTCCCAAAACCAGAAATTTTCTATTGGTTTATTGTGGGACCAAAAGTGATGGGAGGTAATGAAAATACAACTGATTTTAACTCCGAACCCGATAGCATTTTTGGAGGTCCTTCCCTTTCAACTGTTCCTTTTCTGAAATGAGATCTTTTTCTGCGAAAAGGATGATCAGCTGGAAGAAATCTGCGATGACAGTCAAAATAACAGGGTTTCTTTCCATGAATGATCATAAATTCTTTGTTCTCTCCCATACAGTAAGGACATGATTTCTGACCATGTGTACTCCAGCCAGATAACATCTCATAAGCCGGGAAGTCACTTATTGTCCACATCAATGCTGCTCTCAGTATGAAATTCTGTTTCGTTGCAACATCATATGTACTGACACCAGTACTCCACAATAAATTTAATTCATCAATCAATGGTTCAAATAAACATCAATATTTTTCTTCGGATGTCCTGGAATTAGTAAAGTCAAAAATATATATGGCTCCTTCATCAACATCCATGGAGGTAAATTGTACGGAGTTAAAAAAACAGGTCAACATGAATATTGACTACCATAAGATCCAAACGGATAGAAACCATCAGTGGAAAGGCCCAGTCAAACATTTCTAGCTTCTAAAGCAAAGGATGGATGCACTCTATCAAAATGTTTCCATGAATCACCATCGGCTGGATGATTCAAGCTTTTATCGGTTGAAATATTCTCTTTATGCCATGAGATCATTGTCATTGTATTCTTAGACATGAATAAACGCTGAAGTCTGGATGTAAGAGGAAAATATCTCAACTGTTTTACAGGAATCAAACCAGACTTCCCGTGTTGTCCTTCTTTATATCTCAGTTGCCCACATGTGGGACAACTATCCAACGACTCATTTTCCCCAGAATATAAAATGCAGTCATTTGAACATGCATGAATCTTCTGACAAGTAAGTCCCAAATTTCGAGACAACCTCTTACTCTCATAGTAATTTGCAGGTAAAACATTTCCTTCTGGTAACAGTGTTTTAATAAAAGAAAATATCTGGTCAAAACAGGTGTTTGACATTCCCTTATCTGATTTGATAGCCATAAATTTTGCAACTGCTTCTAATTTTCTCATCTTGCAGCCAGGATATAATGCATCCTCAGCAGACTTCAACAACTCATAAAATTCAGACGGTGCCAACTCAGGATTTGAAGCTATATCAGCCGGAGTTTCTGTATGTTGAACAGATGAACCTACAACATCATGTACTAAATCTTGAAACCGGGATGGATCCGGAATCAAGTTGGCATCACCTGCTCTGGAACTGCGTTCACCGTGTTGATACCAAAAAACATAATCTGGTTGAAAACCAAAACGCAAGAGATGTTCTCCCACTTTGTCAAACGTGTCAAACGTTCTCAATGCACATTTTCTGCAAGGGCATTTTATTTTGCCTTCTGAAACAAATTCTGGATTTGATGCCGCAAATGATAAAAAAGTCTCCACACCCTCTACATATATTGGATTTAAACCAGAACCATTTGGATTTCTACGTTGATTTATCCATATACGGTCACCTAATAATGATTGTTGATGACCTCGTTGTTCAGTATTTCTCTATAAAATATAAAAGCATTACTGGTTTTGAATAATTTGTTGGAAAAAACACTCAATCTAGAATAATTATAGAGTTTAGATAATACACGACTGACGCAAACTTTTTATTGAGATAGACCTAAAAATTGACCCTTTAAGAATTAAATATGTTGAGAATAAAGCAAAATATGTTACAAATTATTGGTAATTATTACTAATTATTGGTAATTATTACTAATTATTGATAATTATTACTAATTATTGGTTATTATTACTAATTATTGGTAATTATTGGTAATTATTGGTAATTATTGGTAATTAATACTAATTATTGGTAATTATTGGTAATTATTGGTAATTATTGGTAATTATTACTAATTATTGGTAATTATTATTAATTATTGGTAATTATTACTAATTATTACTAATAATTATTAATTATTGGTAATTATTACTAATTATTGGTAATTATTACTAATTATTGGTAATTATTACTAATTATTGGTAATTATTACTAATTATTACTAATTATTACTAATTATTGGTAATTATTACTAATTATTACTAATTATTACTAATTATTAGTCATTATTACTAATTATTACTAATTATTGGTAATTATTACTAATTATTACTAATTATTACTAATTATTGTTAATTATTACTAATTATTGTTAATTATTACTAATTATTGGTAATTATTACTAATTATTACTAATTATTACTAATTATTACTAATTATTGGTAATTAATACTAATTATTGAAATTTATTGGTAATTATTACTAATTATTGGTAATTATTACTAATTATTGTTAATTATTACTAATTATTGGTAATTATTACTAATTATTACTAATTATTGGTAATTATTATTAATTATTACTAATTATTACTAATTATTGTTAATTATTACTAATTATTGGTAATTATTACTAATTATTACTAATTATTACTAATTATTACTAATTATTACTAATTATTACTAATTATTACTAATTATTGGTAATTATTTCTAATTATTACTAATTATTACTATTTACCGATAATTATTCCTAATTATTGGTAATTATTACTAATTATTGTTAAGTATTACTAATTATTGGTAATTATTACTAATTATTACTAATTATTGGTAATTATTACTAATTATTACTAATTATTGGTAATTATTACTAATTACTACTAATTATTACTAAATATTACTAATTATTATTAATTATTACTAATTATTACTAATTATTACTAATTATTGGTAATTATTGGTAATTATTACTAATTATTGGTAATTATTGGTAATTATTGGAAATTATTACTAATTATTACTAATTATTACTAATTATTGTTAATTATTACTAATTATTCCTAATTATTACTAATTATTGGAAATTATTACCAATAATTTGTAATTATTACTAATTATTGCTAATTATTGCTAATTATTGCTAATTATTAGTAATTATTGGTAATTATTACGAATTATTACTAATTATTACTGATTATTGGTAATTATTACTGATTATTACTAATTATTACTGATTATTACTAATTATTGGTAATTATTACTAATTATTGGTAATTATTACTAATTATTGGTAATTATTACTAATTATTGGTAATTATTACTAATTATTGGTAATTATTACTAATTATTGGTAATTATTACTAATTATTGGTAATTATTACTAATTATTGGTAATTATTACTAATTATTGGTAATTATTACTAATTATTGGTAATTATTACTAATTATTAGTAATTATTACTAATTATTGGTAATTTTTACTAATTATTGGTAATTATTACTAATTATTGGTAATTATTACTAATTATTACTAATTATTGGTAATTAATACTAATTATTACTAATTATTGGTAATTATTACTAATTATTGGTAATTATTATTAATTATTACTAATTATTACTAATTATTGTTAATTATTACTAATTAATGGTAATTATTACTAATTATTACTAATTATTACTAATTATTACTAATTATTACTAATTATTACTAATTATTACTAATTATTACTAATTATTACTAATTATTGGTAATTATTTCTAATTATTACTAATTATTACTATTTACCGGTAATTATTCCTAATTATTGGTAATTATTACTAATTATTGTTAAGTATTACTAATTATTGGTAATTATTACTAATTATTACTAATTATTGGTAATTATTACTAATTATTACTAATTATTGGTAATTATTACTAATTATTACTAATTATTACTAAATATTACTAATTATTACTAATTATTACTAATTATTGGTAATTATTGGTAATTAATGGTAATTATTACTAATTATTGGTAATTATTGGTAATTATTGGTAATTATTACTAATTATTACTAATTATTACTAATTATTGGTAATTATTTCTAATTATTACTAATTATTAGTAATTATTACGAATTATTACTAATTATTGGTAATTATTACTAATTATTACTAATTATTACTAATTATTGCTAATTATTACTAATTATTACTAATTATTGGTAATTATTCCTAATTATTACTAATTATTACTGATTATTACTAATTATTGGTAATTATTACTGATTATTACTAATTATTGGTAATTATTACTAATTATTACTAATTATTACTAATTATTACTAATTATTACTAATTATTACTAATTATTACTAATTATTACTAATTATTACTAATTATTACTAATTATTACTAATTATTGGTAATTATTACTAATTATTACTAATTATTACTAATTATTGGTAATTATTACGAATTATTGGTAATTATTACTAATTATTGGTAATTATTACTAATTATTGGTAATTATTACTAATTATTACTAATTATTACTAATTATTGGTAATTATTACTAATTATTGGTAATTATTACTAATTATTGGATATTATTACTAATTATTGTTAATTATTACGAATTATTGGTAATTATTACTAATTATTGCTAATTATTACTAATTATTGTTAATTATTAGTAATTATTACTAATTATTGTAAATTATTACTAATTATTGATAATTATTACGAATTATTGGTAATTATTACTAATTATTGGTAATTATTACTAATTATTACTAATTATTCCTAATTATTGATAATTATTGGTAATTGTTCCTAATTATTAGTAATTAAATGAATAATTATCAATAATTAGGAAAAATTACCAATAATTAGGAATAATAACATTATTAGTATATTTTATTATTATTATTAAAATAATATAATTTTTTAATTTATATACAATTCTCCTTTCATCTGTGTGTTTTCTATCTCCACATACAAATAATACATGCGGAGACAGCAAACACACAGATGAAAAGAGAATTGTATATATATAAAAAATTATATTATTTTAATATTAATAATAAAATATACTAATAATTTAATAATGTTATTATTCCTAATTATTGTTATTTATTACTAATTATTAATATTTATTCTTAATTATTAAAAATTATTACTAATTATTCCTAATTACCATTAACTGTGAACAATACTAATAATTTAAATTTATTAAGTAACAAAATAATGTAAACATAATTAAATTACAACTAATTAAGAATAATTGAAACTAATAAAACATTAAAAATAAATATTAAATTAAAATGAATATAAATACCTTGAAAATTGATCTGAGGTTGATCTCTGATCGTTCTTCAAAACTTCAATATCAACTCCAGAGAAAAAAAATTAAACTTGAGAAAAACTGAACTTTAGAAATAAAATTTTGAGAGAAGAAGAAGATGGAGTTTGAGAATGATTTGAAAAAAACGGATGGGGGTATTTATAGGTTAGATTATTTGCGACGGGCCCATTTGCGACGGTACCCGTCGCAAATACCTTAGCCATCATTTATTACGGTCAACGGTTAAATAGTTATTTGCGACGGGACCCGTCGCAAATAACTACCTGCCGACATACTATTTGCGACAGGGGAATATTCCCGTCGCAAATACCTTTTACCGCCGTCGGTTATTTGCGACGGGAATATTCCCCCGTCGCAAATAAGTTTCCCGCGATTTGGCGCGCAAAGGGCGCCAGTTCTTTTGCGACGGGCAAATACCCCTGTCGCAAATAAGTTTTTAACAGGGCTATTTGCGACGGGATTTATTCCCGTCGCAAATAACCCGTCGCAAATACCCATTTTTCCCGTAGTGGATCACTCATCAGTTGGCTAGCCTTACACTTGGAGCGGTTGATGTGGAGAGTTCGAGTTATCCTGTAGTGGTGGACTAGTATGAAGATGTCTTCCTTGAGGATGTTTCGGGTCTACCTCCTCATAGAGAGGTGGAATTTTACATTGACTTGTACCCTAGGATAGTACCGATATCTACACTAGTATATTAGATGGCTCTTGCGGAGCTTTGTGAGCTACGGGTACAGCTAGAGGACTTACAAGGGAAGGGATTCATCCGACCCGGTGTTTCTCCTTGGGTGGCCCCAATTTTGTTCACCAATAAGGCAGATGGGAGCTTGAGACTTTGTGTGGACTATCGGTGCCTGAACTAGGTGACCGTGAAGAACAAGTACCCACTCCTAAGTATTGACAACCTCTTTGATTAGCTAAAGGAAGCACGGTGGTTCTCAAAGATAGACCTCGGATCATTCTATCACCAGCTCAGAGTACGAGATGAGGGTGTGCAGAAGACGGCTTTCAGATGTCAGTACGGCCATTATGAGTTCTTGGTTATTCCATTCAGTGTGACCAATGCTCCAGCAGTGTTCATGGGAATCATGAATAGGATCTTTCAGTCATACCTTGATCGCTTTGTAGTAGTCTTCATCGATGACATTCTGATCTAATTAGCTATTGAGGAGGAGCATGCCTATCATTTGTAGATAGTTTTGGACACACTCTAAGAGCACCAGCTTTATGTTAAGTTCTCAAAGTACCAATTTTGGATCCGAGAGGTTCACTTTCTGGGACATGTCATCTCGAAGGCTGGAGTTTCGGTGGATCCAGCAAAGATTGAGGTGGTACTTGCTTGGGATCCACCCAAGAGTGTGATGGAGGTTCGGAGTTTCCTAGGTTTGGCCGGATACTACCGGAGATTTGTTCCAGATTTCTCCAGAGTTGCAGCACCTTTATCAACATTAACAAAGAAGGGGAAACCCTTCGTGTGGTCGAAGAGATTCCAGCGGAGTTTTCAGGAGCTGAGACAGAGGCTGACTACTGCCCCCATCTTAAGGCTTCCAGAGGAGGGCATAGGGTACGTAGTCTACTACGACGCATCAGGGATCAAGCTCGGATGTGTCCTGATGTAGGAGCGAGCGGTTATCATGTATGGTTATCAACAGCTGAGACAACATGAGTAGAACTACGCTACCCATGACCTGGAGTTAGTAGTAGTGGTCTTTTCCTTGAATATGTGGTGACATTACTTGATGGGCGAGCATTTTATAGTCTAGTCTGATCACAATAGTCTTGGGTATATCTTCTCTCAGAAGGACCTGAACCTAAGACAGTGATGTTGGATTGAGTTCCTACGGGACTATGACTTCAAGATAGTCTATACTCCTGGGAAGGGGAACATTGTAGTAGATGCACTCAGCAGGAGGTCTGGTATACAGCTGCTAGGTGAGGTGACAGAGAAGCTAGCCACTTTGTAGATATCCTTTGTGGATCGAGATGGAGCAGCTTTTCTTTAGTCTTACAGTCACTCCCCCGCTCGTTCAGTGAGTTAGGGAGACACAATATGGGGACACTTACTGCGAGGCTCGACATGATCAGATATCCACATGACAAGAACCTGATGGATTTTTTGAAGGTGGGGAGCACGTCATCCTTTTTGGAGGACGTACCATGCTACTGCGTCTCTTTGGGAGGAATTGTTGAGGGAGTTCCACACATCCCCTCTAGAGGTACATTCAGGAGTGGAAAAGATGTACCAGGACCTCTGATGATAGTACTGGTGACCAGGAATGAAGAAAGAAGTTTCAGAATTTGTATCTCGGTGCCTCACTTGTCAGCAAGTGAAGGCGGAGCATCAGGTACCAGCAGGCTTGGTTCAACCTTTAGTGGTCTCAGAGTGGAAGTTGGATGGGATATCCATGGACTTCGTGATAGGAATTTCACATACATCCAGGGGTAATGATTCTATATATGTGATCTTCGACCGACTCAACAAGTCAGCCCACTTCCTACTAATCAGAGAGAAGGGTTTAGTAGAGAGATTGGGACACATTTATGTGCAGGAGATTGTGCGACGACAAGGAATACCCTAGATGATTGTCTCTGATCGAGATGCACATTTCACTTCCTATCTATGTAAGGGGTTGCAGGAGGCTTTCAAGACGCAACTTCATTTGAGCACCGCCTTCCCTCCTCAGATAGATGGAAAGATTGAGCGGACCATTTAGACCCTCGGGGACATGCTACGTGCTTGCGTCCTCGACATCGGTTGTAGCTTGGAGGATCACTTTCCGTTGGTGGAGTTTGCATACAACAATAGCTATCACTCCACCATTGGGATGGCACCTTTCAAGGCTTTGTACGGCCAACCTTGTAGATTGCCTTTGTGTTGGACTGACCCAGGAGAGTCAGCACTAGTGGGACTAGAGATGGTACGGGCTACCACGTAAAGGTGCATAACATCTAGGAGAAGATGAAGAGTACACATATCAGGTATAAGTCTTATTACGATAGGAGACAGAGACCTCTGGAGTTCGAGGATAGTGACCACGCCTTCCTATAGGTCTCACCCTGATGAGGTTTGTGGAGATTTGGCTGGGGCGGCAAGTTATCTCCAAGGTTCACCGGACCCTTTTAGGTCCTCAAAAGAGTTGGTGAGGTGGGTTATTGCATATCACTTCCCCCTCAGTTGCACCGGGTGCATGACATCTTTCATGTATCCCAAATGATGAGATATGTGCACGACCCTACCCACGTCATCGACCACAGCGAGCTGGACATCGATGATGGGGCGATGTTTACGGAGGTTCCAGTGGAGATTGAGGATCAACATGATTGAATCCTTTGTGGGCAATTGATACCTCTAGTTCACGTTTTCTGGTAGCACGGGAACCTCTAGGAGAGCACATGGGAGCTTGAGGCTCAGATATGTACTCAGTACCCCCACTTGTTCCCTTAGTTGAGTTGTGGATTTCAGGGACGCAAAGCCCTGGGGTGGGGAGAATGTAAAGACCCGGATTTTCCATGTAATTTTTTTAATTATATGGTAATTTTACAAGTCCACGGAAATTGACAGCACGTGATTCCGAGGCCCGGTGTGTCCGAAATGAATTTCTGAACTTTTTTTTGGTAAGTTCAGTAAACGTAAAAGCAGGTTTTTGTAATTTTTGAACCGGTACACAGAATTGAAATATGAGGGCACCATTGAACTTGCAGCACCAGTATTCTCTTAAGGATACCTTCACCTCGACCGTAGTAGGTCGAGGGTGAAAGTTAGATTTTGTACTTTTTTAGTTTTTTGTACATTCTAGTTGGGCTTGTATTCTAGACCCTTTTTCATACTGTACTCACTCTATTTATTATTCAGTTTACTCGTGTTCGTATCTTTTTGTGTGCTTGGATGCATGTGTTTACAGGATATAAAGGCAATGCCTTCCCAGTTTTAGGGAATATTCCTTTCGGTGCTAGTCGCCATCCCCTAGCCTATGGAAGGCGGGCTTGGGGTAGTCATAGCACGGGCCCCGAGGGACGGGTCGTGACATAAGCCTCCGTCATTTTTTATTCAGTTTTCGGGATAACTACAAATTCCCCCATATTTCCTAGAGTGTTTGATAAATAGCACCATTATAAACTCGCACAAGATATTGCAGCTACATCCCTCGAACCTCTTGGGACTAACTCGTTCTAATATGGGAGCTCTCCACCTAATCTTGTGGATTCTTTTGAGGGAGCCCTACTTCATTAGATGGTGGGGGTGTGGCAATACCTTAATCATCTACTACAACTACTCCATCATGATGCCTTGATGCTCTACATGAACCCCAAAGGGAGGCCCACCTTCCGCCTTGTTTCTCCTTCATCTCATTTGGAAGTTCCACCTTCCTCACCCAATGGTGCAAAATAGTGCCCCAGTATGCTGCTGGCCAATTTCCAGTTTAGTTCTAAGTGATTCCAATGTTGAACTTGGCTGGTGGGAGAAATATGGTTTCCCTAATTTCCCTGGCTACAAACATCAAACACAATTGATGAAGAATGTGGGGTGACTCTCCTCACAGAACCTAGTGTACACTTACTTCATTGGTTACTGGATACACTCAAATTTCAAAGAAAATTAGGATGGGGTGTGTGGTTCGTAGTAGGTGTTGGCATTAATTTTCATGACCAACACCCTACCCTATAAATCCTATAGATATTACCTCTTCTCTAATGTCCCATGAAAATCATTAACCATTTTTTTAATTAGGGTTGGGAAATGCATGAAGTTGAAATTATCTATGATGTTCATGTTGGCTACCACCCCAGCTTCATTGAGGGTTACCAGTATTACCCTGGAAATGTTTAGGAGGGAAGATTTAATACTGATATGTGAGGGAGTAATAGAATTTAGAAACTTTTACCCCCCCCCCCCCACCTAAGTGCTCTATGATCCATCCATGAAAGAACTATAATAAACCACAGATGTGTCTGGGCATGTCCTCCCTCATGGCATGCCTTGGATATTTATACAGGTGGGCTAGCACTAAGATGCTCAGATTCACCCAGTCGTCGAATGTCATTATTACAGCTATCACTAACATCCCTAGATATAGGACCATGCATACATCCTTAACATAAAGTATCCACCCACTCAAAAATGTTGCTAGGAATGCCAAGTATCAAACTTTTGGGAGCCAGTCCTTCATGTTATAACCCCATTCCTAGTATCATCCCTCCTCCAGTGTCAACCAGTAGAATCCTCACCTCTTTTTAGGTTATTCCTTCAGGCACTACTTCAGTCTCCCTAACATCTTCTCGACTAGAACATTCAAGAACAATCCTGACCATGTCATGAAAGTAATGTCTCGGTAGAAATGGGGTGATGCATCAGAACCAGGGTCAGATGGTCCCAGAGAATATTCATTAAAACTGGCATCTGGACTTCATCCCCCCAAGCATTGGGTATAGGGAGGAATTAATTATAATTATATCCTTTCAATGAATTCCTAATGATATGTTGTATATCCCACATGTTAATTATCACCACCCCATGATAGAGTTAGAAGGTGTTCATATCCGGTGACCACCTACTAAGGAGTTCTAGAAACAGCACCATCTGGCAATAAACATAAAACTAGGGCATCCATGCTACTTCATATAAAATGATATAACATATCTTAACCGCATACTCATCACACGTTAATTGTACCCAGTATGCTTACACCCACTCATCAATGAAATTTACCCCATCTCGCAAGTCTCAGTCTTCATACCATCCCATATGATTATTCTGAATGCTGGCCTAGATGATGCTTGTGTATGGGTGGGGAATTCTTCATCAGTTGACTATTCCTCAGTAATTACCCTCATCCTACCACTCATAGTGTAGAAATTTGTAGATTCAAACTCACTAAATGGGATTAAATCAAGAGTAATGTTCTAACCATTGATCTCATCGTATCGGGAGAACCAAGATCTCGATGCATTGGTCACTAAAACTGGGACAACAACATTATCAAACAGTCAAAATTTGTAAAGAAAAAACTTATTTATTAGTAGATACTCCCTTTTTAATTCCATAAAAAACTCCATAAACTCTACATTTTCAAAAACCAGCATCCAGTCATGTGGTATTTTGGGTTTCTTGACCATTTTGTCCCTTCTGGTGACAGCGGTGGCGGTGGCGGTGATCTAGGAAGCTTCTTCTTCCATTTTGGACTGGTTCTAAAATTTTCTTAAGTTTGGATCGTACAACTGGGAGAGCTTCTCACAACTAATTAAAAGTTCATTCAAGTACACATATGATATATGTGTTTCACAAAAAGTATGTCGTGTAAGAGGATTTGCATGAACATCATGGATTTAGAGCTCAAGAGTTCGTGTAAGTGGATGATTTCCATGCATGAGAGAATACTTATCATGTGAGAAAGTTATGTGGCCATACTAGGGGTCCCCATGCCCTATTTATAAGCATGGAACTCCCAAGTTGTGTGAACATGCACCTAGTTTTTGTGAATCAAGTCCAAAGTTGTGAAACAATGTGGAAAATGTCTCCAAATATGAAATTTTCATCGAAATGTGACCTTCCACTTCCCTATTAGTTATAATTTTGATGGGGGAACTTACTAGTGCTAAAAACATGTCTCTAAATCTAAAAGGCATGGTTTTTGTGAACTGAGGGAAAATACCTACTTAAGGGACCATCCTAAGGCTAAAGTATTGATTGTGCACATCTTTGAAGTAGTGCATGCAACTTAAAATATATGTATGAAAGGAACTTGTGTGCAAAATGCCACATCAACCACTCTATATTTTGAGTATGTCGAAAAATCACTCAAAAACAAAGGGAAAAGGTAGTGTGATACTTTATTCATGGGTGTGAAACACCAAATTTGGTGTTTAATCCACTTGTGTGAGAATGGTGATGTCAATACACTACCTTAAGATATTTTCCCTTATCAGTAAAGGCATGAGAGGCATGCAACCCATAGTTGTGAAACTCGGCAGCAAGCTGCACAACATTTCCAAAGATACATGACCAAAGATCCTAACCACCTGATTTACTTATAAGTAGAGAATACCCCCCACCCCTTGGGTAAGGGCCTCTGGATGATGAAGTTTCAAGCTCACATTCATGAAACACCTTATTTTGCAAAGCCTCACAACTCTAGCCTCCCATGGATTCCCACGGGCATAGAACTTGTGAAACAAACCTAACATGGGCCCCAAATTTCCTTGACTCATCTTTGAGATGTCCTCATGAAAATTCACCTAATGTATAGGTTGGTGTGCACATGATTAATTTCCTCCATGAAACCCAAGCCTTGTGTGACTATAGAAGTTATGCGCACCTATGTCCCCATTATATGTGCCCTACCCTTGTGCAAGATCTCATAGCTCATGCAACCCTACTTGCATGAGTAACTCTGATATTGTGCTCAAAAACCTTCAAGTATTCAACCCAATGCCTCCTTCTACCACTCAATGTTGCATGAAAGCTGAGTTATTAGGTTCCCTATACCTACTTAAGTTGGGATCACTCATGCTTCAGTCACCTGCGTGACCAGTATCATCAACCCTCATGTACAATCCCTTTTCCCTGAGAACATCCTAGAAAATTGTGTCACATTTTTCTCCTAAGAATGGGTACCCTAATGTCGGGACCCTCGTGTGACACATTAACACGACATTTTTTATTCCTTGTTACATCCAAAAGCACATGCGTAATAGATAAGTAATCCTTGAAAGTGGAATCATCACAGGAAACTGCTTACATTTCCCTATGAGGAGAGCTAGTGTTGTATCATCCTCTCCTACTTGGAAATAGTCACCTTGGATGTAATCCTCATCAACTTCAAATCTACAAGTCTTTAAAATTCATAACTTAATGTCCTAAGTTCATGAAATTAAATCGCACGACAATTCCCTAAGCATATAATGTTAAACTATAGACCTACCTTATCTGATAGGCATATGATGCCTCATGTAAAAGAATGATATGAACCCCAAAATTTTGGGTAGCTCCTATGAATAATCCCTACACTATCTCTTATTTTCACTCTTTTCATCACACGATATTCTTTACTGCATGATTTTAAACAGCATGGACTTGTCCCATCTCATGACCTTAATATGTGCACTAAAATTAGGTGGGTTTTGATCACTATCTCCAAAAATGGTATGTATGAACCCTCCCATGGGTTCAATCCCAATGCCTAAATACCACAACACCACTATTAAATTTTTCTGTATTTCCCCTAGGAGATGACAACTTGAAAGTGTGATCATCTCCCACTAGGAACGCACTCAACCTCACTATCTGAACTTGACGTCCCCACTAGACCTCAGTGTCACCATGTGATGCTAACCCATATTTAGCCCAGTGTGTGACAAGTTTACAAGGGAAATATTCCCATAATACATTAAACATGTTTCCATGTCCTCTAAATACTTTAAACATGTGACCATGTCCCGACAAAACTTTAAACCTGTGAATGTATCCCCACAATACTTTAAACTAGTGACCATATCCCAACATGACCTTAAACCAATAACTTAATCTAATATATCTGAACCCCTACCATGTGTGACCAACATGGGATTCCCAGGTAAATAAGCCTTGGATTATATACGCCACTGTCTCAAGTTTCCCCATGAAAAACATGGGATTCCTTGGATCCCATACCTAAGGCGCATCATATATGATATTCCCTTGACTTATATAGAAGGTGATTTTATAGATTCCCAATACATGCAATGTCCAAAAATGTACATGAATTTCCAACATCATTATCATCTCTAACCATAGGTAGCTTCCCTATTGAGATAGAGATAGTGTAATTAACTGGTGTCCACCTCGAGATGATGTTGGGAATGAGCTTCACAAATATGAATCAAATCTATGATGGAGACTCGGACTAGGAAAGAGCTCCAATGAAGAATCCATGGAAGGAGGAACCTACATTCCATCATCCTACTCTACTCAAGGAGATAATATCATCAACCTTGGTGATAAAGGATTCCCACCTTTGGAAAGAGGGAATGAAAGGCCAAAGAAAGGAACATCATGACCTCAATGCACACCTTAGCGAAAATCATCAAAAAATAGCATTGGTAAGGTTATCTAACCCGAGAGGGGAATTTATATAAATAACATAATAATACATGATAGATAGATTTCACACAATACCTAACCTATGGGTTCACATCAACTACACTAGCATACACCACAATAGCACCATTTCACCACACAACATTTGTCACAATTTTTCCGCCACTAAATGCATCACACCACACAACCACCAAACATAGACACACAATTCCACTTTCAATTACAGGTTCCACTATTTCCTAAATTTTAATGAGTTTCAACTAAACCCCATTACTAATCCATCTCATTCACATTTACACATCCCATTCATTAATCATTCGATTCATTTAAGCCAATTACCACACACCAATTCCATCCTATTCTTATTAATTTATCAACACAAGTCATTTCATTTTAGCATTATAGTTTATTCCATGGATAACTGGGAAACTAACACAACCACACCATAGAAAAAGTCACCCACATCACATAAACTATTGCTAAAACACCACTTCATCCAAGACATATCACTACAACAACCACATGTATCCACCACCACACATCACAACCATCGCACAACACAACCACCAAACATCACCACCATCGCACCATTTCTTACATCACATCCCATGCCAACGAACCACCATATCACTGCCCAACAAATTTCAATACTCGGTTTGTTACTACTATCACCACAAAATATCCCACAACACACTAGGAAATACAACAAGAAAAACCACACATCACATCACATCCCAACTTTCACAAATTAGGTTCAAGGGATTACATTATTTTACTTCATTATTTATCATGTGTATTCTCACATCATTTCTAGATTCCCATGGGAAACCAATTTATTAGCCTTATATACATTCTTATCATTTTATTCAGGGTGTTATCGGATAATAAACATAGTAAGGTTCTCACATACATAAAAACTACAGTGCAAACAAGGCTCCCAACATCCATTATTTTAATTAATGGAAATAAGCATAAACAATCTCATCAGTAATATCATCAAAGTAGTAAAACATGTGATTTCTCCCCCATCAACATTAGTCCAAATTATGCCAATTTATTTTATTCATTAATTCAACTCTTATTATCCACCAAATGGAATGAAAATGCATGAAATCCCTTCACATGCACAAAAATAGGGAGAGAACATGGATCCCCAACCTCAAAGATGCTTTCTGATTTTCTACACACAACATACTAAAGGGGAAATAATTGGTTATCCATAACTACACTAGGAAACTTCATATCAACCTAAACCATGCCAATTGATCATCAAAATCATATCCCAAACTCACATGATCAAAACATAATCATTGTTATTAATCCTTGAAATAATAACGAAAGGAAACAAGAGGATAAAGAAGAGAACCCACCTCATATTTCCAACATTCATCCCCCCAAATCCAATGATCATAATAGGATGAAAGTGTATGAAATATCTATCAATATTGCCTAGGGTTTTCCCAAAAATGAAGTGGAACAAGAGAGGAATTGGGTAAAACAAAGGGCCATTAGAATTTATAAGCATGCTAAACCTTAGCACATCCATAACATGAGACACCTATTCACATCATGAATATTCATGAGGCCCTCCAATTCATGTCATGAAACAAATTGAGTTAATGAAATCCTCAAACTCAACACCCAATGAACATCCACAAATTTTCATGGTGAATCTAGATTGATTTAATTAATGTTGTAAACAATTCCTTCACATTGTGAGTTAATTTAGTACAAAACCCTGGTCAAAAACACAAGTCATGAATCAACATCCCCTTAGACAGGAATCATCCTCTAATAATGTGAATACATATTCATGGTGTGAACTACCTACTACAGTAAAATTTTATCCCCAACTATATCAAAACCTCATCGAGCCTCCTAAGAACACCCCCAACTACCAAACTGGAAAAGTAATGGGCCAAGAAGACACATATCGTTACATTAAATACCTCTCAAATGATTATAATCCTCAATAATAAAAACAAAACACAAAAATTAAAGGGTATTGAATAAACAACCGTCCCATTAGATACCTATCATGGATCTCATTACACCCACAAACACTACCACCATCCAAACACACCAAACCAAAATGTCCAAAAAACTCTCCACACAACCATATTACTAACTCATCGACCACAACACTGCACCATATCACAATAGGCACAAAACACGCCTTTTCTATAAAACCATATGCACTATAATTTATACCTATAAACAACCTATAACAGCAACCACCTCGAACATCACACAAAACTACCCCAACCACACAAATCAAGGAACCCCACCATTCATCGCAATATATTGTATGCTTTAGGAATCACTGACTCACCCACATGGTATTAAAACATGTCATAAACATAACATGACTTTATTAGGAGGGTTTTACCCCTATCATATACTTTAATTCATAACACACATCACCGGTAGGGGAAAAAGGCACAACATATAAAATTGATGAGGTTCAACCATCACACCATCAATGAAAAATAGAGAAAGGAAAATCTCAAAACAACTCTCTATACTAGGAAAGAATCTATGTCTCACGCTCCTTAGTACTCTCCTCTAAGACACCATGCCTCCACAAAACACGTACTATGGAAATGGTTTTCCCATGAAATACTTTCTCTTCATGATATTTGATATATAATGCTCTCTCTATGAAATTCGTGTAATCCTTGATGTCCAACTCTATCCATTCAATGGTTTGGGATTTATTGTGAAGATACCAACAAAGATAGGACATGTGAAATATGTCACGGATCATGTCCAGCCATGGTGGAAGTTCCAACTGGTACTCCACCTCACTAACTCGCCCCAACACCTCAAAAAAGTTTGATAAACTATGTAGAAAGCTTACTCTCCATGCCAAACCTCCACTTCCACCGATAAGGATAAACCCTCAAGAACACATGGTCTCTAACCTCAAACTCTAGGGGCCTCCACATATGATCAGAATAGGCCTTCTGATGACCTTGTTCCTCCCTCATCCACTCTTCGAACAACTGGATCTTCTCGATCATGCTCTACACCGCATCAAGACCAAGAACTTGTAACTCCTCAAACTTCATACAGAATAACTAAGAACAACATGACCACCAATAAAGCTTAGTAAGTGGTGCCATTTCAATGGATTATTGATAGTTTTTTTGTAGGAAAACTCATCCAAAGCCAGGTTCTTTACCCATGACCTGCCAAAATCCACAATGTAAGCTGACAACATATCCTCCAGCATCTGGATGTTCCACTCTATCTATACATCTGTCTGAGGGTAGAAAGTAGTGCTAAGGTGTAATTAGGATCCCAAGGAATGATGCATTCCCCTCTAGGTCGATGAGGTAATATGAGGATATTTATCAAAGATTATGTTCCTTAATTTCCCAAAAATATTAACCACATTATCCATATAATAAATTTCCAAGATATCCATGACATGTGATTAAACGGATTTCCATAAAATGAGTCAACATCATCAGTCAGTCCACTATCATCCAAACCGCATCACATCCTCCTTGATCCTGGGGTAACCTGATGATGAAATCCATTGATATTTCCTCCCATTTCCACTTAGTAATATCCAAGGGATGTAAAATAAATCCAAGAACATTGTGTTCCACTTTCACCTTCTAAAACTCTAGTCACCTTGCCATAAACCCTAACACCCTCCATTTTATCCCCAACCACCAAAGTTGTATCCATAAGCCATGAAACATCTTGGTCACATCAGGATATACTAATAAAGGTGAGATATAAAACTCACAAAGGTCTCCCTCATGCATTTCGAACAAAACAAAAAACCTCCCCTATAATAACATCTAATTCTATCCATCCTCTAACTAACCCTCTAGAGCACACCATGGCCAACACTGTCACTCATCACCTATACCTATAAGTCTCTCTACTAAGTCTCATCAACCTACGACACCAAGGATGAATCTATAGTTATTTGATATAGACAACCTTGACCATTATTCTCCTCCATATCAAGATGCATAATTTTTATATCCTCCATCACTTTCTAAACAAATACTGACTCTCAAACCACATCCCCTCAGGACTTTTGACTTAGAACATTGGAAACAACATTCCCCTTTCCCAGGGTATAAGAGATTTTAAAATCATAATACTATAGAAAATTCATCCACCTCCACTCGTGTAGTTTCAAATCCCATTGTGATAAGATATATTTCATGATCTTATGGTTTGTTAAAACCATAAAGCGCTCGATGATGAGGTAATGTTGCCATAAATTTAGCACAAACACAACTGTTGCCAACTCCAGATCATGGGTGAAATAGTTATGCTCATGCGGGTTTAATTTCCTTGACCCATAAGAGATAATATTCTTATAATGCATCATGACACATTCCATGACCAGATGGGACACATCACAGAAAAACTCAAACATCATGCCCTCCTCTGGAAAATGAAGCACTGGGGAACTGATCAACATATCCTTCATGTAATTAAGTGCATCCTGACACTGATCATTCCAAAAAAAGTCTTGGTTCTTTATACTCAAACATGTATGTGGGGATGTAATCCAAGATAAATTGGACACAAAACTCTGATAATAGCTTGTAATACTAAGGAAACAATGAACCTATTCCATGATCTTAGTTTCTTCTCAAGAAAAAATTGTCTTGATCATTGATGGTTCCATGGACACACCCTGCTGGGACACCACATGTCCAAGGAAACACACCTCTTGCATCTAGAACTTACACTTGGACATATTTCTATAGATTTGGTGGTGTTGAAGGTCCTGAAAGATGGCTATTATATGATCAACGTGCTCCTATTATGACTTCAAGTAAATCAAGATTTCATCGATGAACATGATGATGAACTGCAATAAAAACTCATAGAATATGGATTTGATGAGCCCATGAACACATTTGGTGCATTTGTGGTATCAAATAGAATAAATACAAACTTGAAGTAATCATACCTGCATCTGAATGTAGTTTTTGGTATATAGTCACATTTCACCCTCATCTGGTGATACCTAGACTACAAATAAATATTTTAAAACAAACTGGCTCCCTTAAGTTGATCGAACAGATCATCGATCCATGGAAGAGGGAAATGGTTATTGACCATTACCAAATTCAACCTCAGATAGTCCATGAAAAAAATCATACAACCATCTTCCTTCTTGGATAACAACACTGGAGAACCCCAAGGAGACACACTAGGTCTGATAAAATCCCTCTACATCAAATCATCAACCTACATATTAAACTAATAAAACTCTATATGAACCATTCGATAAGTATCTATTGAAATCAAAACATGCATGGTTGAAACTCTATACCAAACTCATTATCGTTTTGAGGGGGAATTGTCATAACCTCTTCCAAAAAAACATTCATGAACTCCTCCACAACCCTGGGAATATCTTCTACTCAATATTTTAATAAAATTTTCACCAGCATAGACAAAGAGGCTCCACTTTCCTTCCACCCATCTAATAACCCCGTTCACCAATGAATGCCACTTTTTGACCCTCCACATTGAAAAATGAAACTCTCCAATGGAAGAAATTGTTGGATTCCTGCACAAAATACATCCAATAAATGCCAAGGATAATATTGTATAATTGTATCTACAGTAAGAATAAATGACCCACTGACTCATGCTACCATAAAAGTAGTCTATATCAATGACACGCATCAAACTAAGCAGTCTGAACTCTAACCAGTGTAGATAACACAAGGGGAACTGGAAGTATCTCCATGTCTAGTCCCAAGAAATGGGACAAAGTTAGAGAAACAAAGGAGTGTGGGGATCATGAGTCAAATAAGGTACAAACAAGGGTAGATGGTAAATCGATCATACATCAGACAACCTCTATCCCTACTGGTGTTTTCGCCTCCATCACATGCATCAGACCACTCCAAGCTTCCATGCCTCTCTATTGATGGAATCCAAGACTGCACTCTAGCTCAAGTCCCTGAGTACGGGGACCATCATGAGGTTTCCCCCTGTTAACACCATTTTTCCCTGGCTGCTGAACAAGTATTGGTGATCCCTGATGCTAAAACTACCTTGGAGGAAACTGTTGTTGCTACTGAAAAGGGGAATGATTGTCCATCTAAAAATATTCTCTCTGAGTAATCAAACATTGATCTTAGTAGTGTTGATGTCCCCTAAAAACATAGAACAAAAATGAGAATCCCCTGGCAGGTGATTAGAAGACACCTTCCCTATAAGGACGTGAAAAGATCTACCACATTCGGTTCCACACTAATAGAATCCTCAACTACCCAAACTTCAATGACCCATTACGTGAGGCTCTGGTCCTCATGACACCCTTTTATCCATTCTCTTGGGGCTCATCTCCTAGTGAAACTATCCACTCAATAACCTCTGCCTTCTTTTACACCTCTAGGTGCATAGAAAACATAAATAGGGTGACCGTATAACTGATCATGGGGGAAAATTCCTCCTCTATACACCTTGCTCTAGTCTCCTCATCTAGAAATGTGTTAGGAGAAAAGTGTAGGATGTACTTGAATCTAATCCCAATCTCTCTCACACTCAGGCTCTCCTAATGAAGAGAAAGTTTCTCCTGCCTCTTTCTTTCTTTTATCATCAAAGAAAGCATCTCCAAATGGAAATCCTTCTGAAATTATATCCACAACACATTTCCCTCTCTATGGTCATCAAGGTACAACATTCCACCACTAACATGTAACTCTTTATAGCTGACTAATTACCAACAACACCCAAAACTCAGCTTGAGCTCAAATTAAACCAAAAGCAATCTTGAACTCCTCTAGCCAGCAATAAATCTCTAAACCAGAGATGCTCCCCTCATACCTCTCCAATATTTTCCACTAAAATGCATGAAAAGTCCTCTACCATGCCTTATCCTCATCTATCAGGATGATCCTCTAACAGTCAACCAGATTATCCTATTGAACCTCTACTGTCATAGATACTTGTGGATGATGACCAGGAGGCATTCCTAAAAATAAAATAGAAACCCTAATCCTGGTAACATGGAATTTTATCAATGTTTATTTAATTTATTCATTTTAATTCCTAAAATCATGAAATTCAGATATGAATACAATCAATCATGATGCATGTACATATCCTAGGTCCCTACCCTAAAAACAAGTCAACCTCACTTGTTCATTAAATAATATTAGATTCCTTGAATCGGATCATAAGGGACCCTAAAATCTCATGTCCTAGTTAACCCATGCCTATGTCATGCACTAAGATCAACTGACACCATTTCCCTACCAACCCATGAAATCCTCACAGATCCTAACTCCAAACTTTATCCTATATCTCAACTAAAACCTATGATACTACTTTATCATGACCTACTCCCCCAAAGACACCCCTTCTGGGCCAAAAATAAATTAAGAGAGATAATGACACCCCGAGTCCCACCTCCAGCAGACCCTAGGTTGGAGACAGGCACCGACAACATATAGTCTCACATATTGAAGGTATTTCTCTCTAAAATAATATAGGTTCGGGAGATAAGACAAACCAAACATAGTGAAACTCCATCAAAAAATATAAATGTAAACTCAAACCATCTCATTATGAATGAAAAATGTCAACAGATACAAATAAAAGTTCCTAAGTCAATACCAAAATAAAATATATTTTTGATGATAATTCTCAATTTGAGATAAACATCAAATGAGCAAAAACTTGTGACGTCGATCCGATTAAAAATTTCAAATGATCGTATCTTGATCATTTGAAATCGAAACGACACGCGGTCGAATCTGAATGAACCGTTTTAACACCCTGAAAATAAATTTAATGCATTTTAATGTTTTTGACTCAGAAAAACCTTGAGGCTCCCTCTGATACCACTTTTGGGTACCAGTACTGCGCAGCGGAAGTAGGTGGGCTGGGATTTTAAAATTTTCTGCTTCACTGGAGTGACATAACCCCGTCAACTCCAGTGATCTTGTCCCGGCTTGGTCCGAGGATCTCGCAAGGTTCATAAGGAGCACAAAAATTAAAACTGAACGTTTACCTTGTTCAGAATTGACACACAAGACACCGGTGATCGTTGCTCGAAGACTCTGATGTCGAAGCCCTCTAGATCATCCACACATGCCTCATGAATCTGTTCGCGCGTCGTTCGTCAAGATCCGGGTGCTAGTACGGATCTTCGACGCTCACTTCAGCACAACAATGATCACCGCAAAGGAGGAAGATTCAATCTGGGATGGATGACCTTGAGGATCCGTCTTTGCTTGAGAGTCTCTCTCTCTAAATTCCAGGAGGAGAGAGATGCTCTCAATCTTGACACATGAATAGTAATGGTGGGAGAGCATCTCTCTCACTTATATAGGGAGTGTTAAAACACGCGGTATAGGTTCTCAGCCCCCGTGTAATAGACGTCCTCTATATAAGTGATATAAATAATTATTTATGACAAATAAAATTATGCCATAAATAATATTTACAATTTATCACTTACTTGTAATATATAAATATATTACGTGATAAATTTGAGTCTTTAACTCGACTCATTCCTCCTGCTAATATTAAACAAACCTAGGATATTTAAATACAGTCGAATAATATTAATACGTGTATTTACTATATAACTTGTAAATACATGTTATAAATAAATTCAACAAATTATTATAAACTCGAATAATTAATGAATTTATTTATTCTTTGGTGATCCATAGAACTTGGATAGTGCTCGAACCCTTTGTCGGGGCCCACCATGTTCTAAATTCCTATTCCCAGAATAGGGAAGATTCTCAAGGGGCTATCGTGTGTGCCCCTCTAGGCCCTTATCTCAATAGTAGTGAATAAAATCATCGACCTAGAGCGGGGAGGCCAGTGCGAGGGCGGTTCGGCAAAGGGGAGGCCGGCGCCCGGCTGGAGGTGGCTCAGCTTGGGGTCGGGGCGGTCGCCACAAACGGGGTGGAGGCGAGGAGGCCGGTGCGAGGGCGGTCCGGCGAAGGGGAGGTCGGCGCCCGGCCGGCGCCCAGCCGGTGGAAGCTCGACGTGGAGCTGGTCCGGTGGAGGGGAGGGCTAGGGTTTTTCCCTCCCTTCCCATGTGCCACGTGAGGAGACCCCAAAGGGGTCTTCCTCCCTTTTTTATTTTTATTTTATTTTTTTGTCCTTTAGACACAAATGTTCAGCCCCCTTCCTTTTTTTAAAAAATTAAAAGGAGAATACCCCATTTTGGGGTCGGTGATTTTATTCACTGCTATTGAGATAAGGGCCTAGAGGGTCACACATGATAGCGCCTTGAGAATCTGCCCTATTCTGGGAATAGGAATTTAGAACTTGGTGGGCCCCGCCAAAGGGTTTGAGCACTATCCAAATTATATGGATCACCAATGAATAAATAAATTCATTAATTATTTGAGTTTAAAATAATTCGTTGAATTTATTTATAACATGTATTTACAAGTTATATAGTAAATACACATATTAATATTATTCGATTGGATTTAAATATCCTAGGTTCGTTTAATATTAGCAGGAGGAATGAGTCGAGTTAAAGACTAAAATTTATCACGTAACATATTTCTATATTACATGTAAGTGATAAATTGTAAATATTATTTATGGCATAATTTTATTTGTCGTAAATAATTATTTATATCGCTTATATAGCGGACGTCTATTACACGGGGGTCGGGAATCTATACCACGTGTTTTAACACTCCCTATATAAGTGAGAGAGATGCTCTCCCACCATTACTATTCATGTGTCACTTCAAGAAAACCGTCGTTTTGCTGCGGTTTTTTCACGGCGGTTTTAAAAACCGCCGCTAAACATTTTTCCGGCCGCCATTTCGCGGTGGTTTTTTAGCGGCAGTTTAAAAACCGCCGCGAAATGTGTTAATTTTTTTTTATAATTTTTTTAATTTTTTCGATGATTAGCGGCGGTTTTTTAAAAAAACCACCGCGAAATGAAAGGAAAAAAATAAAAAATAATAAAGAAAAATAATATATTGTTATATAAACATATTTATATTGATATAAATATAATATTTATATTTTAAATTTGTTTTAGATAAATATAAATAGACTACTACATTTAATATATAAAAAATTTAGTGAAAATGGCTTCAAAATATTTTTTTAAAAAATATTATTAATTAATAATTTCCTATTTATTATCGATTAAAAAACATTTAATAACAATTTGAAGAGTAAAAAATAAATAATAAATAAATAAAGATTCAAAATATGTTGAAAACGCAACTCAAACTTCAAACGTCCATAACTTTTGATCCGGGTGTCCGTTTGAGCTCTACCACATATCAAATCGAAGCCTGCGACGAGCTCTATGTCATTATAATAAGGGATACCCTAGTAAAGGGTTTTTCGAGGCCAAAAAAGGCCCAGAAGGCCTCCAAAACTGAGTTTTGAGTCGGGGCACCCCAATTTGTCAACATTCAAACAGGTATAACTTCTGATCCGTCTATTCGTTAGGCATGTACCACATATCATATCTTAGATTGTTTCATTTTCTTCGATTTTACTGGTTGTGGCGTTGAAACGGGATTCTAGATTATAAGTTATGGTCGTTTTAACATTATATGACTTTTCAAATACACATATATGTATTTATTCGTAAATATATATGTGTCTGTGTGTGTCTGTGTGTGTATGTGTTGTATATATGTATGTATGTATATATTTATTTATTTATTTATTTATTTTTAAACGCACATAAAAAATATTTTATAAATGTATTTAAAACTAATCTTATAAATATATATTAATGGTTGCTCTATTTATTACTATTTATTTGGGTTTCCATGACTTGTTATCTTTATCAATGGTTTTTTGGGGTTATTATGATGATTATGTTGAATTCTTAAGGGGTTTTCCAGAGTTGTCATGAGTTGTCATGAGTTTTCATGCGTTCTCATGCTTTCTAATACTTCTTCATGCTTCTCCATCTGTTTTCATGCGTTTTCATGGTTTTTCATCCCTTATCACGTCTTTTCATACTTTTTCATGTGTTTCATATACTATATATTATATATTATATATTATATATTATATATTATATATTATTATTTATTTATTATTATTATTTATTGTTTATTATATATTATTTATTATTTATTATTTATTATTTATTATTTATTATTTATTATTTATTATTTATTATTAATTATTTATAATAATTAATTATGTGTTATTAATTATTATTATTTATTATTATTATTATTATTTATTATTATTATTTATTGTTTGTTATTTATTGTTTATTATTTATTATTTATTATTTATTATTTATTATTTATTATTTATTATTATTATTTATTATTTATTATTTATTATTTATCATTTATCATTTATTATTTATTAGTTATTATTTATTATTTATTATCTATTATTAATTGTTGTTTATTATTTATTATTTATTATTTATTATTTATTATTTATTATTTATTATTTATTATTTATTATTTATTATTTATTATTTATTATTAATTGTTGTTTATTATTTATTATTTTATATTTATTATTTATTATTTATTTAATTATAATTATTAATTATGTGTTATGTGATATTTATTATTATTATTATTTATTATTTATTATTTATTATTTATTATTTATTATTTATTATTTATTATTTATTATTTATTATTTATTATTTATTATTATTGTTTATCGTTTATTTTTTGTTATTTTTTTATTATTTATTATTTATTATTTATTATTTATTATTTATTATTTATTATTTATTATTTATTATTTATTATTACTGTTTATTAATTATTTTTTGTTATTTTTTTTATTTAATATTTATTATTTATTATTTATTATTTATTGTTTATTATTTATTATTTATTATTTATTATTTATTATTTATTATTTATTATTTATTATTTATTATTTATTATTTATTATCTATTATTAATTGTTGTTTATTATTTATTATTTATTATTTATTATTTATTATTTATTATTTATTATTTATTATTTATTATTTATTATTTATTTATATTTATTGTTTATTATTTATATTTTTTTATTTTTTATTTTTTATTTTTTTTATTATTATT
Organism: Viscum album; assembly: GCA_963277665.1. Lineage (NCBI taxonomy): Eukaryota > Viridiplantae > Streptophyta > Magnoliopsida > Santalales > Viscaceae > Viscum > Viscum album. The sequence goes on from OY728127.1 coordinate 1,250,198,831, forward strand.
TATGGTTTATTATCTATTATTTATTGTTTATTATTTATTATTTATTATTTATTATTTATTATTTATTATTTATTATTTATTATTACTATTTAGTATTTAGTATTTAGTATTTAGTATTTATTTTTTATATTTATTTATTATTTATTATTTATTATTTATTAATTGTTATTTATTATTTATTTTTTATTATTTATTATTTATTATTTATTATTTATTTTTATTATTTACTATTACTATTTAGTATTTATTATTTATTATTTATTATTTATTATTTATTATTTATTATTTATTATTTATTATTTATTATTTATTTATATTTATTGAGTTTATATCTATTATTTATGTATTATTTGTTTTTTCAATTAATATATATAAGTATATTAAATTCTATTTATTAACCACATGACGAGCTTGCTGGAGTGGTAAATTCTTTAGAAAATATGCAAGAGGTTAGGGGTTCAAATCTCACCAAACGCAGAATTTCTTTATATTGCATAGGCATGTGCATAGGCATGTGCATGGAATAAAAAATAAATAAATAAATAAATAAAAAATTAACAAAAATTAACAAAAAATTAACAAAAAATTAAAAAATCGCCGCTAAATCATTTAGTGGAGGTTTAAACCGCCGCTAAAAACCCGCCGCGAAACGTTCTGCAACGGTTTTAAAAACCGTCGCGAATAGTTTCCCGACGCACGATTTCGCGGCGGTTTTTCAAAACTGCCGCCAATATATTTAGCGGCAGTTTAAACCACCGCGAAACGTAAAACCAAACCGCCGCTAAATGCCTTGTTTGACGTAGTGTGCCAAGATTGAGAGCATCTCTCTCCTCCTGGAATTTAGAGAGAGAGACCCTCAAGCAAAGAAGGATCCTCAAGGTTATCCATCCCGGATCGAAGCTTCCTCCTTTGCGGTGATCATCGCTGCGCTGAAGTGAGCGTCAAAGATCCGCGCTAGCACCCGGATCTTGATGAACGGCGCGCGAGCAGATTCGCGAGGTGTGTGTGGACGATCTAGAGGGCTTCGACGTCGGAGTCTTCGAGCAACGATCGTCGGCGTCCTGTGCGTCAATTCTGAACAAGGTAAATGTTCAGTTTTAATTTTTGTGCTCCTTGTAAACCTTGCGAGATCCTTGGACCAAGTCAGGACAAGATCACTGGAGTTGACGGGGTTATGTCACTCCGGTGAAGCGGAAAATTTTAAAATCCCGGCCCACCGGCTTCCGCTGCGCAGTCTTGGTACCCAACACAAAAGACACATTCTATGGTTGCGACTCAACAATAGCTCCAAAACCCAAGCTAGTAATGTTCATATCAATCCCTAAATCCCTCCTAGAAACTTGAAAAACAATTTATATGTAAGTAGGGTGACCATAACATGTATACTAAGTATGATCATATCCATGGTCTCAAGTGCACATGTGAAAAGAGAATACTAATTTTCCAGTGAAAAAATAACAGAACCAACATGCACCTAAACAAGTCAACAAACCAATATCTACATCACTAGGGATCACTCACCAAATCACACATCCAATATAGTAACCTAATATAAATAACATAAAGAAAAGGTTCTACACAGCTATTTCCTCATTGATTTTCTACTCTCATGGCCCAACCTTAAACATCATGTGCTCTCATCCCTTCTATACATATCACATAACATAACCAGTCATCTCTGATGGGGGTTGGAATACATCCCTACCTACCCCACCCTCATAAGGTTTAGCATGAGATGCAAGCATAAATCAACACAACATCATAGCCTTATCACATAACCAGGGTCATAGGGTTTCATGAGCATGAAGTACATAAACAACATGCGCTCCTCCCATCATGCATGACCCCCACCACATATCACATCCTCATCACCACTGGGTAATCTACAATGCCAACCTGTATCATCATTGGGTAATCTCCAACACCAACTTGAATCATCTCTCCTAAAGAAAGAGTGGGGAAGAGGAGGTAGTTATCCATCTGTAGCACCACCATCCCAGATGTTGGGGAAAACACCTCAAACCCAAAACCTTTGGGTGTGGTAAGGTTATCCATGTCAGGTGGGCGTATATGGAAATAACATAAAAATACATGATAGATAGATAACACACAATACCCACCCTATGGTTTCACATCAGCTGCACTAGCATACACCACAACACCTCCATTGCACCGCATGACATCTGTCACAACTGTCACCGCCACTAAATGATTCACACCACAGATAGCCACAAAATTCAACTTTCAATTACATGTTCGTCCATTTTCTAGATTTTAATAAGTTTACATTGACTCAGATTTACTAATCAATTTCATTCACATTTACATATCCCATTATTCAATCATTCAATTCATTTAATCCAATTACCACACATCAATTCCATCCCATTCTTATTCATTTACTAACCCAAGTCATTTTAATTTAGCATTTTAATTTATTCCATGGCTAACCAGGAAACTAACACAACAACGCCACAAAACAGCTCGCTCGCCTCACATAAACTATCGCCAAAACACCACATTAGCCAAGACATCACACCACAACCACCACCCATCTCCACCACCACACATCACAAACATCATACAACACAACCACCACACATCACCGACATTGCACAACCGCCCACATCGCATCCCATGCTAACCAACCATCATATCACTGCCCCACACATTTCACATCCTATCTGATCTTCACCAATATTACACAACAACCCATATCACACTAGAAAACACAACAAGCACTACCCCACATTCCATCACATCCTGACTTTCACAAATCAAGTTCAAGGGCTTACATTACTTCACTTCATTATTTAGCATGAGTATTCTCACACAATATCAATATTTTCATGGGAAACCAATTTATTATCCATATTTATGTTCTTAGCCTTTTATTTAGGGTGTGATCAATCAATCAACATAGCCTGGAGCTCACATACATAACAACTACATCATAAACAATGATCACAACAGTCGTGATTTTCAATAAGGGCGACAAGCCTAAACAATCTCATCAGCAATATCATCAAAGTAGTAAAACAAGAAATTTCACCCCATACCCATCAATTCAGATTATGTCAATTTATTATGTTCATTAAAATGACCCTTAATATTCACCCAATGGAAGGAAAAAAATACATTCACCACACATGCACATAAATCAGGAGAGAATGATAATCTCATACCTCAAAGAAGCCTTCTAATTCGCTAGGTATAACAGGGTGAAGGAGAAACAACTGGTAACCCACAACCACACTAGGAAACTATAGATCAATATAAACCACACTAAGGTATCATCAAAATCACATCCCAAACTCACCTCAATCAAAACATCATCACATCTATGAATCATTGAAAGAAGAATGAATGGAAACAAGGTGATAAAGAGGAGAACCCACCTAAGATTTCCAATAATCAACCTTCAGATTTCAAGGATCAAAGTAGGAGGAAATGAACTAGAAATATTCCAAAATTGCCTAGGGTTTTCCCAAAACTGAGAGGAACTAGATAGGAATGAGGTAAAACCAAGGGCCCCTAGAATTTATAAGCAAGAAAGACCTTTGTACATTCACGGCGTGAAACTCCTATTCATGTCATGAATTTTTGTGAGTCCCTTCAATTCAGGTCATGAAACAAATTATGGTCATAAACTCTTCAAACTCAACACCTGATGAACATCCACCGATTTTCATAGAACTTACATCTCGATTTAATTCACGTTGTAAAAAATTCCTTCATGTCATGAGTTAATTTAGCACAAAACCTCCATCCGAAACACAAGTCATGAATCACCAACCCCCAAGCCGTGAATTGACATCTCATAATATATATTTATAAATATGAATTTATTTAGATAAATATATATAAAAATAATAAATATATTTATAATTATTTGTATTAATATATTTATATTTATATAATTATAAATATTTATTTATAGACATATATTTATAATTATATTTGTTATTTATATATATTTATATAAATAAATTCATATTTTTAAATATATATGTTTATAATTATATTTATTTATAATTTTAATTATATATTTATATAAATAAATTTATACTTATAAATATTTATTTATAATTTGTTATATGTTTAAAATATTTAAAAAACTTTATAAATAAATATAAATTTATAACTATATATATAGATTTATAATTATATAATTATAAATATAATTATAAATAATTTCATGATTTAAAATATATATATATATAACAAAATTAAATTTAAAATTATTAGGTGTTTAAATGAATATTAAGTTATATAATTATAAATAAATTTTAAATTTATTTATAAATATATTTTAAATATATATATAAATATATTTTAATAATTTTATAATTATAAATATATTTATATAATTATAAATATAAATATTTATTTATAGAGATAGATTTATAATTATATAATTATAAATACATTTATAAATATAATTATAAATGTAATTATATTTATATTTATTATTTATATATATTGTTATGTAAATAAATTCATATTTATAAATATATATTTATAATTATATATATATATATAATAAGAGAGATGATGGATTTAGAAAGTTGGGAGCTCTCTCTCAACGATGGTGATTAGGGTTCCATACCCGCCTGCTGATGAAGTCTCCATCACGCTGGGTTCCACTAGAGTTGCTCACTCTGTCGCTAGTCTATTGCGTTTTTGGATCCATATTTGTGTTTTTTGGGTGTTCGTGCTACCTTTGGTGTTTCCCGTTACTCCGTTGGAGTCAGTGTCATTGGATTTTCTCTTTTGGTGTTCCAGATATGCAGTGTTAGACCGTCACACTGGAGTTGCTTTTTTTGTTTTTCCATGCCGCCATTGGTTGCAGATTCACGTTGCATCACACACTGCTCTTTTCCTGAAGCTTATAATTTTGAGTTCGTCACAGCATCAAGCCACCTGCCTCTTCTTTTCGATTGATGGAATCTTCTCTTGCTGAATCCACTCTGGGTCGGGAACCCCATTATGGGTCTGGGAAATTTTGACTCCCATCAGTATGGAAGTATCAGATCTGAATATTGAAAAACCACTCGAAATGATATCAAGTTGACTGTCTCAATTTCGGATGTAAGAAAAAGAGTTTTTTGATCTACAAATGGTCTACTGCTTGGGCGATCCATCGAAAGGGGGGCATCTCTCATGTGAGAGTTGATGACGAAGCAGTCTATGAACACTTGAAGTTAGGTAATCATTCAATTATTTCATGATTTATTTTACTCATGGTTTCAAAACCATGAAAATTTTATGGTTTAGTCATGTGATTATCATTAATATGGGGATTTGATAAATGGAGATGCATCTCACTGGGAAGAGGTTTATTTCACATTCTTTTTCCCTCAGAGGATTTGAAATTGTGAGCATGGGGATTTAGATCCATTTCCCTCAAGCCTGGTGTTTTTCATCTTTGTGAATGGGACAAAGGCTTCAACCCATTGAAGGTATATAACTCATCTACATAATTGTGGGTCAAAGTCTTTGGTGTTAATTGGATTTTTTGGCACCCGAAGATCTTGTATGATCTTTCACTTGTAATTGGTGTTCCCATCAAACATGATAATTAAACTGAGTGTTCTCTCTTTGGTCCCTATGAAATATTTCTTGTTGAGGTTGATCTCAGTAATACCATGCTTTTAACAACCCAATGTTTTATCAATGGAATCTCATTCTTATAATTATGTCATATAGTATGATCACATAATATCACATTAAGAACACAATAAAAACTCTATAAATGAAGAATTAATGAAATAAAAGGCATTTATAGAAGTTAATAAACATGTACCAATTAAATAGTAACTTGACCTTCAGAAAAGTAATGTGACCCTTATGAATAGAAAATCGACCAATGTAATAGTAACCTCACCAATGAATGTATAAATAAAATTTATCCATATTATAAGTGACAATATGATATAATTATATCATAGTATAATAACTAAATATTTTAATAATTATTAATTAAGTGTTGGTATTTTTGTAAATCATAAATATTTAATTACAATTTTATGATTAATTTAATAATTTAAAAGAAAATATATTTTCATAAAATGTAATTATAAATTAATATTTTTATGTCTTATGATTATAAGACAATTTTATGACTAATTTAATAATTTAAGTGTTGGTATTTTTATCAGCTACGTGGGGACAATTACTTCTCTAAGGTGGACCTTCAGTCGGGATATCAGCAATTAAAGGTGAGGAAGGAAGATATTTCCAGGATTGCCTTTCGAATGAGGTATGAACACTATGATTTCATAGTGATTCACTTCAGACTCACTGATGCTCTAGAAATTTTCATAGATTTAATGAATATAGTCTTTATATATTACCTTGAAAAATTTATGGTAGTCTTTATCGATGAGATTTTGATATACTCCAAGAACAAAGAGGAACACGAGGAGCATTTGAATACTGTTTTGAAGACTTTGCAAAGGGAGAAAATATATGCAAATTACAGTAAATGTGAGTTCTGGATGGAGGAAGTATCATTCTTAGGGTATGTTATCACCACCAAAGGGATATCTATAGACCCTTCCAAGACAAATGCAATCAAAGAGTGGCCTAGGCCAATATCTGTAACGAAGATCTGTAATTTCCTTGTCTTAGTTGGGTATTACCGACAATTTGTGAAGAACTTATCATGGGTGTCAAACCCAATAACCAAGTTGAAATTAAAGGGAGTGAAGTTTTTCTGGACTCAAGAATGTGAGGAATGCTTTAAGGATCTCAAAAAGAGGCTTATCACTACGCTAGTACTCAAACTCATGACAAGTAAAGAACTCTTTGTGGTGCAAAACGATGCTTCAAAAAAAGGGATTATGATGTGTACTAATGTAAAATGATAAAGTGATATCATACGCCTCAAGGCAGTTGAAAATTCATGAGAAAAATTATCCCACACATGATCTGGAGTTGGCAACTGTGATCGTTGTATTGAAAATATGGCGGCATTAACTCTACAGGGAGAAGTGTGAGACATATATCGATCACAAGAGTCTCAAATATATATTCAAGCATAAGGATGTTAATATATTCTAGAAAAAATTGTTAGAGATAATCAAGTATTATGACTTATCAATCCACTACCATCCAGGTAAGACAAATAACGTAGTAGATGCTCTAAGTAGAAAGGATCTTGTATCTTTATCAATAATGAGAATTGATAAGGATATAACCTTTTTAGAATTGCGGAGGATGGACATGGGAATCATTAAGGGAGTAACATCATCAATAATTTCTCAAATGATTGCTCAACCATCCCGCATGGATAAAATAAAAGATGCTCAAAGAAATGATGTGGAAATTCAGAAAAGGGTAGAAGCTATCAGAAATGGGAAATCTTCAGAGTTCTAGATTGATGAGGAAGAATTTCTAATATTTTGGTCACAATTATGTGTACCATCCAATCTAGAGATAAATAAGGAGCTTCTAAATGATGCACATAGCTCAACCATCTCTTTTCACCCAGGGAGCACAAAGATGTATCGAGATCTCCAAGATAACTACTAGTGGGACAATATGAATAATGAGATTTCTGAATATACATCAAAGTGTCTGATATGTCAGCACGTAAAGGTTGAAAGATAAAATTACAAGGGAATGATGCAACAACTTCTCATACCAACATGGAAATAGGATAACATTACCATGGACTTTTTCACTAGACTTCCAAGGACATCTAGAGGAAACAATGCTATATGAGTCATTGTGGATCGTCATATAAAGACAACTTAGTTTATCACAATTCAAGAGGACTTCTCATTGAATCAAATTGCACAGATATATATCAAAGAATTGGTAAGGATGTATGGAGTACCACTATCGATTATATTCGATCGAGATCTAAGATTCACCTCAACGTTTTGGAAAATTCTCCAACATACTCTAAGCACAGAGTTTGACTTCAGTACAACCTATCATCATCAAACTAATGGCCACTCTAAGAGAACTATTTGGACACCAGAAGACATGTTGAGATTGTGTTCTATGGAATTCAAAGGAGGATGATACTAACATATGCCTCTGGTTGAGTTCTCCTACAACAATAATTTCCACTCGAGCATCTGAATGGGTCCATATGAAGCTCTTTATGGGAAAAGGTCTAGAACACTGGCATGCTAGGATGAAGTTGGTGAGAATAAGCTGCTAGGACATGAAATGGTCGAAGAAATGGTAGAAAAGGTGAAAACCATTCAGTACCACATCAAGGAACAACAAAATTGAAAAAAGAGTTATAAAGAAAATTGTCGATGAGAACTTGAGTTCAAAGATTGATACATGGTATTCCTACAAATATCTCCATAGAATAGGTCATGATATTTGGGAAGAAATGAAAGCTATATCCCTGGTACATAGGCCCCTTCAAGATTATTGATTGTGTCGGAGCTATGGCCTATCGACTATAACTTCCACCTACCATGTCTAAATTACACAATGTATTTCACGTATCCCTCTTGAGGAATTACATACCAGATCCTTCACAAGTACTAACTTCAGAGGTGGTATAGTTGGAGAATGACCTTTCATATAATGAGCAGCCAGTAAAGATCTTGAATCATAGAGATAAAGTTCTACACAATAAGACTACTCACATGGTCAAATTACTATGGTAGAACCATAAGTACGAAGAGGCAACACAGGAACTAGAGGAAGCGATGAAGGAAAAGTACCCACACCTATTTTTAACTTTTATTATAAAATGAAGTTTTTAGGGAGAAATTTTGTAAGGGGGGAAGAATGTAATGACCCAATGTTTTATCAATATAATTTCCTTCTTATAATTATTTCATATAGTATAATCACATAATATCACATTAAGAACATAATACAAACTCTATAAATGAATAATTAATGAAATAAAAAGCATTTCTAGAAGTTAAGAAACATATACTGATGAAATACTAACTTGACCTTTGGAATAGTAATGTGACCCTTATGAATAGTAAACCAACCAATGTAATAGTAACCTCACCAATGAAAGTATAAATAAAATTTATCCATATTATAAGTGATAATATGATATAATTATATCATAGTATACGTAATTAAATATTTTAAAAATTATTAATTATGTGTTGGTATTTTTGTAAGTTATAAATATTTAATTATAAATTTATGATTAATTTTATAATTTAAAATAAAATTTATTTATAAATTAATATTTTTATGTCTTATGATTATAAGATAATTTTATGAGACCATATTTAATTTTTCAAAGTGTTATAAAAGCAGTTATAATTTTAAAATACGTATTTTTTGAGTAAATTATGATTTTAATTAAAAATTAAATTTCTAATATTTAGAGAATTATTTTTACAAAATGGATTTAATTTTATAATTCTAAATTTCAAAAAATTGTTAGGGTGAATTTTTATGATTTTTCTGAAATACTTGAACTTTTTGTGAATAGTAAAATACGATAATTTATGATAAATGCTAAATAAATGAATTATAGAGTCATAAATGATTTAGGGATGATGTAATCACCTTTGGTTCAAACTCACATGATCTAATTAATATTTTTAGTCTCAAGAATCAACACTATTTCTTGTCTTGAGCAAAATAAAAAACTAATGAATTAAATATTTAAAAACACCCCTCTCTTCCGCTATAAATACCACCCCTCACCACCTCTTCTCCTCACACCTCTAAAAACTTGTGTCTTGTCCAAATTATGCTAAAATATCCTACCAATATCCTCCCACACATCCAAGAGATTTTGTTCTTAACATAATAGAAAATCCAATCTCCTAAGGAGGTTCTCAAGAAGAGAAAATCAAGAGGTAAACCCCTCTTCCTTTTCTTTTATTTTTGTTTCCATGTTCCCTTTTTTCTTTCATGACTACCCTCCTCCAAATGGTTTGATAACTCCAGTACCTCACATATACTAGAATTTTTTCATGATAATGGAATAATTCATCATCATATCTCTTTCCTCCTCCTTTTATACTAAAAATGAAAACACTGTCTGAGATGTGTTAATTGATCACATTCAAGGACGACAGGTTTTCAATTTTTATTATCATCTTCAAGGCTGGTCATGAATCCATTTTTATGTTTGAACCAAATTATAATTTATTTATTAAATATTATTTAATGTTCTATGATAATTTTTTATACATTACATTAATATATAAAACAAAATGAGTTAATTGTGATCGAAAAACTGCCAAATTAATCCGAGCGATTATCATTACAAGTTTATCTAATGATTCATCATCATATGATGTAATCAAATGAATTATATAACCATTTTATATTCTATAAGTTCATTAATATAATATAATTAAATTTCTGGAAAACTATTCCCAATTTAAAAGAACTTCTATATTCTTATACAAGTAAACAATCATGAAAACTAAGAAAATGAGCACTCACAAACGATGAAATTGAACGCGATATATAAGGAACCGAACTTATTACATTACCAAATTTTGAATTTATCCAAGAAATAATTTACTTTAAAATTTAGTATCTTTTAAAGTTTAGATATTTAGATAATTGGTACATAATACATTCCTAACATTCCACATTAATACATTGTAGATACCATAAAAATAGTACTAATTTCTTCCAAAATATAAAACTTTTCAAATAAAACATGATTTATTTAAAAATTATTAAAACATTTAACATGTATTACTTATTTTTCTTAAAAATCTTTATAACCTATGAAAATCATTTAAAAACTTTGGATGAGCACAAAAATCTCAGTAAGGGATATAAAAATAAGGAAAGAGCGCATTAGTCTATGAATGCTTGTAATGTTTGAAATCATTTTCAAAAGACATACTTATCACCCATATATAAATAATTTTTGAAACATGATATTTCCAAAAGATTACCACAAAACATAAGAACAAAAATATAACCATAAAGATATCTTGGGTAATTACTTACATGATCTTGTAACCCTCTCGGCTACCTTATAATTTGTAACCCTCACAACTACCTTACAATTTGTGTAACCATCACAGTTACACTTGGAGTAACCATACGGCCAACCTCCAACATACACATACCCAATGAATTGAAGGGAGATATAGGTCCCACCCTTAATCATAAAAAATTCCCAAGAACTGAACATAATCATACAACATGAATAATTTCATAAAAACAATACTTTTGAATTTTGTAAAACAGAATTTTAAAAGAGGATTTTTAAAAAAAGTCCACTAAAAATACCATATAATTGAATTGAGACTCAATAGAGTGGATGGAATATGTATATAAACTATAAATATACATAATTAAACATAATATAAACACAATTAATCACATATAAAATTTCAATACCACATAAATAATGAAGGATAATGTTATCCCCAAGAATGGAAAATGGGTTACGAATTCCCTTACCTCAGGTTTGTATTACTTAAAATTCATTTAAAACTCATGTATAATGGTTAAAATAGTGTTATTAAAATCTTAAATAAATATATTAATATTTATAATACCTTATAGGATCATTTAATTACATCATTTTACCCTTTAATTTTTAGTATTTTGTTCCTGCATTGTTTTGGGTGCGTTCTTTACATGATTTCCATGATCGGTTCATGATGGTTATTCTTGTAAATTGGAAGTGAAACTCTAGAATTGGAATAGAATTATATTTAAATATTTATAGAACCATAAATTATTCTATTTATCATTTTGAATTCTTACATGAGGATGATTAATAAGTTAAAACATTATTGATATTCATTTAGGTCATTTTGGTGATTCTTCGATCGTAATGAACTCATTTTGTTTTATAAATTAATAACATGTGTAAAAATTGATTCTAGAATATTATATAATATATAATAGATAAATTATAATATTTATCAACCATAAAAATGGTTTCATGTCCAGTCTTGAAGGAATTAAAATAAATTGAAATCACATCGTCCACGATGTCGGTAAATTGACACATCACGGACAGTGTTTTAATTTCTTGAATAAGTGGGAGAGGAGAAAAATTATAATGGTGAGTCTTCCATAAACATGATGAAATAAATAATATGTAATATATTTGATAGTTCATGACTCTTGGATAAGGGCAGGTGAGTATTGAATAAGAATAGAAAATAAAATGAAAAGAAAAGAAAGAAAACAAAAGAGGATGTTTACCTCTTGATCTCTTCTCCTTGAGAACCTTCTTAAGGCCTCTAGTTTTGGCCTTTTGGTGAGACCAGTAGCTCTAGGACGTGGGGAAGAGCCTTGGTATGATAATTGAGTAGAACTTAGGTAAGGATCAAGTCTTGAGAGGTGTGGGAGGAATATGGGATTGAGGGTGGTATTTATAGTGGAGGGGATGAGGTATTTTACATTATTTTAATCATTATTATAATACTTTTACTCAAGACTATGAATAGTCTTAATTAATGTAACCCCAAATAGTAATAATGGTATGTGAGTTTGAACCAAGTTTTATTACATCACTTATGATTTCATAAATAGTGTATTTAACTGATAATTTGAATATATGGCATTTTACTGTATTTCACTATTCATCAAAAATTCAAGAATTTCAGAAAAATCCCAAAACTTTACTCTGACCATTTTTTGACACGTAGAATTCAAAAATGAACTCCATTTTTTGAAAATAATTTTCTAAATATTATCAATTTATTTTTTAAATAAAATCATAATTTATTCAAAAATAACAATTTTAAATCTATAACTCATTTTTAACACCTTAAAAAATTAATGAAGTTGACATTATCTTAAATCCTTAAAAAAATACAATTTACTATTCATTAGGGTCATATTACTATTCACATTACTATTCATAAGGGTGTGTTACTATTCACCAAAAAAACAAGTTGGTCCTATCAGACTTGAAATAACTTACTGATCACAATTGTAGATGACTATTTTTTGAAATTCAAAACATAGAAGTGAAAAAAAATTATGTTTAAAGGCCAGTTATAAATATCTACTTAAAAAAAAGGTTCACACATTTCAATTTATTTTTAAACCCTTTGGGTCTTACATTATCCCCACCTTCTGGAAATTGTATCCTCTCAATTTTATTTACTTATTAAACAAGTGAGGGTACATTTCCATCAAATAATTTTTAAACTCTCATGTTTCTTCTTCAACCATGTGGTTTCTCCACAAAACCTTTACCTGGTGGATTACCTTATTCTACAATACTTGTTCCCTTTGATCAAGAATCTGAACTAGTTTCTCTTCATAAAAAAGGATATCTTCCAGCTGAATTGCTTCTGGGCTCAAAACTTGATTTGAATATGGCGCATACTTTCTCAACATTGAAACATGAAAAATATTTTGTACCTAAGATAAAATTAGAGTAAAAGCTACTCGGTAGGCAACTGGTCTAACTTTCTCCAGAATTTCACAAGGTCCAATAAACTGTGGACTTAGCTTTCCTTTCTTACCAAAATGTATAACACTTTTCCATGGTGAGATTCTAATAAAAACATGATCACCTACCTCAAAAGAAAAGTATTTCCTCCTATTATCTGCATAACTTTTATGTATGCTTTGAGCTGTCCTCTTATGTTACTGGATCATCTTCACTTTCTTAGCTACTTCCTCTACTAATTATAGTCTCATCAACTTCCTTTCCCTGATTTCATCCCAAAAAGTTGTAGTTCTACACTGCTTCCCATACAATGCCTCGAAAGGTTCCATTTGTATACTAGAATGAAAACTGTCATTATAAGAAAACTCAACTAAAGAACGATGTTGATCCTAACTTCTATAGTAGTCATTTGAACAAGCTCGAAACATATCCACCAATGTTTGAATCATTCGTTCTGATTGCCCATCTGATTGAGGATGAAAAGTTATACTGAAATTTAATTTTATGCCCAATGACTTCTGAAGGCCCTTACAAAAGTTAGAAGTGAACATGGGATCCCGGTTAGATACAATAGAAAGAGGAACTCCATGTAACCTAACAATCTCTTTGAGGTAAAATTGAGAAATTTGATCTAAAGAAATTGTATCTCGAATAGAAATAAAATGTGCAGATTTTTTCAGTCGATCAACAACAACCCAAATCACATTATTACCTCAAGAAGTCTTAGGTAGCCCCAACACATTTCCCATGGATACATTCTCCCATTTCCACTCTGGCACTGAAAAAGGTTGAAGAATTCCCTTTGGTAACTATCATTCTCCTTTAACCCGTTAACATGTCAAATATTTCACAGTAAAATCTGCAATATCTTTTTTCATTCCATCCCACCAATAATACTCCCAAAGGTCTTTGTACATCTTAGTACCTCCAGGATGAACTGAAAATAGAGAACTATGAGCTTCACACAACAAATATTTCTTCAATTGGGAATCACAAGGAACACACAACCTTTTTCCAAATCTTAAAACACAATCTTCATCAAGGTTAAATTCTGGAAACTTATCCATTTTAGTCAATTCTACCTTTTTCTGTAGCTCTCATTCTTCCTTCTACGCTTTATTAATTATGTTTGATAACAATGACTGCACTGAAACCTGAAACAAAATAGAGGTATTTTCAACACCAACAACTTCTAAGCCAAAATTCATCAAATCATTTATCAAGGGATCATGTTTCGAATGTAACATGGTTAATGATGCATGATGTTTTAGAATCGAGTCATCCACCACATTGTTTGATTTTCCTAGATGGTAGTTGATCATGCAATAATAATCCTTTATCAGTTCAATTCATCTTCTCTACCTCATGTATAATTCCTTCTGAGTGAATATATACTTCAGACTTTTATGGTCAGTATATATTTGACATTTGTCTTTTTATAAATGATGCCTCAAAATTTTCAAAGAAAAAAACCATAGATACCAATTAAAAATTATGTGTGGGATAATTTAATTCATGAGGATTTAGTGGTATTGAAGAATAAGAAATTACCTGATCATTCTACATCAGAACACAACCAAGTCCCTTCAATGAAGCATCACTATAGATGAAAAACTCACCATTTCAGGAAGGCAAGGCCAAAATCGAAGCATTCACCAATCTCTTCTTTAGTTCCTGAAAGCAAACATCATATTCTTCTATCTAAATAAATTTAACCACTTTTTTCATTAACTTTTAGTAGGCTAGATAACTGTATAATGTTTTTAACAAATCATCTGTAATAACCTACTAATCTAATAAAACTAATAATCTTCATAACATTTTTGGGTCTTGTCCATTCATCAACCACTTTTGTTTTGGAAGGATCAACTGTTATTCCATTCTTATTTACAATGATCCCAATAAAAGAAATTGGTTGCAACCAAAAATCACACTTGCTGAATTTTTCATACAATTTATTTTACTTTAAGGCTTGTAAAATATCCCTTAGATGTTTTTCATGCTGCTATTTATTCTTATAAAATACCATAATGTCATCAATAAACACAACCACAAACTTATCCAAAAACTCATGAAATATTCTATTCATAAGATTCATGAATACAATAGGTGCATTAGTCAACCCAAAAAGTATAACAAAAAATCCATAATGGCCATATCTAGTACAAAAAGTTGTTTTTGGGATGTTATCCTCTTTCACCTTCAGTTAATGGTATCTGGATCTCAAGTCAATCTTGGAAAAGTATTGAGCTCCCTAGAGCTGATCAAACAAGTTATCGATATGAGGAAAATGATACTTTTTTTTAACAGTGATGTTATTCAAAGCTCTATAATCAATGAAAAGTCTCATGGAACCATATTTTCTTTAACAAACAAAATAGGAGCACCCCATAGTGAAGTGAAAGGATGAATGAAGCCGTTATCAAGAAAATCCTACAACTGATTTTTCAATTCAATAAGTTCTATTTGAGTCATTATATATGGGGGTTTTGAAATTGGATTAGCATCAGTAACTAATTCAATTGTGAATTCGACTTCCCGATCATGTATGACACCGGGTAACTCATAAAGAAAAACATATAGGTATTCATTTACCACTGGCACATCATTAATCTGAACAGTTCCCTTATTTTCAACAATATGAGCAAGATAACTTTCATTTCCATCTTTCAACAGTTTCTTACATTCCTGATATTTTATCAATTTTATGGGTTCTTTATTGTATACAAACTGAAAATATTTCTGAAAAACAACTTCTTTAGATCTACAGTCAATCATAGCATGATAAACAGAAATCCAATCCATTCCTAGAATGACATCAAACTCACCTAAGGGAAAAACAACAAGGTTTGTAGGTAAATTCTTTCCACAGACCACAATAAAAAGATTCTTATAATTACAATTTTCTATAATATTTCCCCCAGGTGTTCTAATAATAAGTTCCAATCACATTTGTTGAGATGATATTTTTAATTTACCAGAAAATTCCTAAAAAAATAAAGGAATGTGTAGACCCCATATCAAAAAAGCATTAGAAAAATCTGAGTAAACAAACAAGGTACCTGATACAACTTTATTGGATGGCCCGAGGTCTATTGAAGTATTTTCAAAGGATCTCATTACACCTTTCTACTTATAGTCCAGCTTCTTTGCATCATTGGGATTCCTCTTTGGGCAGGCAATTTCCTAATGACCCATCTCACCACATTTAAATCATTTTATAGTTTGGTTATCAGGATTAGTCTTAAAATCATTTTCATTACAATCTCGGGCCATATACCCAAACTTAGCACATCGAAAACACTTCCCAATTTTGGTAAGGCATTCCCCATGGTACTTTTGGCCACACTTTTCACAAACTGGGAACTTGATTTTTTTACTATCAGATTTATTTAGTTGATTCTTACCCATTACTTGCCATATGGACCTATTATTCTTCTTGTTGTCAAAGTGCATGTAATCATTAGAAAACTCTATCTCTACCCTCTCAGCACATCTTATGAGTTTCTCATAACTTTTGGATTCATGAGAGGCCAACTCCATTTGATACATTGGCTTCAATCTGGAGTAAAAGCGGTTGATTTTTCTATCAAGATCCAGAATAAGATTTGGAGCATACCTCACCAGTTGGGTGAAGTTCACTTCATACACAGCCACTGAATCTTCCTCCTTTTTCTTCAATTCAAGGAATTTATTTTCCATCCTAAGTCGCACCACCTTAGGAAAATATTTTTCAACGAAAAGACTTTTAAATTAATCACACTTTAAGGCATCAATATCCTCTATATCCATGATATTCTTTACCATTGACCACCACTAATCAGATTCACCTTAAAAATGATAAATGGAAAGAATTATATTTTGATTATATGAACATCCCATAACATTGAATATATTTTCAAGGGATTTAATCCATCCTTTAGCCGCTATTGGTTCAGAAGATCCATTGAAAGCAAGAGGGTGTTGTCTCATAAAATGTTCCACTATTGTCATATTCTGTTGTGGTACTTATGGTTTTTATCTTGCATGGATACCACCACCATTTATTACCTGTGTTAGCTGATATATTACTGTCACAAACTACTTAGTTCCAATCCTGACTATTTCGGGCTACATATTCAGAAGGATATCCTTCTGTCGGTGCCTCTCCTCTTCAGTTTCCCTGTTTATTCTGTAGACAACCATTATAAACAAACATATCTTAGTTGAATAAAAATGGTAATATTTAATTTATATAACATTTCAAATTAATCATGGAGTAAAAAAACCATTTATGGTATTCTATTAACATCATCTTAACCTCTAAAGTTATATAAACCATCCTCTGATACCAACTACAAGGACCCGACCTTATTACATTACCTAATCATAAATTTATACAAGAAATCATTTCCTTTCAAATTGAGGATATTTTTAAGTTTATATCTTTAGAGAATTGGTACATAATACTTCCATAACATTCCACATTAATACAGAGTGTATACTATAAAAATAGTACTCGTTTCTTCCAAAATATAAAACTTTTCAAATAAAACATGATTTCATTGAAAATTCTTAAAACATTTAACTTGGCTTCCTTATTTGTCTTAAACATCCTTATAACCTATGAAAATAATTTAAAAACTTGGCATGAGAACAAAATGCTCAGTAAGGGATATAAAAATAAGGAAAGAACACATTAGTCCATGAATACATGTAACGTATGAAATCATTTTCAAAAGGCATACTTGTCACCCATATATACTTACTTTGTGAAACATGAGATTTAAACAAGATTAACACAAAACATAAGAACATAAATATAACCATAAATGTATCTTGGGTCATTACTTACATAATCTCGTAACCCTCATGGTTACCTTATAATTTGTAACCCTCACGTCTACCTTACAATTTGTGTAACCATTGCAGTTACACTTGGAGTAACCATATAGATGACCTCAAACTTATACATACACAATGAATTTAAGGGAGATATAGGTACCAACCTTTATCATAAAAAATTTCCAAGAACCAAAACATAATCATACAACATGAATAATTACATAAAAACATTGCTTTTCAATTTTGTAACACAGAATTTTAAGAGGATTTTAAAAGAAAAGTCCATTAAAAATACCATATAATTGAAGTGAGGCTCAATAGAGTGGATGGAATATGTATATACACTATAAATACACATAATTAAACATAATATAAACAAAATTCACCACAAAAACAATTTCAATACCATATAAATAATGAAGTATAATGTTAACCCCAAAAATGGAAAATGGGTTACGAAATCCCTTACCTCAGGTTTGTCTTACTTAAAACACATTTAAACCTCATATATAATGGTTAAAATAGTGTTGTTAATATATTAAAGAAACATATTAATTTTTATAATACCTTATATGATCATTTCATTACATCATTTCACCCTTTAATTGTTAGTATTTTGTTCCTTGCATTGTTTTGGGTGCGTTCTTTACATGATTTCCATGATCGGTTCATGGTGGATATTATTTTCAATTGGAAGTGAAACTATAGAATTGGAATTGGAATGGTATTTACGTATTTCCAGAACCATAAATTATACCATTTATCATTTTTAATTCTGACATGAGGATGATTCACAAGTTAAAACATTATTGATATTTGTTTAGGTCATTTTGGCGATTCTTAGATCATAATGAACTCATTTTGTTTTATAAATTAATAACATGTATAAAAAATGATTTCATAACATTATATAAGATATAATAAATAAATTATAATTTTTTTCAACTATAAAAATGGTTTCATGACCAGTCTTGAAGTAATTAAAAGAAATTGAAATCACATCATCCACGATGTCGGTAAATCGACACATTACAGACGGTGTTTTAATTTCTTGAATAAGTGGGAGAGGAGAAGAACTATAATGGTGAGTCTTCCATAAACATGATGACATCTAGAATATGTAATATAATGGATCATTCATGTCTCTTGGAAAAGTGGAGGTGAGGAAATAATAATAATAGAAAAGAAAATGAAAAGAAAAGAAAGAAAACAAAAGAGGATGTTTACCTCTTGATCTCTTCTCCTTGAGATCCTTCTTAAAGCCTTTGGTTTTGGCCTTTTGGTGAGACCAGTAGCTCTAGGATGTGGGGAAGAACCTTGGGAGGATCATTGGTCATAACTTAGGTAAGGAAAAAGTATTGAGAGGTGTGAGAGGAAGAGGGGAATGAGGGTGATATTTATAGTGGAGGAGAAGAGGCATTTTACATTATTTTAATCATTATTATAATATTTTTGCTCAAGACTATGAATAGTCTTAATTCATGTGACCCCAAATAGTAATAATGGCATGTGAGTTCGAAAAAAGTGGGCTTACATCACTTATGATGTCATAAATAGTGTATTTAACTGATAATTTGAATATATGGTATTTTACCGTATTTCACTATTCATAAAAAATTCAAGAATTTCAGAAAGATCTAAAAAATTTACTCTAACCATTTTTTGACATGTAGAATTCAAAAATGAACTCCATTTTTTGAAAATAATTTTCTAAATATTATTAATTTAATTTTTAAATAAAATTATAATTTATTAAAAAATAACAATTTTAAATCTATAACTCATTTTTTAACACCTTGAAAAATTAATCAAGTTGACATTATCTTAAATCCTTAAGAAGATAAAATAATAATACAATTTAATATTCATTAAGGTCATATTACTATTCATATTACTATTCATAAGGGTATGTTACTATAATGACTGACATAATTTATCTCTCCACTGAATCTAATGAGATTGAGGTTAAAATTGAATATGAGAAAGTACCAAAATTCTGCTCAATATGTAAGATAATTGGAGATGAATATGTGAATTATAAAAGATCTGTTTCTTGTTCATTCTATTTAGGTCATGGGCATGTTGAAAGTAATTGCAATAAGAAGGCTTGACCTAAGACATTTGCTCAAAAGGTGAATGATGATCAAGCAAAGGGGGGTTGTACGCGGTTCTCCTCATTCAACTTCACAACATGGAGGATGTGTGCATCAGGAGGATTCTTTGCTTGAAGGGTTTGCTGGTATGGGCAGGGGTAACTTTTCTAATTTGAATATGGTTAATGTTGTGAAGGATTCCTCTTCCTCCCTGGGGAAAAAATCATGGGCTGAAATTAGTGCGGAGGTTCCAACAATGCAGTCTAATGTGCATGCACCTGTTGAGAAAGAGGGAGATGGCACAGGTAATTTCAATGATTTGGAGCAGCTTGAAAATGATATCCAAACTGAAGTGAAAAAAGAACTGCTCTAAGAGAAAGATTTGACTACCTCTCACAGGAAGGTTAAAGATAAGTTGTCCTCTCTTCCTGCTAATAGGATTGTGGTGAGTAACACTACCTCTCTTGGGCAGAGCAAAGGATTGGTATAGGTTATCACCTCAAATACATTTGATGTGCTTGATCTGATGCAAACAACTCCTAATTCTGAAAAATGTAATAAAGTTGATGTCTCTTCTGGGGACATTGAGACTATTAATGTCAATGAGTAGATTCTCTTAGAGAAATGCATTTCTAAGTTGGGGAGGGATGAGTCAGAAGGGGATTGACAACATGCTAAGACTTGAAAGCGGGGTCGTCACCCAAAGAATCGTGGTCAAGGACATAGCCGAGAGGACTGGGTTGCAGCCCGAGGGCATGATATGTCTTTCAGGATGAGGTCAAACACAGTGACAATCCTTCATCCAAAGAAAAAAAAAACATGCCATAATTTGTGGGGAGGGACTTGGGAATGGGGTAAAAAATACAAAAAACGTCAACTCAATTGACGATTTTGAGTTTTTTTTAATCAAAACGCTATTTGATTTGATAGTTTTAGATTTATCCTAAAAGCGTCATTTCATTTGATGGTGTACAAAACCTTAACCCAACATAATAAAACCCCACACGTGTTTAATTAAATAAAAAAATATCCATTCCTTCAAATTCTGCCATTTTTTTTACGCACAAGATGAGTATATTTAATGTAAAATAATAATATAATATTAAATTGATATAAAAAATGGACAGGTGAGTATAATATAATAGGGGGAATGATAATGAGGGACCAAAAGTCCCCCTAGTACCAAAGAAGGACCACCCCTAGTTACGTGAAGAGTGATTTTTTACTGTTCATAGAGGTGCGCGGGTGGTTGATATTAGGGGGGAATTTTGGTCGCCATTGTCATTCCCCCAATATAATATTCACGGGTGGTGGAGAGTTTTTTTTTTACATTTTTTCAAAAATAAAAATAAAAATACCACCAGGTTAAAAATATTTTTTTTACATCCCAAAGGCGGCACACCATGTGCCGCCTTTGCCTAAATATTTTTTTCTAAATTATATATATATATATATATATAACAAAACTTTTCAGCAGAATTTTTCTACTATTTAATATCCAGCAGTTCTGCCATTACAGCAGTCTGGATTCTGACTGATACTCTTACCCAGGACTCCCTTTTATAAGGGGGTTTTCCCTGAAAACCATACTGTATTTCCGATGTGGGATTCTGGTTCTCCTTTTCCTGCGCAGTACATTCTGCGTTTCCGATTTGTGATTCTGTTTCAAGTACGCGACTTTGAAAGACTATAAAACATAAACTATAAGACCAATATAAATGAAACATTAAACACTTATTAAACTTATAATAAATAGTTGAAAACAAAAATAATTTCATAAAAAATGTTGATACAAATTAATTTATAAGCTTTCAAAGCCACCTAATTGAAACTTAAACATATTTCAAGTACGTGACTTTGAAAGCCTATAAAATATAAACTATAAGACTAATATAAATGAAACTTTAAAAACTGATTAAACATATAATAAATAGTTGAAAACAAAAATAATTTCAAAAAAATGCAGATAAAAAATAATTTACAAGCTTTCAAAATGACCTACATGAAACTTAAACATATTTCAAGTACGTGACTTTGAAAGCCAATAAAATATTAACTATAAGACCAATAAAAATGAAACATTAAAAATTGATTAAACATATAAGAAATAGTTGAAAACAACAAAACAATTGTAAAAAATATCCCTAGAAAATAATTTATAATCTTTCAAAACCTCATACTTGAAACTGAAAAATGTTTCAAGTACATGCCTTTGAAAAACTATAAAATATAAATTATAAGGCCAATATAAATGAAACTTTAAACAATGATTAAACATATAAGAAATAGTTGAAAATAAAAATAACTTTCTAAAAAATGTCGATGAAAAATAATTTATAAGCTTTCAAAACCGTCTACTTGAAACTTAAACTGTTTCAAGTACGCGAATTTGAAAGAATATGAAACATAAAATATATGAGTAATATAATTGAAACCTAAAACATTGATTAAACATATAATAAATATTTAATAATTAATTAGTTAATTAGCAATATAATTATTAATTATATAATAGTTATTTAGTAATATAATTATTATAAAATATTTTTCATCAACATTTTTTAGGAAAATCCTTTTGTTTTCAATTATTTCTTATATATTTAATCAATGTTTAAAGTTTCATTTATATTGGTGTTATATTTTATATTTTATAGTCTTTCGAATTCACGTACTTGAAACAGATTCTCACATCGGAAATGCAGAATGTACTATGTAGGAAAGGGAGAACTTGAATCCCACATCGGAAATACAGAATGATTTCTAGGGCAAGCAATCTTAATTAGTAATATAATTATTAATTATATAATAGTTAATTAGTTCATTAGTAATATAATTATTAATTATAATTATTCATTATAATTATTAATTAGTAATTATTAAAAATTAATTATATAAAAATTAGTTAGTTAATTTGTAATATTATTATTAATTATATAACAATAAATTACTAAAATAGTAATATAATTTTTAATTACATTTATTCATTATAATTATTAATTATTAATTAGTTAATTAGTAATATAAATATTAATTATAATTATTAATTATAATTATTAATTAGTAATTATTAATAATTAAATATATAATTGTTAGTTAGTTCATTAGTTATATAATTATTAATTATATAACAATTAATTAGTAAATTAGTAATATAATTTTTAGTTACATATATTCATTATAATTATTAATTATTAATTAGTAATTAGTAATTATTAATTATTAATTAGTAAATTAGTAATATAAATATAAATATTAATTATTAATTATTACTTATTAATTATTAATTTTTACTTATTAATTATTACTTATACAATAATTATTTAGTTAATTATTAATATAACTATTAATTATATAATAATTAATTAGTTAATATGTAATATAATTATAAATTATATAATAGTTAATTAGTTAATTAGTAATATAATAATTAAATATAATTATTAATAATTAAATATTTCATAATTAATTAGTTAATTAGTAATATTATTATCAATTATATAATAATTAATTAGTAATATAATTATTACATATATAATAATTATTTAGTTAATTAGTAGTATAATAAATAATTATAAGTAATTAATTAGTAATTATTAATTATTAATTATTAATTAGTTAATTAGTAATATAAATATTCAATATAATTATTCATTATAATTATTAATTAGTAATTAATAATTAATAATTATTAATTAGTTAATTAGTAATATAAATATTAATTATAATTATTCATTAAATTATTAATTATTAATTGTTAATTATTAATTATTACTCAATAAATATTACTTATATAATAATAATTTAGTTAATTATTAATATAACTATTAATTATATAATAATTAATTAGTTACTTAATAATATAATTATAGTTTTTCAAAGTCACGCACTGGAAACATTTTTAAGTTTCAAGTAGACGGTTTTGAAAGCTTATAAATTATTTTTCATCAACATTTTTTATGAAATTCTTTCTGTTTTCAACTATTTATTATTTGTTCAACTAATGTTTAATGTTTCAATTATATTCGTTTTATAATTTATATTTTATAGTCTTTCAAATTCACATACTTGAAACTTTTGTAAGTTTCAAGCTGGTGCTTTTGAAAGCATATAAATTATTTATAATCAACAATTTTGATGAAATTATTTTTGTTTTCAACTATATCTTATATGTTTAATCAATGTTTAAAGTTTCATTTATATTGGTCTTATAGTTTATGTTTTATAGTATTTCAAAGTCGCGCACTTGAAACATTTTTAAGTTTCAAGTAGGCGGTTTTGAAAGCTTATAGATTAATTTTTATCAATATTTTTTAGGAACTTCTTTTGGTTTTCAGCAATTCCTTTTATGTTTAATCAATGTTTAATGTTTCATTTATGTTGGTCTTATATTTTATGTTTTATAGTCTTTTAAATTCTCGTACTTGAAACATTTTTAAGTTTCAAGTAGACGGTTTTGAAAGATTATAAATTAATTTTTATCGACATTTTTTAGGAAGTTTTTTTTGTTTTCAACTATTTCTTAGATGTTTAATCAATGTTTAAAGTTTCATTTGTATTGGTCTTATAGTTTATGTTTTATAGTCTTTCAAAGTCGGGAATTTGAAACATTTTTAAGTTTCAAGTTGATGGTTTTGAAAGCTTATAAATTGTTTTTGGTCAACATTTTTTATGAAATTATTTTTGTTTTCAACTATTTCTTATATGTTTAATCAGTGTTTAATGTTTCATTTATATTGGTCTTATAGTTTATCTTTTATAAGCTTTCAAAGTCACGTATTTGAAATATGTTTAAGTTTCAAGTAGGTGATTTTGAAAGCTTATAAATTAATTTGTATCAACATTTTTTTATGAAATTATTTTTGTTTTCAACTATTTCTTATATGTTTAATCAATGTTTAAAGTTTCATTTATGTTGGTCTTATATTTTATGTTTTATAGTTTTTCAAAGTCGCGTACTTGAAACAGAATCTCACATCAGAAACGCAGAATGTACTGCGCAGAAAAAAAAAAGAACCAGAATCCCACATCGGAAATGCAGTATGATTTCCAGGGTAAGCCCCCTTATAAAAGGGAGTACAAGGTGAGGGTTTCTGTCAGAATCCAGACTGTTGTAATGACAGTGCTGTTGGATACTAAATAGCAGAAAAATTCTGCTGAAAAGTTTTGTTTTTATATATATATATATAACAAAACAATACAAATAAAAATAAAATTTTTTATAAAAAATATTTATGCAAAGGCGGCACCTGGCGTGCCGCCTTTGCGGTTAGTTTTTGGGCAAAGGCGGCACACCATGTGCCGTCTTTCCATGGGCGGAAAAACCCTCAAAAGCGGCACATGGTTTGCGGACTTTGGAATGCAAAAAAAAATATTTTTAACCTGGTCGTATTTTAAATTTTTTTTGTTGAAAAAATGTAAAAAAAAAAAAAAAAACTCGGTAATGACCCAGAGTACCTCCAACCAACACCCTGCGATGCATTTTCTGTTCACCACCGGACGTGGCGCAAAGCATCGCGAAAACCCTAATTTCCTCCGGCGTCGAAGCCCTCCGGACTACCCCCTCCCTGCTTTCAGATCTTGACCTACTCGTTGCCCCACTCGTCCTCTCCAACCCCCTCCTGTCGGCCGATTGTTGCTCGGACTTCCTCAACTTCCTGCACAGACACCACTCCCGGACCTCTTACGAACCAGGCATCCGGATTACTTGACTCTCTTTCGCAAGCTATGTCGAGCTGGTAACCCCGGAGATTCCATGTACCTGTTGAATAGCTTCTCTGTCGACGATCACCTTAGATGCCCGGTTTCAGAATTAGCTTCTCGTTCGAAAGACTGCTGGAATGATCGCAGGACCGTTACCATTTTTTTAAACACGCTCCTCAGGGTTTATGCTGTCAATATATTATTTGCAGAGGCTTTTGGGGTTTTTGATTACATGGAGAAAGAGGGCATTGGGGTTGATGCGAGGGCCTGCCTTGCTTGCCTGCGCGCTCTTGCCAAATTCTACGAGGTGGGTTTGTTGCTGAAATTCTTCCGCAAACTGGTGGACGCTGGGATTCGACTCACACTTCCTCCAGAGAGAGTGGTGATCTCTACGCTGTGCAACAACGGGGAGGTTGATGCAGTAAGGAAGTCAATGGAAGAATGCGTTCTCAGGGGCATGAAACCCGATACCTTCGCATACAACAACACACTGATCGGAAGATCAGATTTTGGGAAAGTTGATGAGATCCTCAGATTGACGGAGAAAGAAGCAGTGCCGTGCAATGTGGTCACTTATGCCCTCCTCATCGAGGGGCTCCGGAGCCGTGGCAAGATCGTGGAAGCACACAGACTGTTTGACGAAATGCCTTTGAAAGGCATAGCTCAGGACATTCATGTGTGTACTTCGATCATCAATTGGAACTTCAGGTCAGCGAATGTGAGGGCATTTGCTTTGTTTGATGTGTTGGCTGGCAGAGGGATCATTCCCAATGTCAGGACCTACCGGGCTCTAATCAACGGGCTCTGCAGGTGCCGGCAGATGGAGGCGGCAGAGATTCTGGTGCATGAGATGCAGAGACAAGGAGTAGACATGAACGAGGCGATATTTCTGATGCTAATCAGGGGGTACTTCAAGAGGGGGATGATGGATGAAGCCCTGAGGCTGCATGCTGTCATGGAGAAGAAGGGATTCAAGGCCAATGTGGTTGCCTACAACTCAATTGTTTATGGTCTGTGTTCATCTAAGAGGTACAGTGAAGTGAGAAGGCTGCTTTTCAACATGAAAGAAAAGGGTGTGCCGCAGAATGTTGTCTGCTTCACGATCCTGATTGACTTGTACTGCCGGCAGGGATGGTTGGCCGAGGCGAAGCGGGTGTTGCGAGAGATGGAAGAGAGTGGTGTGAGGCCTAATGTGGTGACTTACAATACCTTAATCGGTGCATATGACCGGCGGGGGATGATGAAGGAAGTTGGAAAGTTGAGAGATGAGATGGAAGGCAATGGCATCATCCTTAACAATTATACATACATGATATTGATACATGTGGAATGTGTGGCTAGAATGGTGGATGCTGGGTTGGAACTTTTCAATGAAATGCCGGTCAAGGGTTTGCCTCGGAATGTGGTTGCTTTTACTGTGATGATATCGGGCTTGTCCATGGAGGGAAGATGGGAGGAAGCTTATGAGTTGTATAAAGAGATGAAAGCAGCGGCTATCGTACCTGATGACAAGGCATATTCCACGGTCGTGGGCAGCATGCATGCAGGTCAGTCTTTCGATTCTTTTTAGTTGAAGGAAACAACCACATGGAAGGAATTCAAAGCGCAACAGCATAAAGAATGAATTGAAACTCAATGACTGGAATTTTGCAGTCAGTCACTCTTCATTGATTCAATGCACGGGCTATGCTAATCTTAATTCTATAAATATGTGAATTAGATTTTCTTGTGTACATTTTTTTGGTAATCTTTTGTTTAAAATCTTTATTGTGATTTTTCTAGGGGTTTGGGAAACTTGTAAATTTTCAATGAATTCCCATTGTAATCTTAAAAAGAATTATAAACAAATTTTACATTGTAAATTTATAACTTTCAACCATGGAAGAACTAAATGCTTCATTATCTAAAGTCACTTGGGATGGATGTCTACCTTGATGTTCTTTGTGGAAGTTTTAGGAGTCTAGTGTCATACTCAAAGAAAGATAAACATGAATTGGATGTTGATGCAAAGACAATAAATGTCTTTTGAGGATCTCTCATAGTTTCAATGTGCATGAAGGTGATAAGATGCATGACATCAAATAGTAATGCGAAACGGACGGGCCGGGGTGGGCCAAACTCGCACGGGTTTGAGCCCGCGCGGGTTTGTCCGCAAAAGCTCGCATATAATGCGAACTAAAAATTTCAAGCCCGCCCCGCCCCGCCCCGCATGAACCCACGGGTTGCCCGCGGGCTTACCCACATTTAAAAAAACTATTTATAATGATTTAAATACTATATTTTTTATCATTCTTAAAAGTATTTGAAGGGAGAAATATGAATTAACAATAATTAGAGTTTTAAGGGATTCTATTGAACATTTTTTTGGGGGCTAATGGTGGCATACGGCGACGCCAATGTGGTGGCGAATTATTATGATAGAAAGTAGGTGAGTGATCGGTGATGGACGATTAATGATAATGTTGGTTGCATGGTGATGTGAACAACTAAACCTGTGAATGAATGAAGTCTCTCCAGGTAATGATTAGTTTCAGAGAAAGCTATTAGTGTTTCCACGAGGTTCTATCCTATTCTCTTAATATCAAAATAAAATTAAATAATAACAAAATTAAATTGACCTAAAAAATATTATGATTATAATAACTCTTATAGAATTGAAATCATGCGCACGAGCGATAAGTTCCATTTTTCAAGAGATGAGTTGACACACAATGTGAATATGGTTAATAATTACGATATAAATAATATAATATCATATAAAAACAATAAATATAAGCGTATTTAAAATTCATATGTGAATAAATGGTGAATTAGTATGACCATTACTGTGAGAAATTATATGTCACTGTTTAACCATGATTTTTTTATTAAAAAAACTAAACTGTTAAAGAAACATATATTGTAAAAATAATATATTTTTTTTAAATCAGGTCCGCGGGCAAGTCCGCACCTGCGCGAGCTCAACCCGCATTGGCCCGCACTCTAAACGGTCAAAATTTTAAGGCCCGCCCCACCCCACATCCACCCCATACCCGCAAAGCCCGCGGGCCGCAGGCCCGCTTTGCATCACTAACATCAAAGACTGCAGAACAAACAGGTTAACATCTATGAAGGTGACACAAAAGTAAAGGAAATCAAGTTTGAAGTATCAAGGAACCAATTTGAGGACATCAAGATGACGCCAACAAAATCTGCAGATTCATTCTTTAACATATTATTTGAAGTAGTTGGATCCATGAGAGGACTTGGAGAATATATTGAATATGTTTTTATATTCAAACCGTGACACCCTCCATGTCACCATTGTTTTAAATATTATTTAATTATGAGCTATTTTTGTACTTTTGGGAGTTAGAGGTTTGAGAGTTTGAAAATGATGAAAACTGGGCTAGTGGCACGGTTAGCGCACGATTATTGCTAACCGTGTAGTCAGGTCGTGCAGGCAGATGGTAGAGGGGCTTCCAGTGGAGCATGCACGATTGGTGCACGGTTCTCTAACCGTGCGACCAAACCATTCAGACTACCCTTACGTATGGGGTGACCCCACACGATGTTGGAATGGTGTATCCTGATCCATTGGATGAAGTTAGACCAACTGCTAGCGGCCCATATTGTATATCAGACCACAACACTCACGGTTCAATCTCCACGATGAGGTCGCAAGGGGCAACACGCCCCCTACTTAGGGGTCTGGGGGCGAAGGCCCCCGACATAATTTTTAGGGTACTGTTGCAATGTTGACTCACTGTAACAGAGCTGACCAACGTTTTTTTGTACCAACTGGTATCAAAGCCCGAGTTCAGAAGATTGAGTTTTGTTTTTTCCCAAATTGAATGATGGCTATGGAAGAAGGCAATGTGAAGATCGATTGTTCTGACGGAACTGATTTTAGTTACCGAAGGATGCAGATCCAAAATTATCTTTATCAGAAAAAAGACGCACTTGCCACTTCTGTGTGAAAAATCAATAGAGATGGAGAATAT
The DNA here is from genome assembly GCA_963277665.1 of Viscum album. Taxonomy (NCBI): domain Eukaryota; kingdom Viridiplantae; phylum Streptophyta; class Magnoliopsida; order Santalales; family Viscaceae; genus Viscum; species Viscum album. Next base: position 1,250,228,773 of record OY728127.1, read on the forward strand.
CGAGTGTGAGCTATTGGATTGACAGGTTCTGGGAGTTGTGCGCCTTACGTTGGAAACAAACGTGACGTTCAACATCAGAGAGGAGAAGACAACTGCCGGGTTGATGAAGACTCTCACAAATTTGTATAAGAAGCCTTCTGAGTCAAAGTATACCTGATGTGATGATTATTCAATCTGAAGATGATTTAAGGGAAGATTGTTGTTGATCACGTCAACGAATTCAACATCATCACAAGCCAGTTGTCATCGGTGGCAATTACGCTAGACGATGAGGTATGTGCATTGGTTTTACTGTATTCGTTACATGATAGTTTGGAAGCTATTGTAACAATCGTGAGTGATTCTTGGGGGAATACAATGTTGAAGCTAAACGATGTGCGAGACTGTTGCGAAAACACCAGGAGTCACAACGATCGATGATTGACAGAAGAGTAAAAGAGAAAAACAAAAGAATGAGAAGAAGATATCGGGACATAGAGATTTATGTGGTTCGCGAAATGATCCCTACGTTCACGGAGAGACAAAAAAATTACTATAGTCGGGAGCACAAAATTACTGGGAGTTTTAGAGCTCTCAAGCATCAGAAACCCTAGCTCGAAATGGGCTAATAGAGAAGATGAAACACTACTTCCCAACCATACAGAAAGTTCGTTGTGTTACAGTGAAATGTGGCTGAAAGTCTGCATCGCTACAATGTCGTGACCACCCAAGTCCAAGCTGCTACAGTGTCAGCTGGAAGTCTGTGGAACTACAGTACTGTTGACTCCAAAGTCCGACCTGCTACAGTAGTCGCGCCAAAGTCTGCACTGCTATAGTGTCCTGTCGGTGTCGGTCGGTCGGCTCTGCTACAGTTGGTCAGAGTTGCTGTAGTGCCTCAAATTTTGGGCCGAGACACTTCGACCCCCGGACCCCCATAATAGGAGCGCGTTTCCCCCTGCAACCCCCAATGAGCTCAATGTGGAGCTCGACCCACGGAGTTGCGACCTGGTGCGCAGTATGGGTCAGAAGCATTCCACCCAAACATCATCCAGAATGGATTGGACTACACCAATCAAACAATGACCTGATCCTCGATGAGGATATCCAGAGAAGAGAGTCAAGCATATTATCTGGTTTTGCTTTGCACATTGAAGGAAGAGGCAGATACACACAACGAGATAAATCACAGAGGATTATCAAAGTCAAGAGGAAAGATGCCAAGACTAGGTAAAGGGGTCTGGTCTTACCTGTTGGATTTGCGGGAAGAAAGGACACGTCAAAGAGTGCAAAGAAAAGCGGAAGGTTCTTGAAACCAATACAACAAACATGACAGCTGAAAGAACTAATGATGGGTTGATGTTAAGCGTTGATAGCCTTATGGACCCATGAATTTTAGACTAAGGGGTATCCTTCCATTTCACATCGAAGAAGAGTTATCTTAATAATTGTGTTTCTGGAAATTTGAGCAAGGTACCTCTTGTTGATGATGAACCCTTGCAATTTGTGGGAAAGAGTGATGCACGGATCATAGCCAAAAATGATAGTTTGCTCATTCTGGAAAATGTGAGGTTTGTTCTTGGACTGAGAAGGAATCTTATTTCTGTTTGGCAGCTTGATGATGCAGGATTTAACACCACATTCACTGGTGGTGCATACAAGATTATCAAATGAGTTATGGTCATAGCTTGTGGAAAAAAAGAAAGGAACCATGTACAAAATGGCAGAAACTTGTATGTACATGCTTGCATCAATAAATTCTGTCAAGGATTCCCAACTGTGACACTATAGGTTAGGTCACAAGAGTGAGAAGGGGATAAAGTCGCTGACAATAAAAAAGAATGTTACCATAGTTGAGGTCAATAGAAGTTGGCTTGTGTGAAGATTGTATATTTGGAAAGCAGAAGAAATCTTTTTCAAAAGGAGGAAGAACACTGAAGGTTGAGAAGATGGACTCGGTGCACACTGATGTTTGGGGTCATGCACGGTTGGTTGGAGTAGATGGCAAGAAGGGGGGGGTAAATTTCCATTTAAAATTTTTTAACCAAAAGCTAAATGTAAAGATAAATTCAAATCTAAACGATATTGAAATGATAATGCTATAAATCGATAAAGTGATTAATTGATAAAATTGATATGTATTGGAAAGTTAATATCAAAGCAGATTAAGCGAGTAAACACAACAGAAACAATCATATTGAATTTATGCAATTATGTGTATCAATGATGAATGATGCAATGCGTAAAATAAAGAGGGAGAAGACGCATTTTGATAAGGAGTTGAACAATAACTCGGTGTGAGCCCCTATGTCTATGTCTCCACCTCTCAAATTGAGAGATCTATGTTATTAGACCCTTGATCTTGTTGGTGATTAAGAGACTTGTCCCTCACAATTATGGTTTGTGAGCACCCTCTTGAGCTTCGCTGGTAGCCAAGGAATTCGTCCCTCACTTTTACAGTAGTGAGAATCCGTTGATGAAGGTGATGCGAAGGGAGATGTTTTCTTTGGCTAATCTGTTACAAATCTACTCCCTAATCTCTTGAAAGGATGATTTTAAAATGAGAGAGGGATTGAGAGTAAGGGTGATAGCTTTTGAGAGATTGAGAATTGAGAATTGGCTCTTTGGGAGAATTTTGAGATTGTTAGCAATTTGGCGCTGATTCAATCAGAGAGCGTTGTTGGTAATCAAGTGTCTCTTCCAAGACACCTTAGGCCTCCTTTTATAGCCTCCAAAATGTTCGAGAAGGATCTAGAAATTATCGGGGGGCATTGAAACTGAAGAAGACCACAATTATGACCATTTGACCATCAATAAAGGCATCCTCAGATTAGCTGTCCCGATGCCACCAGATACCCGATAGCCTCCATTGGGTAGCCTGTGGACCACCTGGAGATCACCGTGCTTTTGAAAATGGCACTAGCGTGCCGGTGCTCCTCCACCGGCTGTGTAGTACCCTCGGTTTCAGGTATGTAACCATTTCCTCATGTTTTTTATGTAAAAAGGGTGTTTTATTGATATGGTGTAGCTTTGAATGGGTTTGATGAATAAAAAGGGGTGTTTCCATAAAAAAAGAGTGTTTCCATAAAAGATGGTGTTTTCATAAAAGTGGGTGTTTCCATAAAAGTGGGTGATTCCATAAAAAAAGTGTTTCCATAAAAGAGGTGTTTCCATAAAAAAATGTGTTTCCATAAAAAAAGGTGTTTCCATAAAAAGGGTAAGAGTGAAGGATGAGAGAGTGTGAGGGACTTAGAAGGAGTTTTGGGGCCAAAAGGAAGGTCACGCGGTCTGTGCACGGTCTATCGGTCTCCTAGGGTTCCAGCTTTCCCTGGAGGCGATTCCTCTGTGCTGCTCCTCTCCGGTTTTATCTTCTCTCTCGCTCGCTCTGGGCTGCGCCCTCTCTTGGTTTCTCTTTCCCTTTTGCTCGACTCCCGGATGGCACTCTAGTTTTCTCTCTATCCGCCTCTTTGTGCTATGACCTTGCATTCCTTAGCTCCACTCCAGGTCAGATTTGGAGCCCGGGAGATGCTGAGGTTTTGGGCTAGCGTTTTGGCGGATGACAGATCTCCAGGCGTTACCGGAGTTGGCCCTTCTTACTAAGGTTTTAATCCCTTGCTCCTGTTTGGGTTTCGTTCCGGTTTCCTTTTTCCTGTTCTTGTTGGTTATGGTTCTTTGTCTGGTTTCCTTTCTTTCGGGTTTATCCATAGGGTTTCATTCCCAAATCCTTTTTCGGAGTTTCGTCCCGCTTTTCTCCCAAATCCTTTTTCTGGTTTCGCTTTCGATTTTCTGATGTTGGCTGTCAATTTTGTTTGTCTTGGTGTTTTTTGTTGGCATGGACGACTTCGATGATGTCGTTCTTTTGTGGCATGGCTGCGATGGTGTTGGCTTCTCTATGCGACATCGTATGGTGTCTCTTGACAGTGGTTTCTGGTGATGATATTCGGTGAAGATACGACGCAACGATGTTGTTCCTAGTAGTGACAGAACGACAAAAATGGAGTATTTTCAACGGGGTGATAGTTTGGTTGTAGGGATCCTTTGTTTTGAATGCTTCGGTCACCGGCTCCGGTGGTGATGGACGACGCCGACGACAGTGCTTGTTCCCGTGCAGATGGCAGATGGCAGATGGCAGATGGCAGATGGCAGGCGACGTGACGCGGGTGACTCTTGGATCGAGGCCCCTCGAGCTCGGTGTTTGTAAGTTTAAAGTTCAAATTTCATTTCAGGATGTTGTATTTTGGATTCCCACTTGATGTCTATCTGTGGTTACCGCTCAGCCTTAAAGCGGCTTTTGAAAATCAAAAAATAATATTTTCAGTCAGATCCTATTTTCTAGGAACATGCTCGTTTTTTGCTCTAATTATTTCGTTTTGGCTTCAAAATGACCCTAATTTGAGATTTCTCTTCCTAGAAGGTTGGAGAACATTTCTCACACAATTTGGAGCCAACCCAGAGCCCTCTCTAGGTGATTTCAATTCCATGTCTCGCGGTAAGTGCCCGATCTTCATCGTTTTTGTCTCATTTTCTTAGATCTCCTTCTCTCTTCTTGTTTTCTTAGATCTACACCTGATATGGGTAGATCTCTGATTGTTAACATCAAATAAAGCTAGTTCTAGTGTTGTTCTTGACAGCGGAGGAGATCTAAGCCGTTTCTTGGAATCTTGATCCGATTCTTGAGGTATGTCACCGTTCTTTCCCGTTTGGTCACGTTTTCTTAGATCTGCTTAGATCTATTTCTCTGGTCCCCTTTCTTTCTCAGATCTACACCTATCATGGGTAGATCTACGTTTTTGGATGCCAAATAATTCAAGATTGAGTCGTGATCTTGCTAGGAGAAGAGATCTAAGTTTGTTCTTGGAGAATCGACCAGACTTCTTGTGCGTTCTTCGTCCGTTGTCGAGTTTCGTCAAAACCTTCAAGCTAGGTGGCTTCACTCATCTCCACTTGCTAAAATTGATTGGCTTAATTTCAAATTGAGTAAAGTGGATAAGATTTATTGTGAAATCTTGGTTTGATATGTGGAATAAATCTCTTTAGTGATGATTTATCGTTTTTGATAGATTTGTGAAATCTTGATAAATTGTTGTGCAAATTGTTTTAGTTTCTTGAATTTAAAATGATGATTTTAAATGGTGGATTCTCTGGAACTTCTAAATGGTTTGATTGGACTGGGGGTTTCAATAAAATGACGTTTTATTGAAATGAGTTGGCATTGTAATGGTTTTAATGAAAAAATGAGTTTCATTAAAAAGGTGATTTTATTGAAAGGGTTGTTTTGACATGATCTTTGGGCATATGTGGTGTGTGTGTGTGTTAATGTTGAATATACGAGGCTTGGTTGAAATATGAACTTGTGCTCAGTGACAAAGGGTTAATGACACATGGGATACAATTACCTTGTGACGACTTGGTAGATCGACGGGAAACCGCTCATGAGTATGGAATTGTCATAACGTAGCATGCATGGTTGGTTGCATGAGTGTGTGGAATGGTTTGGGTATGCCAAAAAGGATATTGTGAAACAGTTTTGAAGCTTTGTTAGTATTTTTATGAAATGTTAGCTTGTTGGAAAAATTGGTTTTAATTGCACTTGTACACTTTTGTTGCAAACAGTTTTGGAACTTAATTATATTTAGTTATAAACTATTTTGGGATTTTTTTTATAATCTTTTTTATATAAATGTTGCTAACTCTTCTATCCTAGAGGCGTGACTAGAGAAGTCATTGGGGATATCCTACTGAGTTTTATACTCACCCATGCTTTGACACTTTTGTGTTTTTTCAGATGTTTTCTTCCGAGACAGGGGCAAAGGAAACGTTTTACACGTTTTTAGCACCACTTCGTGATGCTCGGGCTGTTTGGTGATATTGGAGCATGGGGCATGTAGAGCTTGGAGTCTTGTTTCCCTCGTCTTTGGTTGGTTTCCGCTTCTTACTTTGATATTAGTCGAGTCTTCCGTTGTTACATACTTTGGAGTGGTTTTGATATGAATAAAGTATTTGAGATGTCTTTCTTTTATTCATGCACCATATAGTGAGTTGTTTGGTTATGGTTTGCTTGGTTAATAGTTTTATTATTAAAGGGTAAATCGTCCCCCACTTTCATTGAAATCTTTCAGCATTTATTATCAGCCTTTGACGTCTTGGGGATGTCGCCTAAGGCCAAGTAATTACTTGTTGTGCTCTCAAGCCAATGAGAATTAACGGGTCATTACAAATGGTATCAATTTGTTCGGTCCTTGCCTAATAAGTAGTGATTGATGTTCTTGGTCTTGGTGTCAGCATGTAATGCTCGGTGTGTGTGAGATGTATATAGAGATCAAAAAGAATATAAAAATATATATATAATAACCACACACAATTTCCCAACCTATGGGTTCCAGGACAAATGGTGGTACCAACAAACCCACAAATTTACCCACTTTCACTACTGCCTCTAAATATACTACACCACACAACAACTGCATGCCACAATCCACTGTTATAAATTATTCAATTTTCTAGATTACACATTTTCCTACCAAACCTCATTTAAACAACCCACTCGTTTCAATTATCCATACCATTAATTCATTCATTGATTATTTCTACCACATATCCCATCGTAAATTCATTCATTAACCATTACCATTTCAAATCATTATTATTTATGTAATTATGTTACTATTTGGTCAACTAGAATAACACGGAACATCACAACAATAGATAGTGATTCATCCCCATGATAACAATCCCAAACAACACCACCATTTCATAGACACAACCACATCATTTCCACAACTTCCATATCACCACTACATTCCTTCACAATCACCCTATATAATGGTTACTCATCCCATTACCCATACCAACAACCAAACATTACACCTTCACACATACCACAACAACTATTCCCATAATCACATAAAATTTTCTAGATTTATCAAAGGGTTATCCATTACTTCCATATCTTTATTTTATGGGAATTCTAAAATAGTAGGAAAAATTTTACTTATACCAACATTAATTCAAAGACATATAACACAAATATTGTTAAAAATGACCATTTCCAACATATATTAAGTCTTGTTGGTATAAATTTTAGGTATCAAAGATTAATTTTACAATCAAATATATATGTCGTTATCAATCATTTAATAGAAAAAAATCTTTTACTAATAGTTAAATATGTTGTTTTATCAAATTAATACCAGTAATTGTTGTATCAATAAGTAAATATAGTAAATTAATTACTATTACTAACAAAACATTTACCATTAGAATAATAATATGTAACAAATTATCTAATAATAAAAAATAGTTTATTAATTATTTAATATATTTATTTTATTTATTTTCTCCTAACACGTATTTGTTGGTAAAAAATAGTTTTATACATTTATTTATAACATCTATAATTTATAAATGTTTCATGAAATAATGATATAGAGTATAAAATTATTGATAAATGATTCAAAAAACAATTCCAACACTACATTTACTAATTTAAAGAAAATTGATGCATATGAATTATATATATTTTTTTAAAAATTAAATATTCTTATATTATATTTAGTTATTTATTGTTTTTATTAATTAAATCTCAATGAAATATCTTACACTTAAATCCTAAAATGATTAACTAGAAAGAGGATGGTGGAAGACCTGCATTGGTGTTTGCCTTCACTTCCACCACCTTCTTGTGTACTCATTACATTAGTCATGATAAATTTGTCCTTGAAGGGTAAATATGAAGTAAAATGGACCAATTTTGCTTCCATGATTTCCATCAGGGGTGGCGATGTGAAGATCCATGCTTCTATGGAAATTCCAAGAAGCATAGAATCAATAACATCTATGACATTGTTTAAGGGGTGGGTTATATATATGTTTGAAGGTTATAGATCACTGGTAAAATATTTTAATTTTATTTCAAAAAAAATTCATCAACTTGTTAGGGGTTTTTGGTCTTCGCTTGTTCATTAATTCTCAATGGATGAATGTTCCTTGTTTAAAATAATTTACCATTTAATTTTTTCTTTATTAAGTTCGAGTTTGATATTGTATATTATGGGTTTGGTTGAATATATTTATCTCCCTACATTGATGATGGGGATCAAAGGAATTCATTTTTGTTGTGTTTTCATTCCCAAATCTCGATATGAAGTAAATGTTGTTTCATATTGATCTTGAGTTGGGGTTGATTTTCTATGGAGAAGGTGATATTGTAGATCTGATTTATCAAAGATGAAGATGAGTATAATATATCATTATATCTAATTTAAATAGGCCTTAGGCTTGGAGCTCCTAACACTAGGAATGTCTGAACTGGAACTCATCTTCCTAGCCTTGGGATCCTCTGGAACTGTTTTGGGATTCAAAGGTCAGTGTAATCCCCTCATATATAGAAAGCATTGTTTGTTACCTTAGTTATTTTCCTTCTATTCCATTTTTATTTTATTTTTAGATAATCTTTATTTTAAATTAGGTTAAGAGGGAATACTTACATGAACAATAGGCCCAATCATAAATGACCCAAAGTCTAAGATTCACATAGAACATAATGTTTTTGGCTACTTCTAGCCCTATGATTATAAGGTCCATGCATGTGCCCCTATTGTTTATTTAACATTGCGGGAGAATCATGTTCCCCACATTCATTTAATTACTATTCTACTCATTATTCCCCATTATCCTATCAATTTAGTGACCCATTTAACCCCATTGGTGTAATTTCTATTGCCATGATCATCATCAAGTTTGATCCATACAGATGGAGGCTATTGTAACTATGATATAGGTACACCATGGGCATTTTCTTCAAAATTTCTATTCATAGATGATTCCTTTAAGATAGATCGAGAATCATGTTGGTTTTTTCATTACCAATGACCATGTAATAATCCCCAAAAACCCATCAATCATCATTTTAGTAGGAGTAAATGTAATAAAAATTCCTTATTAAATCAGTTTAAAACATGATACACACATTATAAAGACTTACGTTATCAATATAATGTAATCATCATAATTTAATAAAAAATTTAAATCAATAATATAGAAATAAAATATTAAGCTACCCCTGTTCTGGTTTCTATGTGTTAAGTTACACTTTACTAAATAATCAATTGTTAATGTTGTTTAGTAATTAGTTCAAGATTCTTAAGAGAATTGTATAAGGATTCACATTAGGTTTCAATAGAATTAGATTTCAGATGACTAAAGGAGCCTTAGTCTCCACTCATGTACATAATGTGATTGAGTATTCCAATCACATCGAGGGAATATATTTTTCCTTTAAGTCTTTCTCTAGCTGTGTAATTCAATATGTTTTTATTATTATAAGGGTTTTGATAGTATGGATGAGTTCAATATATGATTACCCTATTTTCTCAATGTGTTGAAACTAAATGAGCATATAATTTGATGTATAGGCTAAATTTTTGTGATGATAGTGAAAATGGGTAACATTATTAGTTTGAGTAATAAAATTGGATGATCTAATAGTTATCCTTGATTATTGAAACATAAAAACCAGAACAGGGGTAGAAATTTCATCACATGTAATTGACTGAAAATATCTAAGGGTGTTTAATAAAATACAAGGGGATTATATGTTAGTTATTAATGTTTTAGAAATATATTATTTGATTTTGAAATGTATATAATACCCAATGTTCATTTTATAAATTTTATAAATATAAGGAAGCTCAAAATCAAGGTAATAATTTATGGAAGTTGTATTATATATTAAAATTTTGAAGCATAATATTCTATTATGAATATTCGGAATAAAAATGAAAATTTCAATCTCATATGGATCTGATAAAGGAAAATTATAATAATATTACTTTCCTTATATTAAAATAGAAGTTTTTCGTAAAAAAATAATATTTATGAACAATACAAGAATAGGATTTTGATACACATGGTTTATGGTTCATCATATTCTATAACATGTTTAAAAATAAGATGAAAATTAGAAGAGTTTTAATCAGGATAAAAGAGTTTAACTAGGATATTGTTTTAAATATGAGGGAAAGACTTCCCACCACTATTAGTGTAATATTTTAAATAATAAGGACTTATTTTCATTAAAATGGTTTAAACCCTTAGAATACCATATAGGATATGGATATTAATGGTTTATCCATTAAATAAACACACATAAAGAAGTTAATGTTATTTCATAGACATAAAAAAAATTTTGTGTCTTAAAATGATATTTTAAGAATAATATAGTTTTGAAGAGGCTAGTGAGAGTATGTTTGGACAATGATAATTTTGAGTGAAAAAAATAAAATATTATTCTAGTCAAATTTCTATTGAATGTCACTTAATATCATAAATGTATTTAGGATGTTATGGTAAATAATTATATTCAAATTGTTAAATTTATTTACCAAAGTGATCATAAAGGAAATTTTCTAATGGGAATGTTCTATGAATTATGATGATGAAGAAATAAAAAAGGGTTATACATATACAACATAAGTTATTAACATCTTAACATTTGAGGTTGTAGAGTAAAGTAGTTTGAACACTATGTTCAATGCGTTTATCATTAAAATATGATTTCTGTATATCTATATTATTCAAAAAACATTCTTTACATATTTTATTATCAAAAGTAGTTTAGTGGGAAGTTTTTGTTAGACAGACACATAGAGATGTGGCAATAATTATATAGAGATGTAATGAGTTTAAAAATATACTAAAAATTTAGTGAACATAAATAATAACTTATATTATATCATATATGGTATGATTATACATGAACTTATATATTGCTTTTTTACTCTTTTTCAATGATTTAACAGATATAAAATTTATTATGATATAGTAATGGAAATATCAGATTTAACATTTTTTCACTTTGGCTACATATTATATGAAGTGAAATGATAATTAACCACTCAAAGTAGGATATTAAGCTTTTCCAAATTGATATTTATCATGGAGTGTTATAAGTTGTGATAAAAAATTTAATTTATCATGGGTAGAATTTTATATAGATATATAGAATATTCTCATAGGGCAGAAAATGAGTTTGGTTCACTAAATTTCCTTCCAAGTGTACAAAATGAAGTGACATACACTATTTCTTTGGTGTGATAGGGTTTAATGTTTCATATTAAATCTCCATAACCAATTTTGAAAAGATACATAGCCTGATAACCTTTATACATTTATTCCATTCCTATAAAATCATTTTGTCTTAGATAATCAGGGTTTTGGGTTTGTTGTTGATAATTTCATCACTAGAGACTTCACCAATATGAGATTTTTTCTCTCATATTAAGGGTATGACATTTAGTCCCTCTATTGAGGTTGACAAAGGGAGTGTATGGTCATAACTAGATAAGGTATATGTTGTGTGTTTATCTATTTAGGTTATGGGTATGTGATGTGATCATCCACTTAGATAAATGAAAAGTTTCTGGCACTAATCCCTTTTTTTACATTGATTTTGTTTTTTGAAAATATGATTAAGGGTGTGTAGTTGATGTGATTATTTGAGGATATTTATGGAATAAATCTATTTGGAAGATAGACCACATGTTATAACCCTTTAGTTTTCATTATAGGATGTTCTTGGTTTTGAAATTCTACACCACAGTTCACTTGGCTATGTCATAGTGGTGTAATGGTCAGTTGTGTAGTGGTAACTTCATTCTTAGGATGTAGGAGACCACATCACATATCCACTTATTAAGTTGTAATAAATTGTGGTTTGAGAAAAAAATGGGCATCCCATTAGCTCGGTCTATCCACGTAACCAGACACTTAGAGGCATCCTACCAAGCTCAAATATAGTCTCAATTGAATGTGGTAGTGCAGGTGAGCACCTATGTAGGATTGTACAAGTGCGTGTGAAAGTGAGTGTGAGTGTGGTACTATGTATAGGGGTAATGGTTCTTGGACTCCCATGTGTGGGGTGGAACTAGAGTCTATAGGCAAGAAGTGGTGCAATTCAAACTTGAATGAGTGATTTAGTGGTTTTTAGGATTATTAAAAAGTGCACATTCAAAGGAATGTCCAATATAGGACTAGGATCATGTAGGCTACATCATAATATTTAATGCACTCTATAGAATGTTGAAGGAGTTTGAAAAAAATTTATATTGAGATTCTCTATAGTGTATGAAACCACCCTCTGACAGGAGATCCTCTAAACATAAATGTCACTAATGTATTAAAAGTGATTATGTCATGAGGGATAGTTTATATAACAGTCATGTGGAAAAGAAGATGATCATACCATAGTTATGTAGTGTGATTTGGATAGTGTGAATGAGGCAATGTGGATGGATTTTTGTTTCCAATCCTATAGGGTTAATACCATAAGGAAATTTCCATGCCATACTTATTTTAGTGAGACACCACATAAAAGTATATCATGTCAGGATCATTGGTTGGTCATGGAGGAGATAAATGCGTAGGTTTTGTGGATCTGGTCAATAGGATGTCACACCATAGAGAAAAAAACCATGACTGTAGAAATTGATTGAGCCCTATTATGTGTCATAGTTAATAAGGTTATGCCTTGGTGAAATCATAGAAAATAGGATCCTAAGCCATATTGAGTGAGACAATTATAAAACTAGGTAGTTTTTAAAAACCTGGAAATTCATACAATATATTTTGTCTTAAACATTAAAGATTCTAAAGTAATGTTAATATTTATTAACGGAAATATTGATGTGTGGGTGACACATCAAATGATTCTAAGACGAGAGAGGAATAATTATATGATTTTATCCCATTGATCAGATTATTATTATTGTATTCCCTACAACTATATATAGCAGTTTGAGAGACATAAAAGAGAAATATTTCTTGTAAGTCACATTGAATCTCTCATAGAATAAATAAACAAGGGATTTCTAAGATTGCTGGAAAATTAAAGTGATAATGATGTTGGAGGAGATTCTAAGAGCTTCATCTCCCTAGAACATAACAAGTGTATATTTAAGAGACACACCATTATATGTGCATTTTCATAAATTTATTTCATAAAGAAAATATTTTTTTGTGGAAGGAGTAGTGAGTTCCTCTTTGTGATGAGAGATGGTGAGACTTTATAATTTACTTGAATAGTGAGTTTGGAGGGTCTATGTGACTACAATATTGTGTAAAAAAATATAACTAGTGTTCATTAATGTTTGAGTTTCATTGGAATATAAATTTTTCATGCTCCTTGGACAAGCTCGGTTAGGGTGAACTAAGTAAAATCTCTTTTTTTATTACCTTCATTGCTCATAAAAATAAAGGGACATAAATGAGTATTTATCTCATTGTGAGAAAAATATTGAGATCAATGGATTTTAGTTTTAAAATCAACATTTCCTTCATTCATCACCTCCCCCCATCCTCAAGAGAATTCTCTTTGATAATAGAGATAAAATTTGTATCAAAGTGGATGGTTTTTAGGGTGATGTTTTCAGTCTTTCAAAAGCATGGAAATTGTAGAATTTTTTAAAAAAAAGGAATATTGGTTTTAAATGTAACAAGTTCTAGTTATGAAATAATAGGATTTGGTAATACTAATATTTGGGGATGTAAGTTCACACAAAAACCATTCATAGTATATGAGTGAAAAACTCATTAATAGGATTTGGTCTGATTTGAATGTAATCAATGCATTAGGGGAGAATTGTCCAACCCTAACTACACTGAGTTATTGTACGGAAAACATATCATGTTTTGGGGTAAAAACTCATTAATATTTTCAAAATTTATTCTAAATTATTAGAGGCAAAGTTGAATGTTATGTGAAATAAATATGAAGACTCAAGGAAGAGATCCACTAAATCTATTGTTGGGCTCTTTTATTATTTTAATTCTCTTGAAAAGGAAAAATATGGACTTAGGGAGATTATTGATGATGTCATGGTTTTTAAATGAATTTTGAGGAGACTACCTCTATGGTTTAATGTGACGGTATAACTGCTTAAGTAGAAGGATCCTCAAGAATTATCTCAAGACAACCTTCACAATACACTGGTCCTGTATGAAATGAGGAATTATGACAATGAAACAAGGGTGAAGGAGAAATAATTGGAGGATAAATTCAAAGCGATGAAGAATATTTCTATTAAGTAATATTCATATGAAGATGCAGTCTATAGAGTGATATATTTCCATTCCTATACTATTAATTAGGGAAAAATTCAAAGGTAATCTTCCACATGCCTTCTTATATTGTCGTAAGGTAGGACTTCTCACTCATAAGTGATTTAAAGATACTCATGATGACCCATATGATGAATAAATAAAGAAACCTTTTAATGGTGATAGAATCAGGAGAAAAATGTAATGAATATTCTTAGAGAATAATTTATTATCTCATAAATATGAAAGCTCTAATGAGATAGGAGTAGAGGAGGTTGTGGATTTCAAGGACTTTAGTGATGGTTCTATAGTTACTATTATTGGGTTTTCAAAAGCTCTTGAGAATGACTCTAAAATTAATGAATTTGAGGGTAGATTCAATATTTATGTTGATCACAAGGTATACATTGAGGAACCTGATAGATATATGGATAAAACCAAAAAAGAAAAATGAAATTTTATATTATTACAAACTTTATATGAAATAGTAGGAGGAAGAAACGTCATAATTGAAAGTAGAGATTTAAAAAATGAAATCTATAATTTCTAAAAACATTAAAAAAATGATCTATATCTAAAAGTGTAATAATAGGATTGAATCATAGATATCATTAAAATACAGTGAAATAAAATGTCAAAATAACTAAAGAACTCAAAAAGTCTTGGTTTAGTAGCGAAAGTGTGAGGATCAAAAAGTCTCTTTACCCACAACACTGTATCATGGTATTGCAATAAAATTTCCATCAATAAAGCTATAAAAGTCCCTAAAGTGACTAGTTAAGAGTTTATTCCCATCCCACATATTCATCATCCTAAAAAAAGGGACATACATAATGGATTATGATCATAAGGAGAATATATCTATAGATTTTTCTAAACCACAAGCATCAATTCCCTAGAGTAAAGTATATTTGGGAGAAGCTAGATGGGCTAATAGTCAAGTAGAATAGGATAAAAATAATGACATTAAAAATTATGTTTTACTTTTTTATAAAATTTCGGCATATTCAGTATGTGTTATCTATTATAAAAGTGTTTTTTAGAGAGAAACAATGCTAAAAAATGCATGTATTTTTTTATCATTATACTATAATTTTAATGTTTATTTCATTTTATGTAAAGGTTTTCGACAGCAGTCATATTATTTTTCCTCAGGGGTCTATTGAGGTGTGACTTATGAGACACAGAAAGAAGGAAATTTGTAGTTGGGAACTTCAAAAAATACATTGGAAAATGAAAACAGATTCCTAATTTTGAAAGATGAATATTAAATTGTTAAATAAGTGGATAAGTAAGAATATTAATCATTAATATAAGTTCTTAAATAGTCATGGATTAAAAAAAGAAAATATGATAATGAAAAATTAATAATATTTATTTGGAAGAAAATATAATGTATAATATCTTTGTTCTAGATATCAAGTGTACCCAGGGATGATCTAAAATGAAAATATTATCACAGGAATCAAATATGACAAAGGTGGAGTAGTCAGATTCATTAATTATGAGGGACTAAAATTAATTGGCTCTAGGAAGTCTAAGGATGATGGAACAGATCATAAAAAAAAATTATGTGATCCTTATTAAAGGTCTTAGGCATAATCGTCTAAGAAAGATTCATTTATGTGATTCAAGTCATGTAGTTGAATTTAAAAAGAACAGGTGCCCTATTAAAGTTATAGATAGTCCACTAGGTCTTTAATGAAGATAGACCAAGGAGAATATCAATCTTATTACTGAGAAAAAGTGGTGTATGTTTCCATGGAATAAGAAAATGGGTTGTCAAAAAAGAGACTCATATATTTGGGAAAACAATATTTGGAAAACATGGACAATAATGATTGATCTTGTGATTTCCTTAAGCTCATATGATAAAATACTCAAACATGTGATTCTTATTAAAAGGGAAATACTGTATAGAATAATAATGAGATAAAGAAATGAAAATTAGCAAGAATGTTAGAGATTGTAGACATGTATTTTTTCAAAATGATGAATCCTAAATCATTATATGGAAAAAGGTATTATGCATTATTTATTAATGTTTTTATTGGGTTTTATTTCATTAGATTGATTGCACATAAAACTGAATAATTTAAGTGTATCACTCGATACCAAAGAGAAGAATAAAAGTTTCTTCGTGAAAAAAAATAAAAAGTTTCACACCAAAAACAATAAAAAATTCAAAAATAAAAAAGTAAAATAATATCATGAAAAACATGAAATTCAATATCATGTGTCAGCAGTGAGGGCACCTCAATATAATACAGTTATTGAGAAAACAAATTTTATTTTCAAAAAAATGACTAAGATTATGCTTATTGAAATGTCCATATCATATAAGTATCTAAAAAATGTTTTTAATAGTGGTTTATATATCCAACCTGACATATTCATGTCAAAATGAGGATAAGAATCAATAAAAAATCTACTATATAAATATGTTAACACTTAAATATTTTTGTGTTTTTTGAAGAATGTGTTATTTTCTTGACAAATAAAAGAATATAAATTTTTAATCACATATATATGAATGTATATTTCTTTTATATTCATCCAAAATAAAGGTATATAGTTTCTTTAACAAATAGATGGGTAAAATTATTGAATTTTTTCATGTTCCTATAACTGAAAGTGAGAATATTATAAAAATAAACCTGTAAATTTAAGAAACAAATGGGAATAAATCCCCAAGAATCAACCCATTTTTTAGAAGTAAATTGAATAATATGTTCCTAGATTAGGTGTAGGTGTTTTAAAAAAATCTAATGATATATCCAAAGATAAGGGGAACATGTAAGGTATAACAACTTCAAGAAGACATTCCAATAGTGAAGAAATCACTAATAACAATATCATTGGTGATAGGTCAAATCTGGTTCAAATAATAAGAATGAAGGTAGAGTAGAAAACTTTATTAATTTTTCATTTTGAACCAAAATAATTTAATAAATATGGAATAGTTGAATGTTGGGTCACAGTGATTCATGAGAAGCTTAACCTGAATTTGAAAACAAGACTTGGGAAGTTGTATTAAGGCTAAAAAATAAGAACATGATATGAAAAAAAGAATTTTCTAAAATAAATTCAATGAATATAGAATAATTAAGAAGAATGAATCATTTCTATTCTATATAGTCTATTACCAGATCAATGGAATTTACATTGATGAAACATTTTCACTGATGGGTCATCTTGAAACTATAAGATTATTTTTATATATGGAAATGAAAAATCATTTTAAATTATATCAAATGGATTTAAAATCATTTTTCTTGAATTATATCCTTGAATAATAATTCTATATTGAGAACTCAGATGTATTTCTCATACATTAATATGATATCAATGTGTATCGATTAAATAAATCATTATATAGGAAAAAATATGAACCAAGAGCCATGTACTCATAACATGACTAGTTCCTAAAAACATGGTTACATTAGATGAGGAGTTAATCATCACATCTAAATCAATAAGAAAGAAGTATAGTGGATCATGGTGCTTATATATATTGATAAAATCATATTTGGAGTCTCAAATGACACACAATGCAGGTAGTTTCCATACTATTGCGGTATGAACTTGATATTTCTATAATTGGTAAATTATACTTTTTACATTCTCTATATATGACTCAATGAAATCCTGGTACATTTTTCTCCCAAACTAAGTATTCTTTGGATGTATAAAATTTGTTTCAAATGAATGATTTTGAACCAATAATGAGTATTCTAGAGTCCTGGATGAAATTTTCAAAATATGACGAAGGTGAAGAAGTTGATGTGACTCTATATAGGCATATTATTAGTAGTCTACTTTACATGACATCCACTTGATTGAAAATTGTGGTTGGCATTTTTTAAGCTTCCTTTTATCATTTTTTTCTAAAATAAAGTCACATAATGGTTTTGGGATGAATACTTGGATACATCAACTAAATAGTGGACTTTAGGCTAAATTATTATAGATATTCATAGTAATAAATAATAGGATATATGAATGTGGATTGGGAAGGTTTAGTTGATGGCTGAAAATATACTTCTAAATTTGTGCTCTACATAGAAAAATAATTAATTTCATTGAAATGTAAAAAAAAAAAGAAATATTTCATATCCTTAAGAAATGTAGAGTCCAAATATGTCATGGAAGCTCAAGCTTGTAACCAGTTGATATGGATGCAACAACAAATTAATATATTTTCATTTATAATACCATTAATTTCTAATATATTATTACCTTTAAATAATTTAATGTGTTTGATAGGTTTCTCCATATGCAACACCAAACTAAAAATAAAATATGATATATTTTAAAAAATATATAAATATTAGGTATGCTCATTAAAACATAGTCATTGAATTATTAGGATTGAATAGGAGTAACCTATTTGTGAGATATTAATAAAAAGAAGATAATTGATACTTTTAATAATAATGAAATTTACTTAGTATAAATAAATAACTAAGAATATCATTTTATTCTTATAAATGTATATTTATAAAATTGTTTTTTTAATTCAAGAAATTAATTATATTATGGTTATACAATAATAAAATAAAATTATAATAAAAATAAAAAATTACCAGTAAATTAATTATTAATTGATAAAAATTAATAATAAAGTGTGGTTAACAATTTTATTTAAAAAATCTAATATGAATAGTTATCCATAGTATTTTAGGATTTTATTTAAATATTTAATTATAAAATTATAGAAATTTAATTTCACAAAATGTGAATTATTTTAATATTAATCATAATAATATAATATTTAGATGAATTTTATGTATTATTCTTAAAGAATATGGATTTTTAGGTGAATAATGAAAAATATTATTTTTATAAATAACATAGATTTTATGAAATTATTAGTCTATAAGTATGAATTATAAATTCATGAATCCTTTTTCAAAACCCAAAGAAATATTTTATAAATGAATTTATAATTTTTTAAAACATTTTTTTCAATATAAAAACACATATTTGATATTTTATAATAGAAGTAATATTTTCTGCAAAAATTGTTTTTTATAAACTATAAATTTTAATTTTATAATTAATTTTTATCACATATAAAAACATAATAAAACTAAATGGTTTTAAAAATTATAATAATTTGGTCTAAATTATCTAATACTGGCCACATTATTTTTTGAAAAAATTATTATGTTACCTTAGGTAAATACTCGTTACAATGGTGGAGCTAAAATAGTAGAAGTAATAATTGAAGGGATAAAAGGATTGAAACATGACAAAAACCTGTCTATAATTTATTTTATGATGTTTTTATTGACCATATATCTTTAAAATCCATTATTTATCTATTTTTAATCCACTTTCTTTGAATGTGACTTCCCATTGTTGAAAACTATTGATCACTTACAAAAATGTCATTTATTTTCACTTATAAAAGGGGAACTCTTCTCCTCAATTACCCTCACACCATAACCCAATTATTTCATCCCAAAATATTTCCAATCCTCACCTAAAAATTCTTAAACACATTAATGACGTTTTTTTATTGTCAAAATACCATATCTTAAAGCCTTAAACCCCTTTGCAAAGGATATAATCCAAAAAGTGAGTTATAAATTTCAAACTTATCCTTTCATTTTATATTTATTTTTGTGAACTTATTATTCCTCATATTTTACTTTAAAATATTAAAATGATAACGTATATATCATTATTATACTGGTATTTAATTATAATGATGGTACATTCATTAAGAACACTTTTCCATTCCTATTATGAAAAATGAAACTTCCACTTGTACGTTGTGCAGACTATGACCTCGACTGCGCAACAAGTTTCATTTTCCATCACAACCATAAATTTATGGTCATAAGGATAAAATTAAGGAATAAATATTATTAATATTATATCATTACAGTTCTATATTGAAATTTTTTTGAACCTATTAATGATATTATCCACAAATGATTATTGTTAATTCAATGGTTTAAAATGATCAAACTAAGAAGAAATGATCTCTTATTTCTATGTAATGAATTTATATAAACTATACTATATTTCTAATAATTTAAAATTATAATCTATTACAATATTATACACTAAATTATATCATTATTCTTATATTATAATGATGTTACAACTGAACCACCTCATAATCACCCATTTATCATGGTAGGTTCACGTTGGAGTCAGTTTAACAACGTACATGAATAATAGTATGAATTTATATAATTAATGACTATGATAACATATTTACTTGTGTAATATGATATAAATATAAAATACAATTTTTTGGGATGTTTATAATAAAATTTAACTCATTAATTAAGAAAACTCCATTTGTATGTTAAGAATCGCTAAAACAAGATCATTACTAATTTCATCTTCATGGTTTTAACCAAACATACTATGGAATGAAACTATACCCTTCATAAATATCATGGAACATTTATTATTGTTAATTTAATTATTCTTTAATTGTCATATTCTTAAAAATAATATATACCAACACTTTTCTTATGAAATTAGTTAAAATGGATAGAGATTACATACACTAGGCGTTGAAAATTGGTAAAAACTAACTAATATATATATATATATGGATTATAAATGGATATTTTTATGAATAATTTTTTTAAGTATTTATTAAATTAACTATATTTTTTGTATTCTAGATATTTGGTTCATGTTTAGAATGAATCAGACCAAGGTAAGGGTATTCGTCTCAAATTCCTCTCTTTGAGACGTGTTTACTATTATACACCAAATTTCATTTATTTTCTATATATACTGCCAATTTTAGATATCATATAATGAATTATATTTAAATTAGTTTAATTTATTTTCAATTAAATTACATATCATTAAAGGGGTTTTGATTGAAATTTTACTCATGCTGCAAGGGTTCTCTTGGTCTCAATTCTAATCTTTGGAGACATGTTACATATTATGCTAAATGCTTCTTTTGAATGGTGTTATATTGATTTAATATACCATGAATTTTATATAATTTATTTCATTTCAACTCATCAGATAAACTAACCTGAATCAAGTTCTTTCCTTCATGTATCTTTTGACTCAAGAGTTACCACAGTTTTAAGAGTTTTCGATAACTCAATTTTCATTCATTGAATTATGATCATTCACCTAAAAATATTTCATATAAGGTGGGTATATTTTAACCTTTAATTATATTATGTATTATTCTATCCTTTTATACATTTTTACCACATAAACCCATTTTAAAATATTTCATTGATTAAAGAGTTTGTTTCCCATATGGTATATTGATAATTCAAATATCTGTTATTTTAGTTATAATGTGTCACATTGAACTTATTTATTACATGATGGGGTTATCCAATACAAATATTTAATTAAATGTAAATTTATAATAATATTTTGGTAAATTAATTTTAAAAATAGATAATTTTTTAACTCTTTTTACAATGTGATTTTTAAACAATTTTTTAGAAAATAATAATAAGGTTTTTTCCATTCACTTTCACATGTTTTGTCTTACTCTCCTCATTTATATAAAATAAACTTTATGTCATTTAATAGATATATTATTGGATATTATATTTAAAATTACAGGTTTTCTAAGGATTTTACATCACATTTTCAAAAGTTAACTTTGAAAGCAACATGTAAATTTGTATTTTATGTCAATGTTAAAAATGTTTTCTAAATGTTCTTCTTGGTTTTTTCTTCTATTTACCTAATAATTTTAAAAATAATTTACCCAAATATGGTTAATGTTTCAATATTTTTAATCTAATATGTAAATATATTTATACTATTATTTGATGGATTGAACTCACAGTATCAAACTATTTGATTCTTGATATCTTCTATTATGATATTGTTTTAAGAATTATTTTTGTGATGGTGTTTTTCATTTATGTCAACACCCTCCTATGTTTCATTTGTTTCATTGGGGTTATGTTCTTCTTAAATCATCCATGTTATTCTATGTATGTATTATTATCATGTTATTATATTATTAACTTATATGTAAACTCATTGTTCTATATGGTGTCAACATCACATTTTACATATTTCAGATTGGATGATGTTCAGATAGATAGAATGTTATTCTATTGTCATGGGGATATGTATTTTTGTTTTGTAAGTTGTTATTCCAAGACAAATTATTATTTTAATGTTAACTGTCTATTGTATGTTTATTAACCTTCTTTCACTCTATTGGTTATGATCATGTTATCCATTTTATTAACATGGGGAAAATTATTGATATTTTTTAGGATTATTTACTAATAATGTGGGTTTATTATGTATAGACATTTTAAATCATTCAATATGAAGTTATATTTTTTTTATTTAGTAATTCGTTGCTTATGGAATCGTTTGAAAATTATTATTGCATCATGTTGTGAATGAATCAAACTTAATTTGAAGAAATGTGGGACCTAAAATTATATACTCTTGATGAATTGATAAGTCTCATGAGGTAAAATATGTTGGGTTTTATTGTATACTTACTAACATAACAGAATGGTGTCTTGGAGTAGGACCTTGAAAAAATGTTTTTAATGTCTGTCATTACTCATTCCATTAGTATGAGATTGGTATTATTGGTATCTATGTTTTCATTAATTTTCATGGATATATCATGTCATATATTTCTATTGATTATGGCTTTATATTGTTTACTTATTCCTACAGTAATATTTATTCCATGTTTATTTCATTATTACCTTACTCATATGGTTTTTGTTACATAGATTTTCATATCACACATTTCTTATGGTTCCATTTTTTAGTTTATTATAGAAATTAGTACATATGGCATGTTTAGAAGATTAGTACATGGGAATGAATTTTTGGGATATTTTGAAGACACAATATGGATTAATCAGTTTTTTATATAATGAAAAAAATGTTTTATATAAATAAAATTTGATTTTATAGTTATTTTTTTCATAATTCCCTAAATTTATAAACCTAAAAGGTCTTATGAATGTATGGAATGAAATATTTTCTTTAAGTTTCCTAATTATAGGATAGTTATTTTCAAGGATCTATAGTTGATATCAAAGCTAGTATATAACGTATGTGTTCATGGAACTGAATCTAGGAGAGTGGGTTTGGAACATCATAGTTGGTATCATAGTATAGTCCAAATAAATTATGATATTAAGATGTGTTTGGAGGAAAATTTAATTTTTGATATGTTAAGGTTGATCAAAATTTAAAAGGTATAGAAAACCCTTTTAGATATTATATGATTTATTGTTAAGTTAATAATTCATGTTTTATTTTTTTATTAGGATAAGATAACGTTAGTGAAACCATTTGGAATAAGTTTATGCAAGAATTGTAAGTGTAGGATAATATCCTAATATTTTGCTAAATTATATATTGTGTGACTTTCTTGCCAATTACATCACAATCTGGATACTACAAGTGAATGGAGGATTTGGAGAACATGTACCAATGGGTAATAACAATGAAAATGTAAGATTTGGTATTAACTCAATTTTCACCTGGTTCTTGATAGAGGTAAAACTACACACCTGGTTTGACACTCTTAAGTGGTTTTCTTTGGTTAATCCACATTCACTTTATGAACAATTATGATTGTTTTGAATATTTTTATATTAGATAACCGAATTGAAAAGTTTTCATGGATAACATAGATTGATACATAATGATTTATAAGTTAAATTACATATTAATTGATATTTTCATTTCTATATAAGGGAAAAGTTGTATTTTGAGATCATATATTTCAATGATTTTAGGTATAGAATATTCTAATCAAGTTCATGACAAATTGGGATCACTCTTTTGAGGATTTTATTTATAGGTATAAGATAACAAAATTTAATGTAGCATTGGTAAAAATAAGATTAATTAAGAATAAACTGAATTAATTATTGGTTAACATGATGATAACATTAAAAGTTTTTAAGTTTTTATCCCTTTTATTTTATTGATTGTAAAAATTTACCTCTTTTGTTAATGTTTCATCACTTAGGTCAAGATTTTTTGTTTTATTATTGGCTGGAACTAGAAGGAACCACTGGTATGTGGGAAAATGCAGAGTATTCTTGAATGAAAAACCCATCAGAATGGGAGCTAGAGTGAAAAACCTTATGATAATTCCAAAATGGATATTAATAATTCTTATTAAAAATGTGAAAAAAGGTAAAATAACAAACACACCAAAAAAATAAGGATGGAATTTTATAGAAATTTGGGTGATAAAGATGATAAAGGAAAGAAGATTAAGTTTCCTACATGTAAAAAAATGTGGGAATAAGCATCGGGAAAATTGCCTTAAAATGATAGGTAAATGCTATAAGTGTGACGATGAAGGTCATCAGACTCAAAATTGTAAGGTAAAGATAGGATATAAAAAAAAATTTAGGATCGATTGCAAGAGTGTCATCTATTATGTGACTCAATATCTCATTCCAAGGGCCACTGAGAAAAATAGTTTCCAATAACCTTGTGAAAATTAAAAGCCTATGAATCTACAACTAATGTATCAAAGAGTGAGTTTTCAATCTCGATTTTCTAGTGTCTTATTTTATTTAATTTTTCATCAAGTATGGTATAATGAGTTATAATGAACATCTTGTTTGGTATGATTGTCAAATAAATCATTTTCAGGTTTGTGGGAAGTTATTCCTTATTGATCTTGATATTCTTAACCTAGAAGAATTATATGTGAAATTTCAAATTAGTTATTTCTCTTTATAAATTTATTATAAAAATTTTTCATAAAGAGAAATCTCATTACACATCCTAAATAACCCAGTGATCATCTAATGGTGTATTGTTAATTATGAGTTCCCTATAGAAATTATTATGATCTTATGAGTCAAATTTTGTGGAGATATTTTATTTAAGGGGAGATAATGTAACACCCAATAATTTTAATATATGATTACGTTTAGTAAGTCAATGTGTTTGGTAGCTTTCTCCACATGAAACCCAAACTAAAATGAAACCATGATATATTTTAATAAAAATATAAATATTAAGTAAGACTATTAAAACCCATCCACTGAATAAGGGGGAATGATTTTGAATAAATTATTTATGAAATGTTAATAGAGAGAAAATAATGGAAACTCTTGATATGAATGAATCTTAATTAGTATAGCTAAAACAACTAAGAAAAACATTTTATGTTTATAAATATATTTTTATAAAATTGAGGTTCCATTTCAATACACTAATTGTATTTTGGTTAGAAAATAAAAAATTATACTTATAATATGAATATTAGATTACCAAAAAATTAGTTAGTAATTGATAGGAAATTATAATAAATAATAGTTATGATTTAAAAATACTATTTTCTAAAATGAACAGTTCTCCAATATATTTTTTGGATTTTAATTAAATATTTAGTTATATAATTTTATAAATTTAATTTTTGAAAATTTACATATTTTTTATTAATAATAATAATAATAATTTAATCATAATATTATTTTTTTGGATTTTTCTAAAAAATATTGATTTTTAGGTGAATAGTATAAAAAATCTATTTGTACAAATAACATGAATTTTATAATATTATTAGTATATAAGTATGAATTGTATATTCATGAAAATTTATTATAAGACCAAATATAAATTTTTATTTTTATTTATAATTTAATAAAAATTGGTTTTAATTTATAATCTCAAATTTGATACTTTAGAATATATGTTATATTTTCTCAAATATTATTTTTAATACATTATACATTTTTATTTTAAAAAGAATTATCACTTTTATATTTTACATAAAATGTAATCAGTTTTAAATTATAAATCAGTGGGTGTAAATTATCTAATAAGGACCACTTTATTTTTTTGGCATAATGATTAAGTTATCATAGTAAATCCTAAAATGCTATAAGTAATAATTCAAGGGGTAAAGGGAATGAAATGTGATGAAACTATTTATATTATTTCATCCCTTTTCACTTATAAAATGGACACTCATCTCCTCTCATCCCCTCACACAAAACCCCAATTATTTTAAACCAAAATCTATCCAATCCAATTTTATACATTTCAAGACACCTTAATGGATTTTTTTTCTTTTCAAAATACTATCCGTTAAAGTCTTAACCCCCTATGAAAAGGATATAATCCAAGAATTGTTTTTTAATTTTTAAACCTCTCTATTATTTTTCTATGTATTTATGTGAAATTCATTCAAAACTTTAATTTTAGAATATTAAAATGATTATATTAGTATAATAATTAAAATGGTATATTATTATAATTATTCTATATGAATTAACCACTATTTCCTTTCTCCATTAAGAAAAACAAAACTATCATTCATGTGTTGTGCATTTTACCACCTCCATGACGCAATGTGTTTCGTTTTCCTTCACCGACTTACATGGATGGTCATGAGGATGGTATTAATGGTAAAATATAGTTTTTATGATATCATTAAGGTTTTTTTGAAAAAATTAATAACCTATTATAGATATGATCATCAAATGATTATCATTAATTCAATCACATAAAACAAGATAACTAAGAGAAAAATGATATCTTATTTCTATTTAACAACCTTTTATAAGTTTTATTTTATTTCAAATTATTTAAAATTATCATATATCAAAATAATATACACTAAATAATATCATTATTATTCTATTATAATGAAGTTACAACTAAACCACCTCCTAATCATCCATTAATCAAGGTAGGTCCATGTTTGGGTTGGTTTGACCACTTAATTGAACAATAATTTGAATTTATATTATGAATAACTAATAGAACATATTTAACAGAATAATATGATATAAATACATAAATATTTTTTTTAAAGGTTTTAACATCATTTTACTCATTAATTTAGAAAACATATTTTGTTCGTTAAGAATTTCCAAAAGATGCTCCTCGCTGATTTGATCATCGTGGTTTGTAACAAAAAATACTATAGAATTAAATTATACTCTTTATAATTAGCATAGAATATCTTTTCAAATATCTTTAATTATCTTTTAATTATAATATTTTTAACAAAAATGGATTCCAACATCATTTTTATGAAACTAGTTCAAAGAGATAAAGAGTACTTACACCCAGTGTTGAAAATAGGTAACAAATATTTTATATATATCCATGTGTATGTTTGTGTGTGTATAATGATTATAAATGTAATTCCTCAACCTGAGATCCATCGAACTGGTTCTATGAGCTGGTTCTCCATAAGACCACTGGCACACCTCCTCTTACACTAGAGGATACTGACTAGCAACACAGGTCTAAGGTGGGATGGTAGGGATAGTATACCCCATATTTGAATGAAACCAAAAAATTAATATAATTAATTAGACATAAATAGACTGATTAATATCTAAATGGAATGTAATAAAGGAAATCCCCAATAGTATGTTGATAAACCAAGCTATACCAAATTAATCAGAATACAATACATCATGAATTCACACGTCAACCATTGGTCATACATAGAGAAACCTCAAATAAAACCAAAATTCATGACTGGGAGAATCCCAAAAATCATTCCTATGTACCAAACTAGTAACAAACCCCCATGCACCATCCGAGATTCCCAATCAATTATCGATCAATTGGGCCTTTTCCCTAGACTAGTCATGCAAATAGGTAGTATCAACTCAAGAACCCATGTTCCATGGTTTCTTGAGAAGATTTTGAGTATAACATAGTAGTCAATCACCAATAGGGTCCATAATTATCCAATATGACAATAAATTTCATGCAAGGTGTATTAGAATAAATCAAACAACACAAAAAAATAAACCAAAACTCTTGATGTCTTGGGATTCATAATGACACTCAAGGTCATACCTACCAACTTTGTCCAGTGTCGAGGTGTATTTAAGTGTGTAATGATGACTAAGCCTCCCAAAGTAACCATAAGGATTCCAGGAGCTCATCCTATAATTCCCCAGTTTAATAAAGTATCACATATAATATGGTTTCTCATCATAGAATTCTGATTGAATCTAAATGCCCATGTAGAAAATCCATAATATCATACTCTATTAAAAAAACCATGTACTCATCATTTCATCCACAAAAATTTAGTATCATCTTTGAATTCGTAATCGTGTACCAAGTGGAATTCATGTGCTTGTCCTGCCATTCCCAATCATCAAGCATCAGATGGAATTTGGGCACTCATTATTACAATCCATATATCAAGTCCCATAATTTTCTTAAGTTTTTTACATTTCACATGAACAGTGTTTCATTATAGTGAATCTCAATTTAATATTTCAATAGGTATTCAACATTTTATATCTATTATTTACTACATTTATCACATCCCCAACTTGAGACTTAGCCAATTAAAGATACATTACTAAACAAAGGCATTCCAGTGGAATCAACCTTTTCATTTGTTCATTAATACATATGGTATAAAGATCCAAAATTCCATTTCTTTTATTAATAACTCATATTATTCGATGGTCTTGTCTACATCCTCTTATACCATTTATAAAAACATTACAATTAAACACAAACATTCTGGTTTTTAATTATTTCATAACCATTTTATATGTTATATGTCTTAGGTGTGACATCCCTTTGGAATCACCCTATGGAAACCAAATGGAATAACCTAAAAAGAGGATTCAAAAAGGAAATTTCATAATTAATTCCAATTTTAAATTAATATAAAGGGTTTATGCTCAATACCTTAGTGTTATTAAGTACCCATACACTTAAAAAGAAATTATAAATACTATAGGTTAAAAAATGTGACCACCTACATCATCTACAAATCCATTTAGATTTATCTATAGCCCAAAAATATTCTGCTTGAGCTCATCCATGTATGATGGCCAATAATAAAACCACTGGAAGCCTTTTCTTATATCCAACAACCAATTTTAATTAATTATATACTAAAAAAAATTAATTAACAACTCAAAACTAATTAACCAAATTAAACAATTTAGGCATAAGTGGTAATTCATCTACAATGTACTCCCACCCCACCTAACCCAAGACCAATGATCCTCCAAAGGACTATGTAACTCACCCAAAACAATCCTCTACCGAAACACCCATCAAAATTACCAAAACCATAATCAATGATAAAAATTTAAACTCAAAAATCTATAAAAACCCACATAGTGACTTACCTTCATAAAAACATCTAGGGGGACATGTAAAGGTCATACCAATACACAATATCACTAATAAGAACAGAATCCCCATCGTATCATAACGATTTCAATAATATTTGGTGGAATTGTTACTCAAAACCAATGTTGGAACAATTAAGAAAATAGAGAAATTATATGCAGAATGAAACAGAGTTATAGCCTTTCTTATATCTTACTAAAAAATAAAACAAAAGTATTTTCAAACAAGAGATATAGGAGAACTATCAATGGGGCAGAAGGAGTAATATGGGGTATGTAGGGTGATTTTGATTTTAGAATGGGGAATGAAATGGGTTGGTTGGATCTAAAACTCAAGAAGGTAAATTTTTCAAAATACTTATTTTTAATGGTCGCATGATGTAACAGTATGGTTTTACAAACTATCCAGCAACCATGTGGTGAGAACAATCCCAAAACCTCATCCTCGCAAGGTTGCACCACATTTATTTCCAATCATGTGAGAACTGCACACTTTAGCTCTAGACCCCGCTATAACAAGTCACATAGTGTTTTTGTGACCATTCATAAACTATTCACCAAGTCCTAGACCCCTTCGACCTTGCATGGTTTCCCCATAATCTAAAATGGTTTATTGTAAACCAAGCACTTACCATACAACTCAATTATATGATATAGGATGTAAACAAAAAAGTACCCAATGCTTATGATGTCATATGGGTCTCATTGAAACCATACATGTGTTTCTCCTAATGATCCATGATTTTCCATCTAGCATATCCACGTCTAATGATTCCATCAAATTTTAACCCTGGATTGATTATGTGGTCACACCTGATCTATCCATGTTCTTATTCCCATCATTGAAACACCATGATTCTCATTAGATAGCCTCGGGTCACCATACCAACAATCCCATCATCCCCTACATCGGACATCATGATATAGAAATAAATTATGATTTATTGATGAATCATGATCTTATACTCTTGTACCGCCCTTCCAAAACCCAAAAGGTTAATGCCCACCCCCAACACATTCTTTCCTCTTATATTCCATTAAAGTTCGGTGGTTTTATGATCCATTGGGACCCATTCCATGTGGACTTGGCTCATATTTCAGAAAGTCACATCTCATTAATACCCATCTCACACATGAAATCCATAGACCATTATTATCCTATGCATTGGTCTCATCAAACGTAGATCACCATTTTTTATTTTCAACATCAAAGGAACCTCATGTACAATCCACCTCAAACCAGTAGGTATATACCACCTATATTAACATTACTTGAGATATGCCTCCGATCAGGTACATTACTCTGAAACTAACTAGAAGACTGAAATCATAAGAACACAAGTTCTTATCCTAGAAACCCAATGTCGAATAGTGCACCTACAACACATTCCTGGATGACCCCTCTAACAGGTTACTCTTAAAATTCAAAAAGGTCACGAAAAACCATCTCCCAAACCTTGATTCACACTTGAGAAAATGACCACTAGGATCTCCCACCTATCCCACACACTTCCTATCATACCAAGGTCGCATATCTTGGGATGAAACTCACCTCATTCCAAGGTCACAAAAAAATCACCAAGACAAAAACCTACCACAAGGTCTCAAACATAGGTTTAAATCTAACCCATATAACTAATTCATGAGTTATACACACACATCTAGGGTCACAAGCGGTCACTCCCCACTAGCTCATCAAAACCTAGGAAGAACCACCACTCAAATATATCACATAACTCTGGATCACTGAACAACCCCAACTCCCCATAAAACTCCCCATATATAATGGCCACATATGAAAAATAGTGTCAGACACCACACTCTCTAAGGGTTTGACCCTTTTTATTTTACTTTAGTTAAACTTCAAACTTCTCACCTAAGGATTAACATTTTTAATTAATGTTTTACACTCTACCAAAATTCCAAATTTTATCATACCTCAATTTATTTAGATATTACAACCCCTAGTTTGGCTAGGTCTGTTGTCATTCAAAATTTATAGATTGAAAAAATTTATTAGTTGTTTACTCGAACCTTATGTAACCTAAAACATAAATTTAATATCTAATTTATATCCTCTAATTTATCTAGGAGTTTCTTGAGGATTTGGTCATGTATAAGGCTACAATAAACATATATGGAAACCATATAACTGTCTTTTGAAAACATTCAATATCAACCCCTCTTAATTTTGTAAACCCATATGTAGATCAAAATCACTAATAGATATGTCACTGATAGTATGTAAAAAATCAACACAATATAATTCTAGACACCTATTAATCATACGAAATCACTCACATGAATCCAATCTGACTGATATAATGCACGAATACACCCTCTCTCACCATATTGGTCCAATATATAAAATCCAATAAATCAATATAACTCATAATAAATTTCACAAATCTAGGAGAAATCCAATCAATTATAACAATAAATAACATGAAAAACAATCCCATCCCAAGAAACATGGAATTTACTCATACATGTTTTGGCCAATCCCCAAAATAATCTCTATACCATGTCCAAAAACATTCTTATTCTCTAATCCACATTACCAAAATAGTAAGAAAAAAATTTCTATGGTGCAACTTTGTAACACCCCAAACATAAAGCTACTAAAATTATTATGATCTAGTGAACCATAAAACATAAATCATGCCTCTATATTCCTAATAGGTTTCCAAATAGTAGCATGAGTCTATGGTGGAATAATGGGGAGACTATATCAGCATATCAAAGTGAAATCAACTGCACAAAAAAATAAATCATCCATAAATATCTTGATTAATATCATAATGGAACATCATAAAGGTAAGCACCAACAGTAAGAAGATAAAGCAAGATATGCCATAGTAAAAAATTATAATGCATCAGATATTCATACATCAACCATTGTTCATACATATATAATCCACAAAAAAAAAACAAAAGACATAATAAGAATAATCCTAAAAAACATTCTCAGGTCCCATCCTGGTCTTGAACTCACATGCTCCATCATAGCTACCCAAACAATTACCAATTCATCAGGCCTTTTCCCAAGACTAGTCCTACACATAGGTAGTATCTTCTCAGGTACCCATGTTCTATAGTAGCCCAATCAAGGTTTGAGTACATCTCAGTAAGATACCACCAATGGTGTTCATAAATATCCATTACGATAATAAAGTGCATGTGAGGTAAATTACAATAAATAAAATGATACAAAACAAATAAATAAACCAAAAATATCAATGTATTGGGCTCCATAGTGATGCTTGGGGTCAAGCCTTCTGGAATTGGCTAGTGTCAAGTTATTTCTAAGAACAACATGATGAATGAACCTCCATAAGTAACCACATAGAATTCAAGTGCTCATTATAGAATTCCCTAGTCTTATAAAATATCACACATAATCCAAGAACTAATCCTGGAATTCCCATGGAATCTAAACACATATGTCGATATTCTATAATATCATTCGCAATATGAAAAAACATTACTCATCTCATCATCCCCAAACATCTTGTATCATGTATAATCCAGAGAGAACATCCTAGAATTCATAATCATGTACCGAACGGAATACAGGCACTCATCTTATCATTCCCAATCATCAAGATTCACATGGTTTCTAGGAACTCATCCCAGCATTACCTATCTCATGTACCATAACCACCCCAAATAATTTACAATTCACATAAATAATATTCCTTTATAGGCTATCTTAATTTAATATTTCAATAAGCATTCACCATTTCACTATTAACCATTTACCATATTTATCCCATCTCCCACACGAGCCTTGTCCATTTAAAGTTAAATTAAACAACCATGGAATTTTGGTTGAATCACTCTTTCAATTGGTATATTAATACATATAGAATAAAAATCCAAAATCACATTCATTTAAATAATAATTCATATTACTTAAGGATGAAGTCTACAACCTCTTATACCATTCCAAAAAACCATTATATTAAACAAAAACATGTTGGTTTTCAATTATAGTTTCCTATTTTTTCATGTAAGACATTGGAATATTTATAAAAATATTTTCGATACTAGGTGCTGAGAAAAAATGAGATTTTAGTTCTTATTGTGCCCGGAATTTATTTTTGAAATATATTAAGTATATTAAATTGAATGTGCGTGTAGTTTTCCAAAAAAAGTTAAATAACACCCAAATAGGGGGGCTAGAATATAAAATATGAGGTAACCATTGAGTTCATAAAGTATGATTTACCATAGATGTTAAATAACCTTTTTCAGTGTTTGGCGTTTGTAAAAAAGTTTTCACAGATGTGGAATTAATAAAATAAATTAATTAAATGATTTATTTTATTTTATTTGTCATAGCAACCTATATCCTATTTAAATACATGGTTATTATGGAATTTAAGGGTAGTCCACTACACACTAAAGATATTGAAGAACATTAAAAGAGTTTGTTAATTGAGTAATACATTAGATTGAGATCATATTGAGGATTATTGTGTAATCAGATTTTGTGGATCTCACCGATAACGACAATTCAAGACTTTTCTTCTTCAGTGATTAATCTAAACTCTTGGTAAGATGTTTGATTTGTAGTTTTCAATCCTTTTCTATTATCCTGGTCGAACTTGGATCAATTCCATGAATATAATTGATCCACACATCAACTGTATATTTAATTGGTGGATTTTTTTTAATTGATTTTATTCCACTTCATCCATCTATCTCTATGAAAATGGATCGAGTATGAAACAAAAAAAGGTCAAGGTTTATCTCTCACATTTTTCATGGCATATTTATTCCTCCCCCATTATTCATTCTATCATAGTGGGTATTTTTTTTGCCATATTTTTGAATAATAACTGATATTTGATCATTGCGAGATCTTTTTTCGAGGTAGAAGATTGATACAATGGGTATGGATTGTTATAGAGTTTTTGATTTGATAATTAATGATACTGTTGGATAGGTCATGGGAGAAAGTGACAGAATCAAATGTTCTTATTATTCATGAGTGGTGTACAGCTATACCGATGTCGGAAGTGTGTTACCAATCCATTTTAATGGCTGGATTCCAAATAGCAGGATATAGTGGGGGCTCAGTTAACCCAGATCTGGTATCTATGGAGTGATTTATGGCTATAATTGAGGTGGGAGTGCCCCGTGTAGAATAATAGAGAAGAACAAGCAGGTTATAGAAAATACCATAGCACACGGCATGTAATCTAGAATTACATGCCATGTGGGACCCCCTAGCAGTGACACTAGGGTTTCATTATAGAGTTAAGTATCACACCCCATGTGACCCTATAACACACTATGTGAAACATTATCGGTGGATCTGTGTGTATCCTGAATGATACACATGAATGAGTGATCCAAGTACACATACAAAACTAGAGTATAGAGCTAGGTGTACATGGGCATGGATGCAACTAGGTCTACATGGGCACGGCAAGGTATACAGGGGATGGTACCTGGGAATGGCATGTGGTACACGAGCATGGGCAGGTGACAAGGGTATAGTTATAAGAAATCTTTATGCGTAGTGTATTACTTCTACACACAACGTATTTGGATATTTAAATGTTGTTTGAGGCAGTTCCACATAGAAAAACCAAGGGTTGGATAAACATGGTGTGTACACCTAGTACATGTTGTGTACCCCTTTTGAGAATGTTTATAGCCCTTAGTTTCTTCATTTTGGACTAGTATAGGTTGAGTGTGTTCTTTAGGCCCATTCTCTTGTGGGTACAATGCAGTATTACATCCTTAGATATGGATTTTGATCCTCTCTAGAGGATGAGTCTTAGGTAGAGTTTGTGGTGTCCCTCCTTGAGACTCAATTGTGATACTCTATCATCTCTATACCCTAGGTTGGGTTTGTTGAATTTTCATGACCTCCTTGAGCTTGGTGTTGATCCTCCATCTAGTAGGCTATATCATTAGTGCTATTGTATCATTAGAAAAAAAATTCCCTATATAGTGGTTTGATCCATATTGGGTTTGTGGTGTCCCCCAATAGTCCTGGGCACGAGCCCCTATCTATGTTTCAGGGGATTTTGAGACAATTGATATTCTTGTGTGGGGAACAATGATATTGACCTGATGGATGTGTGTCTTTGATGATGGCATTGCTTGTGGAGTGGATTCTCCAAGAATGAGCATTTCTTTGAGTAGTTACTTGTGGATGGGAATTGGTTGTAATCATTCGATGACATGGTGTCTTTTATGAGTATATTTGGGTATCCATGATTCTATTTAGTATTGTATTACTATTATGAGATAACTATTCTCAATTATTCATGTTTATTATTTTAAGTGTGTCCTACTATGTATTGTTATTCTCAATACTTCATGGGCTCTGCCCACATGTTTCATGTCTTATGTAGAAGATGTCCCATTTGATGGTCTCCTTGGAGGACAGGGAGCAAGTGGATCATAGATTGAGCTTGAAATACCAAGGTGTTTTCTTAGTGGTTGCATTTTATCATCATCCCTTCCCCTAGATCGATTTTGATTCTCTTTAGTTTTATGTTGGTTTTGTATTTGGCCCTATTTATCTCATTCAATACTTAACTATCATACTTTTATTATGGGATCATATATTTATTCATGCGTTGGTTTCAGTTGTTTTTAAATTTTGGAATTGTATAGTCTTATAGAAGTGTTCATGTAAAGGTAATTTAAGACAATGTCACCCATGTGTGTGATGTGCCTTCTTCGCACTAGTTTGCAGGATCTTGACTATTGGAGGTGTGATTGGGATAGTTGTGTCTCATACCTCATTGAGTCAGGTCATAAAAGAATGATATCAAAGGATAACCCAGCATTAAGTGTTATGACACTACCTGGATTTAGGATTGGATTTGGAGTTTCTTTTTTCTAGTTATGATGATGGGTTTGGGAACTAGGGAACCAGTCATAAAGCTTTTGGATATTGTCTCTCAGTCCATGGTGTCTAGTGTTGGTGTGGTGCCTGATGTATCCTTTACCAGGACCTTGATAAACTACCTATTAAATTGGTATGTGTAGACACTTGTTGTATTAAAAACATTGGAACATGCATCATATAGGAAAGTGTTTTGGTTTCCATGTCCTTCTTGAGTGTGCTTCCAAATATACTCATTGATTGTGGTATATGTTGATAAATTTTAAGATGTCTCTATGATTACAGTCATTTAGGATTCTGATATAGTTTCATGTTGATTAATAGATTAGTGATGAGGTTCTATTTCAAGTACCCACTCATGAGTTTTTTTTCTAGGTGGTCACCATGTAGTGTTACCCCCTATTGAGCAGCACTTAGATCATTTTGTGGATTATGTAGATGATTGTTTGGGTGTTTAATAGTCTATAGCTATAGAAAGATAGGACAATGGTATTTGTTTTCTTAGTGTTCCACTCATGTTCTGATGACATTGATTTTTGAGGTTTCATTATGAGATGGACCCTCAAGTGATAGTGGTTTGACTCAAGATAGTGGTCTGGGTTTCCGACATGTACGGATCCCAACCAGTGGGACGGTTGTTCTTGTGATCCATTCTCTATTTGGAGAAGTAGTTGGATCTAATGGTACCATGTAACACCTCATTAAATATATATCAAGTATTTTATAATCTCTTCTTTTGGTTTCCGTTTTTTCTTTGGTGATTATTTCTAACCCTAAATTGGGAGGATACTTGTAATTCTAAATTCAGATATTTTTTGGATTTTTAGCATAAAAACCTATAGTTTATTTTTTATGTTGGGTAGTCACACAATGTTTAATTTGGTTACAAGATGTGTAATGTATTCCAAATAGATCATGTGAAATAATTTTATGGTGTGGGTTTGTACATGTTGTGTAAGGGTTACATGTCGTGTAATGTAAAAATCATGTATTTAATTAAAAACGCAACACCTTTTTGGTGTATCATGCCTTTGTGGATTACACAAGATGTAATTGGATTACTTTCCCAGTAATTCCATATGTGGTAACTTTTAGATTGTCGTGTGGGTTTTTTAGGCTTCATTCTCTTTTTACATACTTCTCCTCTAGGCCATAACTCTCGCCCTAAGAATTTTTGGGTGACTCATTTCCATCTAGGTTAAATCATTTAGTGATTGATTAGTAGGGTTAGGCACTTCATCTTTTTGGGTAAGACTTTTCTTTAGTTTTCCCTCTCATTTGTGGTTTTAGTACCATTTTTTATATGTATTGGTAATCAAATCATGTTTTCTATCAATCCTTTTCATTTTCTTGCCATTCTGTTTCTTCTGAAGGAAGATCTGGTGGTTTCCAATCCCTATTTTCATTGGTAGTTAGGTTTTATATGTCCTTGAAGAAGTTGGATTCGTTCAATTGTTCTAATTTCTATAATTTTATGTTTTTCATATCTATTTCTTGAGATTTGATATGGAATTTCATGTGTTGAAATTGAGAAGATCATATGTTTTTATTTGAAAATGGATTTTTTTCATTGAGAATGGCATTGCCTTGATTTGAAATGGGAAATGTATTTTGAAACTAGGAAGTGTATATTCCTATCTTGAAAAGGCTTTATAAAAATGTGATAATGGTTTTTAAAATAGAAATTGGAAAACATTACATAGTTGGAAACTTGGGTATGTCAGGAAAGAGACAAAGGTAGATTTTTTTTTGTGTGAAACCAATATGAAGTAACCTATAGTATATAGATGAACAATATCAAGACTCAATATTAGATAGATCCATCCTTATTCCTTGTTTTTATTATGAGTTTCTAGTACTTATTTACCATAGGATAGATCTTGACTGGTAGGTGCATTTTTCTTTCTAGTTTTGAATTTCATTACCTATTTTGTTTCTAGATTTGGAATATATGACATGTAATTTTTGAAAACTAGAGGATTTTTTGAAAATGGTTTTCAAATTATTCTATTTATAGAGATTATTATAAATCTATTGTTTTAATTATTGAACTTATGAATTCTTATAATTATAACTTATATAGATCACTTAGTGGTATCCTATTGTTCTCCATTTCTCACACCCTACTTTTTTTCAGTTGTAGATTTTTACCTTGTTTTAAAGGATAAAGGTAAAGGGAATAGAATTATGCATCTTGCAGGATTCTCGTTAAATTGTAGTTTTGGTTTGGGATGTCTTAGACGTGATGGTTAGTCACATTGAGACTTGTTTTTCTAGACTTTACATACATTTTGGTTTAGCCTATTTGGATCAATTGTATCTCTCTTTGTTTCATCATTTTAATCTAGTTGTATGTCTTGTATTTCATATATTCAAGACATGTCACATTGTATTTGTTTAACCTCACCTCTTATAGGGATGACATGGGTGGATGGTCCAGTTGACCTAGGTTGGTCTATTATAATTTAGTATCATAGCCATATTTAGCTTGAAGTATGTCAGAACTACCTGAGTTATTTCAGTGTCATCAGTAGACAAGAGTATAATCTTCAGAATTCAGATAGTAGGTGTGGAAATGGGGTTTGTCCAGTTCACTCCCATGACTATTTTTTTCCATGTGTGGAAGGAAAATATTTACTAAGTCTAATATCTAATATATGTGTTAATTTGAATGAATTGTATTAGAATTTTATTTAAATTGATCTATCTACTATTTTGGGGACATTGTGTGTGTGAGTTCATTTGAATAAAATAAGCCATGAGTTTTTTTAGAGGGACTAGTTCTTCTCTAAAGTTTTTTTCTTTTTATTCAAGGAATTATAATTTTCATTAAGTTCTTATTATTTTAAATAAAAGTTTTATATTCCAAGAGTTTGTTCCATTGTTTTGGAATTGGATTATGACTGATTGGTTATTTTATTTTATTTAACAAACAATTCCTACTATGTGGTATTTTTCAAATACAAGGGGGATTCCATGAGGCAAGTTCTATAGGAGGATACTATAGTGGAACCTTCTTTGGTGGAAGTAGTTATTAGTACAATTCAAACTTTTGGTTTAGTGAATGTTGTGAACCTGATATGTGTAATGGATCATGGTTTAGAATTTACCAAGAAACATCCACCTATGTTCAATGGTGAAAAAGGACCACATTAATTAGTAGAGTGTCTTGAACGGATTGAGAGGATCATTGACTTTTTTAAGACTCCTGAAAATTATCAAGTAGATTTTTCCATGTATATGCACGAGGGTCCAAGAATAGGATTGTGGGATTCTATAGTACAATCTATATTTCACGATGGTCTTACCAAGGTTTCATTCAATAAAATATTCATCCAGATGCACTTTACTTAGAATTTATTTGCGGAAAGGACCTAGGAGATTCTAAATATAGAGTAAGGGGAGTATATTATTCTATAGTACACTATCTATTTTATAGAGATGGTATATATGGAATCAAAGTTTTTCACCAATGATGACCTGAAGGCTCTAACGTATGAGATGGGGTCGAGGGATGATATTCATTCAATGATTGTTCTTTTGGTCCTTATATCCTTTATGGAGGTAGTGGATAAATCATCTTTTTATGTGGAATATATATCTAGAAGGATAGGTGTGGACGGAGAATCAATTGGTGTAGTGGTTATCAAGGGTGCTTCTTCTGATCGAAAAAGGAGGCACAAGAGTGGTCAGTTTTCTACAGGACCAGTTTTAGGGGTTTCATCAAGGAAGAATTAAGTTATTTGCTACTATTGTTGGAGGTTTGTTCATACTAGGCCTCATTTTACGGTGTCTATCTGGAAATGTCATCTTTTTGGATGATATGGCCATCTAAAACATTTTTGTGATAGGATGCCCCAAGTTTGAAAGGCGAGGTCCACTTTCACCAAGGGATCGTAGGCTAAGGTTATTACTACCAAGGGTTACGAGAATCATTCTAGGCCAAATTGGATGTCTAAGTAGCTATGTCCAAACAAATTTATTCATCAATGTGTTCTCTAGTGGTATCTGAAGCAGGTCCAACTACTGTTAGACATATATTGTTTATTTCATCGTATGTGGTGCTAAATTTGTTTGATATGATTTTCAATCATTATATTATATTTTCAATGTTTTTTTATTTGATGGATTTTTATTAAAATATTATTTTTTTAATTTTTGTATCTTTTCATAACATTGGTAATGTGGTTTGAAAAAGGATTTAAATACACCACATGTCGGGTTGTGATAGCTGATGTTGAGGTGGTTTGGGATTTCTTTGTAATTGATCATGACATCTTTGACCTGATTATCAGCATGGATGAGATGATCACCATAGAGAAGAAGATATAAATTTATCATCATCATGTACAATTCTAATATTTCTATGGTTTCACTCATGTTTTCTAGAGTGAGTGGGACTGTAGATCAAGAAGGGTGGGGCATGTTGTTCCTTATATTGGTTTAATCTCATGAAAATTTTCAGAAATGTTTCTTGATATAGGTGAACAATTCATGGGTGGTTATCTTCCTATTATTGGGTGTGTATACCTTGAGGTATTTTTGGACGATTTTTCTGGTTAACCAACATAGGGAGGGGTTGATAGACCTACTCCCTGGAATGATGCCCATTTCTATGTCATCCTATCGAATGGTGCCTAATGAGTTTGTGAAACATAAATTATTGATTGAGGACCTAGAGGTGAAGGAATTTATTCATCCTAGCATATCACCATGTTATTTTCCTGTACTCTTTTCTAATAAGGGGTATGGGAGCCTTAGACATTGTATTGACTATCAAATTATTAATTGAGTGACCATCAAGAATAAGTATACTTTTCCAAGAATTTTTGATCTCTATTATCAGATTAAAGGGTATTGTTGGTTTTATAATATTGACCTATAGT
This sequence comes from Viscum album, assembly GCA_963277665.1. Lineage (NCBI taxonomy): Eukaryota > Viridiplantae > Streptophyta > Magnoliopsida > Santalales > Viscaceae > Viscum > Viscum album. Next base: position 1,250,269,710 of record OY728127.1, read on the forward strand.
TGAGGTACCACCAGTTGAGTGTCAAAGAAGAGAATATACCAAATAAAACATTTCAGAGTCAATATGGGATTTTCGAGTTTCTAGTTATTCTATTCGGACTCACTAACTCTCCTATGGTAATTTATGGATTTGATGAACTAAATACATCATCGGTTCTTGTAATCTTTTTTTGTTGTGATTTTGAATGATACCTCGGTGTACCCCAAGAAAGTGGAGTATCATAGAGACCATTATAATTTCATCCTCCAAACCTTGAAGGAACATATTTTGTATGGTAATCTTTCAAAGTGTGAGTTTTGGATCCAAGAAGTATTGTTTCTGGGATATGTGATATTTGATAGGGGAATCTTGGTAGGCCCTAAAATGGTTTAGGTAATTATTTCTTGGGATTAGTGCAGAAACATTCTATAGATCTATAGTTTATTTGGATTAGTGAGTTACTATAGACAGTTTATTTCGGACTTCTCCAAGATCACATTTTCAATCCTAGCTTTAACCTGTAAGTGTGTAAATTTTGAATGTAATGAAAAGTGTTATAGTTTTATTGATAAACTGAATGTGAATTTGAATTCCTCAAAAAAATTTATTCTTCCAGAACCATGTTCGGGATATGATGTTTTATGTGATGCTTCTAGTATGGGTTTGGAATGTGTATTGATGTAAAGGAAACAGGTTGTGTCTTATGGATCTTACCAGTTATTCCCTATTGCGAATAAGTACCCTGCCATAATATTGAGTTGTTAGTTTTTATGCATTCACTAAAAATGTGGCATTACTATCTCTTTGGGGAATATTTTATAGTATATTATAATCCCAAAATCCTAATGTATATTTTCACTTTCTGGGATATAAACTTGGGGAAGATATTCTTGGATGAGTGTCTTCATAACTTTTAATAGGATATTTTATATACCCTCGATAAAGGAAATTTAGTTTTTAATGCACTGTGTATAAAATTACTGACATAAGCCATGATGGAATTAGTTAAGTAGTGTTCTCTGATGAGTTTTATTGTCAAAATGATCTTGGGAGTGAAAGAGGTTAGTCGATAGGTGTTATTTCCATTGATAAAGGTTGATTCATCTTTTTATGAGTGAGTTCGACTTAAATAGATGATAGACACTGATAGATGACACTTAAGTGAAATCCTAAATGTTTTAGAGACCTTGTGCAAGTTGTCTTAGTCTCCCATTAGAACATTGTGCTTCCATACAGGTTGGTTGCTTCTTTCTCCCTAAGAAATGAGTTACAAGGTAGTGGAAACTATTCTATTAGTCTGTAAACCCTAAGGCTATAAAGATATACCAGGATTTGTGGTGTTTTAATTGGTTTCTGGGAATTAGGTGGTCAGGTGTGGATTTTTTATTACAATGTCTCACTTGTAAAAGAGTTAATGTGGAACACCAAATACCTGCATGTTTCTTTTCAGCCTTTACTCATTCATGTATGGAAGTGGGATGATATTTCCATGGATTTTTCATTTGTTTACCATATACTCCTAATGTAAAGAATTCAATTTGGGTGATTATTGATAAACACATAAAATTAGAGCATTTTTTACCAATAAAATAAATGAGTAAAGTGGAATAGCTTGAGGATTTATATGTTTTAGAGATTATTATACTTTACAGGGTTTCCTCTATGGTAGTTTTTGACAGAAATATATGTTTCCCATCACAATTTTGTAATGTTTTATAGGATAAATGGTTTCATGTTGAAATTAAGAATAGATTATCATATATATATAGATATATAAAAAATGAGGGTTATTCAAGTTCTCGAGGATATTATCTGGACTTATGTTTTTGATTTTGGTGGATCTTGATATTGTAATTCTACTTTTAATGAGTTATACTCTAAAAATAGTTATCATAATTCAATCTGGATGGTGCCCTTTGAAAATTTTCTTGGGAATCCATGTTGAAATCCCTTGTATTAGGTGTATTTTGGAGAGTGGTCCTTAGTTGGGAAGAGTGTTGTTTAGGAGATGATAGATATGGTGTATTTGATCCAGAGGCATTTGATCATAGAACAAAGTCATCAGAAATCATATGCAGGCTGGCATCATTAGCTACTGGAGTTTTTGGTTTGTCATTGAGTCATTCTCAGAGTTTCACCTTTCTTGGTACATCATATGTTGTGTATGTAGGGTAATTTCTCATAGAGTATTGTGGGATTCATTGAGATCATTGAAATATTGGGGAGGGTGGCCTATTGGTTTATTTTACCATCTATCATGACTTCTATACCTGATGTGTTTTATATTTCCTAATTGTTGATGTATATACCAAATCCTTCCCATGTGATTATATGATAGGATGCTGATCTAGAGCCCAATAAAAAATTGTTTACACATCAAGTTCAGATTCTTGATCACGAGGATAAGGTATTGTATAGTAAAATGATCCCCCTATCTAGGGTTCAATAGTATTACATATAGGATCACCATGAGATGTGGGAGTGGGAGTCATTGATGAGGTTGTAGTGGCCTACAATTTTTGTAGATCCTGGATCTTGAACACTTTTTAGGGATAGAAATATTTTATATTGGGGATATTGTAATGCCATGTTACCTTTCTATCAGGTGTGTTTTAATACCTACTTTTGGTTGCCATTTTTCATTGTGAGGGTATTTCAAAAATTGAATTAAGAGGATACCTGTAATGGTGAAGTAATATATTTGTTGGATTTTCATCATAAACACCTGCAGTTTATGATGTATGTGTGGCAGTTACTTGACACGTGATTGGGTTACAGGACGTTTCATGCCGACCGTGTAGATCCTATGAATGAATTTCATATTGTGAGCCTATATATATCGTGTAAGTTTTACACGTCATGTGATGTGTAAATATAGGTATTAATTAAAAATTCAAGGCCTTTTGGTGTATCTTACCTTCAAGGATTACACGGTGTGTAATGGGACTACATGCCATTTAATTCCCTGAGTTGAAACTTTTAGATTGTCGTGCAGGTTATTAAAGATTCATTCTATTTTGTATCCTTCTCCTCTCAGACAAAGCTCTTATAATAGGTGCTTTTTGGTGACTCGTTTCCATCAAAATTGGTTCATTTAGCGATTGATTAGTGGGGTTAGGTGCTTCGTCTTTTGGGTTAAGATTTTCCTCATGGTTTCAATCTTGTTTGTGGTTGTAGTACCATTTTTTGTATGGATTATCAATAATTTTTAGTTTCTTTTCATGCCTTATCTTATGAAGGCGGGTATGGTGGTTTCCAATCCAATTTTTCAAAGGCAATTATGTTTTCAAAATCTTTAAGGTTCGTGGATCGGCTCAATTTTTCAATTTTTTTGAATTGTTTGTTCTTTATATAGATTTCTTGATATTTGAAATGGAAGTCTATGTCATGAAATTAAGAAGGGCATGCGCTCATGTTTGAAATGGGGTTTTTTATTTGAAAAAATAATATCCTTGATTAGAAATGGGTAATAGATTTTCAAACCCAAAATGAAGATTTTCATGGATTTGAAAAGGTTTTATAAAAATGATAGCAAGATTGTTAAAATAGAAATTGAAAAATAGTGCACATCAGGAGCCTTCAGTATGTCGAGAAAGAGATATGGGTATCCTTAGTGTGTGTGACACCACTAGGAATTAACTTCTTTTATATCGATATATTGTAGTCGGAATTGATATTAGTTGGATATTACCTTATGGCTTGTTTAACTCTTGAGTGTTTGGTATGTATTGTCCCATAGGCTAGAGCCCGGCTGGTAGGTGAATTGTTGTTTCTGGTTGTTTATTGCATGATAGATTATTTCCAAGATATTGTCTCACATGTATATTTATTTTTTATATCTTTACCTAGTTTAATTATAGCTTTGTAAAATATGAAATTCAATTTTTGAAAACCCGAGTATTTTTTGAAAAAGTTTTTCAAATTTTTCTATTTATAAAAATGATTGTAAAAATGTCTTGTTTTAAAGCTTCAACTTATGCATTATTGTTATTAGAACTTGTATATATCTCATGGTGGTATCCTACTAGTCTCTTTTTTTACTCCCTAATTCTTCTTGGGGGAATCTGTAGACCTTTTTTTGAAGGATACAGGTAAAGGGAAGAGCATTCTATAGCATACATGCTTCTATTTATGTTTCTGTTTCAGTTTGGGATGGTTTGGAGGTGATGGTTGGTCACATGGAGACTAGTTTATCTAGAATTTACATACTTTATAGTTTATCTTGTTTTTCTCAATTTTATCTCTATTTATTTTTACTTTTTACTCTGTTTTTAGGTATTGTTTTTCTTATATTCAATAATTTTCACATTATATTTTTTCTACATCAAATCATAATTCATTGACTTTGGTGAATGGTCTGGTTGACCCAATTTGGTCTGATACATATCGTCAAATGACACACTTATGTTGACTATGCATCACAAATTTTAGAGTAAGACATCCCCTAGGTTAAATGGTAGTCTATACCCCCTTCACTGGTGGTAGAGGATAGGTGGGAGCCTATGGTGTGAATGTCCTATATGGATGAGACCCCTCCCTGATAGTGGTCCAAATGGCTAGAATTCTCCAAGTTGACCTAGGACATTGGTAGATCAATATTTTGGTGGTGTTTGAGGTGACCTTGGACATGCAATGAAGAGGTAAAATTCCCCTACTAAGACATTTTCTTAAGACGTGATCCAAATTAGTACAGGCAAGTCAGTACCGCCCAAAAAGGATAGTATTGAGGTGTTGTGGATGAGTTTCTATAAATTTTTTGTTTGAGCTTGTCGATGTTCCAAGGTGTTGGGTAGACCTTGGTTGTGGTAGAAAGATGGAATAGGGAAAGGATGAGTTCTAATTAGTAATATCTTTTAGAGGCTTTGAGTTTGGTTCAACGTATGACATGTTTCTTCACTTCCCTAGTTGCATTTTTTGACGTAGATTTATAAGAAACATTTCCTTGAGTGTTTACTATGTTCGAAGCCTAGTTGAGCCCTTTTGTCTTGACCATTATGTTGGACGCTCCTATAGAGAGGATCAGTGATTGATGCTACGACTGACAGTGTAACCTAAATATGAGAGGAGAGAGAGAGAGATCCTCATGTGAAAATCATTCTATAATGGAAGTGAGACCCTAAGAAGTTTTCCTCGGTATGGATGGGTTCCATACCATCAATTCTCAGATGATTGGTACTAGTAACTGTAGTAGTGAACCTAGTTTTTTGGGATTGATTTTTCCACCTTTGAAAGGGTTGATCAACAAACATGGTAGGATGATCTCATTCGAGTGAGGTTTTATCCATTTCATTATATGTTCGATATTTTTACACTTAGAGTAACAGATACTTGATCATTCAGTTCTCATGATGGTGGAGGAGTATAAGGTATTCCCTCTTGAGGATGTGTCAGTTTTACCACACCATGAAGAGTTTGTTTTCTTCATTGAATTGCACCAGGGAAGGTTCAATAACTATTCTAGTATATAGGATGACCCTAGGAAGTTTTAAGATCTAAAGGTGAAATCAAGAGTTTGTAGATAAAGGGGCTTCGTAAGACCCAATGTCTTTCCTTGGACTACCCTATGTTGTTCACCAGAGAGGTAGATTATGCTTGATATTGAATGTGTAATGATTTCATGTAGACCAGGTTACATGAGGGAATGTATCCACTCCTTATAATCGATGTCTTATTCACCCAATGGATGGAGGAAAAATATATTTTAGAGTTTGACCTCAGGATGAGATATAACTAGCTGTAGGATCAGGAGGTGGATGTATCGATTGTGGATTTCTAGAACCATTGTGGTTTCTTTGAGTCTTTAGAGATGCCCTTTGTCATATTGAAATCCACAGTAGAGTTCATGAGACCTATGATCTGGCTCCATAACCTTTATTGGGTCAGTTTGAGGTATTCTGTAGTGATAGTACCCTTGTTTCCTTGGTGTCCCCAGAGGAGCACGCCAGACACTTGAGGATGGTCATGAACACACTTTGAGAGCTCAAATTTTATGGGAATCTCTCAATGATTTAGTTTTTTATTTTTGAGGTCAACTTATAATGACATGTCATCTCATAGGCTATAGTAGTAGTGGACCTGGAAAAGGTTGAGGCAGTGCTTTCTTGGGAACCTCCCAAGAGTGTTACCGAGGAGCGATGATTCCTTGGGTTCATTGGATACTATCAAGGATTTTTTCCTGATTTATATACTATGGAATCACCCCTGAAATCCTTTACCTGAAAGGGGAATCCTTTTTTGTGGATAGAAAGTTTTCTGAAGTGCTTTTAAGAGTTGATGAAAATTTTGATCAGTGCTCCTATATTGATATTTCCAAAGGGGGTGTCAATTATGATTTTTTTTTGAAATGCATCAAGCATTAAGCTTGGTTTTGTTCTGATGAAAAGGTTGATGGTGATTTCATATGGTTCACATCAGCTGAGACAACATTAGTAGAACTATGTGAAATGTGATCTACAGCTCGAAGAGATAACCTATTCACTAAATATGTGGGGACACTACCTTCTAGGAAAGTTATTTATTGTATACTCTAACCACAATATTCTAAAGTATATCTTATCTCAGAATGATCTTAACATGAGACATAGATGATGGTTATAGTTCCACCAATATTATGACTTCGATATTTTCTATACTCCAAGGAAGGGAAACACTCTCAGTAAGAGTACTTGCTCTCAGTTATTGTTTGAGGTGTCATGGTGGTTATCCTCATTGAATTTGTCCTTAGTGTTCAAGTATTTTGTCCATGGATAGATGGTGACTCTAGTTATGATGCGATAAGTGGTGATAAGTCGGGTTTTTTTTCTTAATTATTAAATCAAGTGGAGGTGAGAATGTAATGGGATCTCTTAGCATCGGTTGGACAACTAAGGGAGTTGAAGAAAGTTTTTGAGTTAAACAATTATTATTTCATCTATCTATGGGTGATGAATACTAGGGTTTTGTAGGGATTTGGAATAGTTGTGCATTTAGAAGGGAGTTTGGATATGTGGAATTCCCTCGAAAATAATTTCAGAATTTGATACCTACTTCACAACATAATTTGGCTGAGGATACAAGAAGCCTTTAGGGGCTCGGTAGACATTGGGCACGATGCTCTACCCCATCCAGTTGGATATGTAAAATTGGATCATTTTTTCTTGTGAACATGTTTTGGGTTCACATTTTGGTGTTTATCCATAGATGAGAGGATCGTCGATCATCAGTGTGGGGTTTGTATATCATGACAATTAACACCCCACCACCAGATTATCACCATTTTGCACCGATGTAAGAGATTCCTAGATGGACACTATTATACTTTGGAGATCTAGTGGGTAATAATGATTGGATCCTAGTTTTGGTGATTGTTGTGGTTGTAGAGGGTATAGTTCATCCAGGTGAGGATGATGAACACCTAATATATGTTAGGAGTCCTTAGTGGACTGATGATAGGAGACTTTGTGGATGGATAGTTATGTAGTCTTAGCCAGGGTGGTGGGATATCATTTGGAATCTTAAACCCTTTATTTTATTACTATTGTGTTAGTTTAGTGAGGTGGTTCACTTATTAACCCTGATTCCATAGTATTTTTGGGTTTCTGTATGTTCTCCACATGTCTTAGCAGAGGAGGTGTGTGCACAACTCATTATATGATATCGACCTTGGTTAGCTGGGCTTTGAAAGAGGATTTTCCTTTTCAAGGATATGGTGATGTTCTGGACTTATTGGATAAAGACCCTTCATGGGAATGTTTTTTCTATAGGAGCGAGTTTATTGGAAACACAAGGAACCTATAAGAGATCTCATCAGAGTAGGATACCTATTTGAGAGTTCAATATCCCTAAATTTTTCATAGTTTGTTCTTTTGGGGGATAACAATCCTTGAAAGAGGGAATATTTTAGTTTCCCATTTATATCTGTATAAGACATTGGGATATCTCTAGGAATATTTTTGAAGCTAGGAGCAAAGTTCATGTGAGATTCTAAGGCATGGTGTTTTTGGAATTAATTTTTGAAATATAATTAATATATAAAATATCACACATGTGTAGTTTCCCAAAAAATTTGAATAAATCAAGAATAGGGGCCCGAATCAGAAATCTAAGGGTACCGTTCTGTTCAAAATGTGGGTCTTACCCTAGAAACAAAATAACATTTGTCTCTGTCAATCATTTTCTAAAAAGTTTTCATGGTCATGGAATTTATAAAAAAATGATTAAATCATTTAATTTATTTTATTTGAATCAACGTCCTGCCTCCTCTTAAAATAAATGGTTGTTATGGAAAATTAGGGTTTTCCCCTAAACCTTGGAAATCAAGAAGACAATTGTAGGATAGAATTCTTAGAGGAATACGTCATATCGAGATCAGTTCTAGGATTTTTTTGAAATTAGAGTCCGTGGATTTCACTAATGATAAAAATTTAGTTCCATCCCACATCAGTGATCATTCCAAAATCTAGGTAGCATTCTAGACTTTTGATTTTCTTTCTCATTCATTTATCCTAGTTGAATGTAGATCAATTCCTCAAACAGAATTGATTTGCACATCAACAGTAGATTTAATTGATGGATTTATTTTTGTTCATTGATTTTACTCCTCTTCATCAATCTATCTCTATGGAAACGGATAGGGAACAAAACGAACAATGGTTGAGGTTCATACCTCAATTTTTCATTGATTATGGATTTCTCACCTATTTCTCCATTTGATCATCATTAATATTTTTTTGGCCAATGTTTGGACCAATACATGGTATCCAACTATTGTGTCACTGTTCTTTGGCACAGTAGATCGATACCACAAGTATGGCTTGTGATGGAGGTTAAAATTTGAGAATTTATGGAAACAGTGGATAGATCGAGGGAGAACGATGCCGAATTTAGGTTTCCTCTTCTTCCCAAGAAACGTGAAGTGATACAGACATCTGAGGTGTGTTACTGAACCATCTTAAAGGCTAGATTCTATTATATAGGTGATGGAAGGGGCTCTATTGACCAACATCTGATATCTATGAATTGATTCATAGCTAAAATTGAGGTAGTAATGTAATTCATGTATGAATGGAGAAGAAGCTATGGGTTTTGGAAAATATTTTATTACACGACATGTAATCTGGTGTTACATTCCATGTAGGACCCTTGGCTACAATGCTAGTGTTTTTTATTTGAGTTAAGTATCACACACTGTGTCACATATTCTCTATAGGCCAAGTACATAGGAACAACTAGAGTAGACATCCAAGTGTACATGGGCACTGATAGGGCTGGGTGTAGACAATTAAGGCCATGTGTACATGGGTTGGTGAACGGGCATAACCAGTGGTACATGGACATTAGTAGACAACACAAGAAGAGTGTATGTTGATCTCTACATGTTGTGTAATACTCATACACACCATGTATTTGGAGATTTACTTGTCATGTGAGGTAGCACTGCATGGGAAAACCATGGGTTTGATAAGCACAACATGTACACCTAATACATGTCATGTACCCAATTTGAGGGTGTTTGTAGCCCTTTATTTATTCAGTTTAGACCAATATCAATTGAGTGTGTTCTCTTGGTCTATTCCCTTGATGGTACAGTGTGGAATTACCTCCTTAGATATCGATTGTGATACCATCTGGAGTATGAGTATCAAATTGAGTTCATGGTGTCCCTCTACATGACTGGAGTGTGATCCTTTATCATCTCTATACCCTAGTTGGGTATGTGTAATCAGTTTTACCACCTTGATGAGTGTGTTTACCCTCCATCTTTCATGCCATATCGGTAGGGTTTGTGGTATCGTCAGCATACGATCCCCTATATAGCAATTTTATCCAAATTGGTTTCATGGTGTCCCACAGTGATCTAGGGTTTAAGCACCTATCTAAGTATCAGATTCCTCTGAGACCAATGATCTTTCTTGGGTAGATACCAATGATCTCGACCTCATGGATGTGTGTCTCCGGTGATTACATGGATAATGGGGTAGATTCCACTAGAATGAGCATTGCATTAAGTAGAATCTTGTGGTTTGTAGTTGGTTGTGACTATTTGGTTTCGTAGTTCCCTTCCTAAGTATATCTTCATTTCCTTGTTTCTATTCAGTATTGTATATCTATTATGAGATGAATGTTCTTGATTCTACATTTTTAGTGTCTTTGGGGTGTCCTACTATGCATTTTTATACTCACCCCTACAAGTTCTATGCCTACATGTGTCATGTATTATGTGAAAAAAAACCTATTTGACGGTCTCCTAGGAGTACATAGAGTGGGTCGATCATATCTTGATCTTGAAATACCAAGGTTCTTTTCTTGTGGTTTCATTTGATCATAGTCTGGACCCTTGGAGCAGGTTAGACTCTCTATAGTTTTTTTATGGCCTTTATTTGGCCCTCTTAATCTCTTTTAGTAATTTAATATCATACACTGATTGTGGGATCATATTTGTATGTATCCATTAGTTTAATTTGTTTTTACATTTCAACATTTTATTGGCTTGGAGATGTGTGTGTGTGTGTGTGTACATTAGTCTAATGCCTCTTATGTTTGTGATATGATTTCTTAGTGCAAGTTGTCATCCCCTAGCATATTAGAGGTGTTCTTGGGGTAGTTGTGTCTCAGGGCCTATTAGATAAGGTTGTGAAATCCAATCATACATAAAAATTTTATATGGTCTATGTCTCAGGTGTGGCATCCCATTTGGATCACCTCAAGGAAACCAAATGGAATATTGTGAAAAGGGAAAAAAGGAAATTTCTTATTTATGGCTATAGTTTTAATTTATAAAAATTTGTGATCCTAAATACATTGGTGTGATTGATGATCCATACACTTGAAAATTAATTATAAATACTATGGATAAACAAAGGGACCACCTACCTCTTGTATAAATCCTTTACCATTTAACACTAGCCTATTAACCCACCACTCAAGCTCATCTAATACTGATGGATAATTCTAAAACCACTTAGGGCATTATCATTCATCATAAAAACAATATTAATTAATTATAATCATACTAATAATTAATTAACAACTCAAAACTAATTAACCATAACAAACCTTTTAAGAATAAGCATTGATTCACTCACTGAGTACTCTCATTGTGACCAAATCAGTACTAGTGATCCTACAAAGGTCTATTTGATGTTACTAACTCGAAATTAGTCTACATTCCCATCAATAGAATAGAAACCATAAGAAAAAAATCAATTATACTCAAAAACATTGAAAACTCCACATGGTGACTTACCTATAACAAAATGACTAGATATGTCATGTAGATGTCATCTCGGGATACCCTCTCGCAAAGAAACAAAAAATCCCTATAATCTAGAAATTATTCCATCATTATATGACGGAATATTAGCATAAAACCATAGTTGTAACAACCAAGAAATTAGACAAAGTAGAGGGACAAGGAAACGGAGTCATAGCCTTACCTATATCTCACCAAAGCTTCAAATGGAATGATATTTGGACGAGAGATGGGAGAGAACCACTATGGGAAGAGAGGGAGGATGGGTGGGAACACATGCAGTAGTTGGTTCATGAATGGGAAATGAAAGGGTAGGGTTTGACTTAAAACATGTAAGGGAAAACTTGTAAATTCCCACTTTTTAAGGGGTGTATGGTTGGCCAAAAAAATTTCCAAGCCTTGCAGTCAACATTATCTCAAAAAATCAACCCTGCATGGTTTTACGACATGGTTCTCAAACCATGATCCAATCATGCACTTTGGATATAGACCTCTCTACAACAAGGATAATAGTTTGAACGAAAACCATGTTCAAGCTAGGCCCCAAGTCCCATACCCATTCCACCTCGCATGGTTTCCCCTTAAACATGAATGGTTTACACTAAACCATGAACTGAATTCATGGATAAACCAGGCCTTATAGTATTTTAACTGAAAATCATGCCACACATAAGGCGTCAGGCAGTTTACCTTAAACCTTGCACACCAAAACATGCACCTTTGACAGAAAACCCCCAAACCACCAAAAATCGACCCCAAAGACTCTAGGAATTATTTGTGCCCTCAAAAAACCTATTGGTCCCTAAACCTCATCCAAAAAAATTATTTTATAATTATTGAACCTTTGTAATTCCATTCCAAACCCCGATTCAAAATTTTACATGACCATTAAACACTAGTTCAAGATTACTATGAACTTAAAGCACCCATATAGAACAAGGGAACATATAATAAATTAGGTGTGTAAATGGTAATAATTAAGAATATGGTTCATGATAATGTATTTAATGAACTTAATTTAGTTATTTAGTATGTTTTGTGTAAGTATAGAATGCATCTGGACCGATTTAAATATTCCATTCCTCTCTTTGAGACATGTTTGGTATTATGCATAAAATTTCATTTATGTTGTGTATATACTAGCATTTTGAGTTACCATATCATGAATTATAATTTAATTATTTTATTTGAAGTTCAGATACATTCTTTAAATTTCTAGTGGTTTTTATTACAAAATTTCTTAGGTTATAAGGGGTTTTATGGTATCAATTATGATTCTTTGAGACATGTTACAAGTTATGAACCATGTTTCCTTTGTATGAAATTATTTTATTTATTATATCATTAATGTTATATAAATTATTTCATTTTAATTAATGGGATAAACTAATCCAAATAATTTTCATTCCTTTATTTTTCCATTGAATCAAGTGTAACCCTAGTCGTAATAGTTTTTGGTAACTCAATTTTCATTCATTGAGGTATGATCGTTCACCTGGACTAATTTTATATAAGTTTGGTAAATTCTTACCATTTATTGTATTGTGTGATATTCTCTCATTGTATACATTTTACCATATATACCTCTTTTGAAAAGGTTTTGGCTTCATGGAGTATTTTTCCTGTAATGGATATTTATAACTCAGATCTATTTTCATTGAGTTATAATGTTTCATCATGAACTAGTTTCTTCTATACTTGGGTTCTCACACCCTAATGTATTATTATATGGTATTTTATAATACTCATTGTAACAGAATGTTTTTAATGAAAATGAATTATTTTTTACTCTTCTTACAAAGTAAGTTTCAAAAAATGGTATTTTAAAAATAATATAAAGGTCTTTTCCATTCACTTTCATGTGTTTTTTCCTCTCCAAATTTATCCATCATAAACATTATGTATTTTAAAGGTTCTATTATTGGAGAAATTTTTTAAAATTAATGGTTTTGAAATTGTTTCACATCACCTTTTCAAAATTTACCTGTGAAAGTGACATGTAAACATTTATTTTACATTATTTATAAAAATGTTTTATAAGAGATCTTTTATGCTTTTTCTTCCACTTACCTTATCATTTTAAAAATTATTTACCCTAATGGGGTTTATTTTTCATTATGTATCATCTAATATATATATATATATATATATATTATCATTTGGTTTATTGAACTCATGGTATCAAACAATTTGATTTGTAATCCATTTTTTAGTGATACCATTTGAAGAATTCTTTTTTAGGATGGTGTTTTTCATTTATATCAACACCCTACATTGTTTTCATTATTTCGTTGGGGATATGTTCATTTCAAACCATCCAAAAATCATTCTATGGTTAGATTATAATAACATTATTCTAGTATTGACTTAGAAATATACTCATTACTCCATACAATGTGAACATCACGTTTTACAAAATTCAGATTGGATGATGTTACCCAAGAAATAATGATATTCTATTCAAATTGGGAAAATTATTTTCTTTTTTTGCTTTTATTCTAATATAGTTTATTATTGGAAATCTGACTATGTATTTATTGTAAATCAACATTTATTATATGGATGTGTTAATATCATGTTATCTATTTTATTGACATGGGAAAAATTATTGACATTCTTAATGATTATTGGCTACTAATGCAGGTTGATTTTTGATGTGCATGCTTTGTGTTTACATTTTATTACATTTTATTGAGTTTTTAAAACATGTTTTCACCAGATAAATGTTATTTTGGAGATAAAATGCTATAATTCAGTGATCATATTGCTTTTTAGGTATTTCCATGAAAAAGACACAAATCGGGGGAAATTTGATCAAAAACCCCAAACTACACAGCATGTACTTTAGGATACACATTGTGTACCAGAACCCTGACATGGATTGGCTAGGACAAGTACATGCCCATGTTACCAGAATCTCGTACACGCCGTGTACGTGATATACATGTTCTGTATCCTCTTTTGTAAGTGGTTGGTGGACGATGAATGAGAGTACACACTATTTTTGGTGGCACTACACACTGTGTACCTACCCCTACTAGGTGGAGCCATGTTCTAAGTCAAAGACAGCGTGTTATGTCACCCACCAGGGGAGAAAAATATGGCATAGAATGCTGACAAGAGTATAAACCATGTAATTTCCGGTACACGTTCTGTACTCCTAAAAACAATAAATTGGTGGCAGGACCTCCAAGTTCAGGAGTCATTCATTCATTTATATTTTGTTCAATTTTAAGAGAGAGCACTCTGGGTACGGCCTATAAGAGAATAAAAGAGAGAAATAAGAGGATAAAAGAGAGAAAGGAATGTGCTTTCATTCTACCTTCCTGACAACCTTCGCCCCAAAGCTTTCAAGAACATGTGTCCAATTACTACAAGTTCTTTAGTTAATAGCTACTCCATGAGTAGCTAAATTCCTTATGTGTTGGGGCTGTGGACAAATGAATGTTGTAATTTATCAATTTTGATGTTGTAATCGTATTCTTCATCTTTTCTTTCTAATAATTCCTTATTAACCCTTTCTCATATATCACTGAAAATCTCGTATCGGACCAAGAACGAGATTTATATGTATACTTTAAGGAATTACGGTTAAAAACATCCATGACCATTGGGTGTTTTAATCATCTCAATAAGGTTGAAATAAATAAAAATTAAGAGAAATCAATTTTTAGACCAATGAAATTGACTACCATTGATTTAAACAAAACATATCAGACCAAGGGGGTTATGTTACATAAGTAATCCTAAATATGTGAATTATCATGGACAACACAACCTCATAAAAAAGTTGATTTAATCACAACCTCTTAAAATCCACAACCCAAACACATTTCCCTCCAAATTTGCATCAAAACCTAATTCCTGTATTTCTCTTTATGTAATTTTTCTAAAAAATTAAAATCCAATCGCCTTTTCATCAAAACATAAAAAAATCGACTCTAAATTTAGTACACTTTAATAAATCAAGAAAAAACTAGATATGAAAGACAAAAATAACTCCTTCTACCTATGGATCGACCCATTATTGGTACTATACTCATTGGGGTTATACAATTTGGATAGCTGAAAATAACACTTCGGCAGAAACGACTACCAAATTTTGGCATCGTTTCTAGGGAGCCGAAAGTTAAATTAGTTTTTGTTTAAATCAATTTTGTATCAAATATAGTGAAAATAAAAAAATAAAAAATCCAAAAAATCTCTTTTCTAAACCTCATTTCTATTGATCTTTCTTCTTACTCATTTATTCTTGGTGTGTTTAGTGTGGTGTAGGTTCATAGATGTATGAGCGGCTACCTTACTCGTTCCAAAATCACTGAGTAAACAGAGCTTCTCCTAATTGTCTTAGAGATCTAATGAATGATTTTAAGGCAACAACATACCCTCATGGATGAGAACAACCAAAACAATCCCATGGCGCACAACGAAGAGGGAGATCCAGCTGCTGTTCAAGGAGCTGAACAGCTATTTGGCCTAGATGACAACCAGAACCAGCAAGCTCCACTTGCTCCAAGATATGGCTCGCAACAGCTCCAATAGTTCCAACTAGAGCGGATGCCATACCTACAGCCAGGTCAGGGGTCATACTTCACCCCTCAAGAGCAGCAATATATGTTTCCACCACTCCCTCAGCAGCCACCTCCACGTTGTACTCTCATGGAGTATGACATGTCGTCTATTCATGGAGCTGACACAGAAATTGTTTGTCCACCGGTGTAGGCCCAATACATCATTATCATGTTTGTTATCATGTAGCTGATCCAAAACATAGTTCACTTTAGTGGCCTACCTAGTGAGGACCCAAAAACCCATCCCTCCAATTTTCTAGAGATATGCAACACGTTTCGCTACCAAGGAGTGTCTCAAGACACCATTCTTATTCGCCTCTTCCCCTTCTCTCTAAGGGATAAGGAAAAAGATTGGATAAAAGGTTTGTCATAATGATCTATCCTCACCTGGGAGGAGCTAGCCCAGGCGTTCTTGTCAAAATATTTTCCACCCTCGAAGACAGTGATCTTGCGGAACGAAATACTCAACTTCCAGCAGCACGACTCGGAGTCATTGTATGAGTCATGGGTGCATTTCAAGGAGATTATGCGCAAATTATTACCCCCCAGACTCCCACTATGGATGCAGGTCCAGACCTTCTATGGAGGACTAACGAAAAATACAAAGTCAGTGGTGGATGTTGTTGTTGGAGGTAAGGTTATGAGGAAGTCCCCCCAAAGAGCTTCTTGAACTGCTGGAAGACATGTTTTTCAATAGATTATAGTGGAATTCTAAGTGGGGAACACAAAAATGATTTATGCACCATATTGATGCCACTACTATGCTTATTTCCTAGTGGTACACTGTGTCCAAAAAGATCAATGCGCTGAATCTAAAGAATTCATCCCAAGTACATGCAGTGAACCATATATTGTGCAGTGAATGTGGTGATAAACACATCATGAGAAATTGTCAGTCATCCCTTCAACAAGCGAGGTGAGCAAATTTTCTCAAAATGAGGGTTGAACCAGTACCATCAGTACCAGAACCTAGCATGGCA
Organism: Viscum album; assembly: GCA_963277665.1. Taxonomy (NCBI): domain Eukaryota; kingdom Viridiplantae; phylum Streptophyta; class Magnoliopsida; order Santalales; family Viscaceae; genus Viscum; species Viscum album. Next base: position 1,250,286,470 of record OY728127.1, read on the forward strand.
TGATCACCAGAACCTAGGCTGGGGCCAATAGCAGCAGAATCCTCTGCCCTAGTGATAGACCAACTACAGTCATCCCTAGTATCAGAGTCAGTACCCAAGGTAACAACATCATTAGAAGGACTCTTACCAATAGCAAGGGTATCAGAACCCTCACCCGCAACAACTGTAGAAACCACCACCTCCACCAAATGCATAGCCACCTTAGTCGGAGAACACCTCAAGGGTAGAGGATCTCATTAACTAGTTTATATCTACTGTTGAGAGTAGATTATTGAATCAGGAGGCTTCCATTCGAATCATGGAGAACCAAATTAGCCATCTGGCCAAATAGCTCTCAGGGAGGTAGCCAGGTACACTATCGGGTAATAATAAGAAGAACCCAAGGGAGGAGGCCCATGCAGCCACACTGCAGAGTAAAAAGGAGTTACAACATGAGGAACCAGCACAGCCAGGTGCACCTACACCCCATTATAATAAAGAAGGCCTTGTTACATACCCCTCCTCATCCAAAGGCCCACAAGAAGAATCTCTACAGGGTAAAGAAAATGAGTTTTCAAACCTTTCGAGCATGCCTTACCCTTCTCGTAGATGATGAAGCAGATAAAGTTGGACCACCAGTCTGAAAAGTTCATGGAAGTGTTATGTAAGTTGCACATCAACATTCAATTTGTAGAGGCACTGATGAAGATGCCCACATATGCAAAATTCATGAAGGATATCCTCTTCAACAAAAGAAATATGGAGGATCTAGGAACTACTTCATTGACCAGGGAGTGTTCTGCAGTCGTACAAAATTCTATTCCTCCAAAGCTCCAGGATCCAGGTAGCTTCACTATCCCATGAACTATTGGACCATGTGAGTTTGGGAAGGCCCTATGTTACTTAGGGGCTAGTTTCAACCTCATGCCCTTCAGAGTTTTTAAGAAGTTAGGGATCAAAAACCTGAAGCCTACCTAAGTATCCCTTCAACTTGCCAACGGATCCATCAAATATATGATGGGGCTACTAGAGGACATGCTGGTAAAGGTGTGTAGCCTAATCCTCCCCACAGATTTCATCATCCTCGACATGGAGGATGAGCATAAGGTGCCTCTCATTCTGGGAAGGCCTTTCTTGGCCACTGGGAAGGTATTGATCAACGTACACTAGAGGGTGTTTATTTTCAGAGTAGGGGATGAAAAAGTATCCTACAATGTCCTCAATGTTTCCAAACAAGCATCATTATTAGAGAATGAGGGTTTCTATGCAGTGAACACTGTGGATGATCACTTGATAAAAAAAATAAGACGATATGGTATTTTATTCCACCTCAAATGACTTGGTTTTTTCAGAAATTCTAGTTCATGAAGCACTAGAGGACCTAGAATTCCAAGAAGGCCCGGGCAGCCACTACTGGAAGCGTACGGTTATTCCTGACATTCAAGAGTGGGCAGAGGTACAACCACTTGTACCTTCATTTATAAATGTTCCAACACTAGAATAGGAGCATCTCCCATCTTCTATGAAGTATGGGTATTTGGGATACCATCAGACATTTCTTGTCATGCTTGGTGCATCACTATCGCAGGAGCAGGAGGATGCGCTTTTGCAGGTTTTGAAGTGGTGGATGTAGGCTATTAGGAGGACAGTTGCATAATTAAAGGGAATCAGCTATACCATTTTCAACCACAAGGTGCTACTCAAAGAAAGATCAAATCCATCTTGGCAGCCACAACGATGCTTGAACCCCCCCATGATGGATTTTGTGAAGAAATAGGTAATCATGTTGTTGGATGCAAGCATCATATACCCCATATTAGATAGTATGTGGGTGAGTCCCCTTCAAGTGGTACCCAAAAAGGGGGGTATCACTGTGATTTCAAATGACAAGAACAAGCTCATCCCAACACGCACTGTCATAGACTTCAGAGTCAGTGTTGAATATAGAAAGATGAATGATGCCACAGGGAAGGATCATTTCCCCTTCCCCTTCAAAGATCAGATGCTAGAGAGACTAACAGGGCACGAGTTTTACTGCTTCCTCGATAGCTATTCCAGATACAATCATATTTCCATTGCCCCAGAGGATCAAGAGAAGATCACATTTACTTGCCCCAATGGTACATTTTCTTCCCAAAGGATGTTCTTTAACATGTGAAACACATCTCTCCACCTTCCAGTGATGCATGCTGGATATCTCTCCTGACATGGCAGAAAATATCCTGGAGGTTTTTATGGATTATTTTTTTTATTTACAGAAAATCATTCATCACTTGCTTGCGGCACCTAGAGTTGGTTCTGGAAAGATTTCAGAACACTAACCATGTTTTGAAAAAGGAAAAGTTTCATTTCATGGTGTAGAGTGGCATCATCCTTGTCCACATAATCTTGGAGAAGGGGATAGAGGTGGACCCGGAAAAGATAGAATTCATTTCATGACTTCCTATTCCTACTTCTTTCAGATTCATCCGCAGCTTCCTAGGACATGTAGGTTTCTACAGGAAGTTTTTCTAGGACTTCTTGAAGATATCTGATCCCCTCACCATCCTTCTGACCAAGGATTTCATTTTTTAGTTCGATGAGGCATGCAACACATCATTTTTGCACCTAAAACAACTTCTGGTGGAAGCTTCAGTGATGATTTCTCCCAACTAGGAGGAGAAATTTGATGTGATGTAAGATGCTAGAGACTATGCGGTAGGAGCAGTCCTGGGCCAGTGGATTTACTGAATTTTTCAACCCATCTATTATGCCAGAAGGATGCTCAACAAGGTAAAGATGAAATACACTACCACAGAGAAAGAGATGTTGTAAGTGTTGTTCACTTTTGATAGGTTCTGTTCAAACATAGTGCTATCTAAAGATATTTTTTATACTGACAATGTAGAACTCAAGTACCTACTAAACAAAAAGGATGTGAAACCATGACTAATCTGATGGGTACTCCTCCTACAAGAATTTGATCTGGAGATCCAAGACAAGAAGGGGAACAAGAACGTTGTTGCTGGTCATCTCTCTCTCCTAAAGTTGTCGCATTTAAAGAAGAATGAATATTGAGAGATCAAGGCAGATTTCCCTAATGATCACCTGTTTTCAATCAAAGAATCACCTAGGCCCTGGTATGCTGATATTGATAATTGTTTGGTTATAGGTTCCATCCACCCCAACCTCTCTTTCCAGCAAAGGATGAGGTTTCTCTCTAATGTCAGGAGGTACTTCTAGGAAAATACTCTATTATTCCAATCCTATGGGGATGGGGTGATCTGATGTTGTATCCCAAAAACTGATGTTCATGGAGTCCTAGAATTATTTCATGCCTCGACAGTTGGGGGACATCATGGGACAGACCATACTATTGAAAAGATCATGTAGTCTAGGTTTTTCTGTCCCACCATTCATATAGATTCCTAAGCCTTTGTTTCCCATTTCGATCGATGCCAAAGAATAGGTAATGTGGGGTGCAGAGCTGAGTTTCCCCAACACCCCATCCTGGAGGTCGAGATCTTCGATGTTTGGGGGATAGATTTCTTGGGTCCATTTCCCCATCCTTTGGGAACACTTACATCCTGGTCTACGTCGACTATGTCTCCATATGGGTGGAAGCCGCTGCTACAGCACATGGCACGACCAAGGTGGTTGTGTCCTTTTTAAAGAAACATATTTTTAGCAGGTTCAGCATTCCCCGTGTACTAATCAGTGACAGAGGGACCCACATCGACAACACATTGATGAAAGGATTACGGTTGAAGTATAGAGTGAAGCATCATATGGGGACATCATATCATCCCCAGTTTAGTGGACATGTGGAGCTCTCTAACCATGAGCTCAAGCGTATTATAGAGAAACGGTGAACACTTAATAGAAAGACTGGTACAAAAGGATAAATGACGCTTTGTGGGAATATCAGACTACTTTCAAGACACCATTAGGGATGTCCCCATTCCGCCTCATCTATGGAAATCCATTCCATCTACCAGTAGAGTTGGAGCACAAATCTTTCTGGTCCATCATGGCCCTAAATTTTGATCTAAAGGTAGCTGAAGAGAAGTGTAAGTTCCAAATGTCAGAACTTGATAAAATATGATTGGAGGCATATGAGAACACCATGTTGTACAAGGAGAAGACAAGAGAAATCCACAACTGGATGATTTCACAAATATATTTACAACCTGGTGATCAGGTACTCTTTTTTAACTCTCGTCTTCGATTATTTCTAAGAATGTTAAAGTAAAGATGGTCGGGACCATTCCGATTCATAAGAGTATTCCACCATGGAGTGGTAGAAATTTCTGGGGAGAATGGTCAACCGTTCAAGGTGAAAGTCCAACAAAAAAATACTTACCATCACATATAAGACACAGTGGGAACGCTCTCTACCATGCATCTCATGTAAGTAAATGTAAGTTGGTTAATCCAATGACCTAAAAAAGGCGCTTCATGGGAGGAAACCCTGAGGTTACACTCCATGTACCCCCTATACACATGGCGTGTACTGATTCCTTTTAATTTTTATTTGTAATATTACAAATATATCGATTTACTAGGTAATATATAGGGATGATGTTGGTGTCGATGGTAAAGTCACTAGATTTTATCTGAGTTGTCACCGGTTCAAATCCCTTCATAACTACCTTTGGCACGGGGTTCCTCCTTTATATATTTCTGTTTTCTTACATGGTGTGTGTGGTATTTTTTATAATATATATAAATTTGTTTAAATATAATAAAACTCATGATATGGATGGACCGTTTGTCCAGGGTCATATCCCGGTTCCAAAAGACCTGGGTTCGAATCCTGACAACCATCCCATTTCCATCATTTGTCCATTTAATAAAACCACACGGCATGAATTTTGATATACGTCGTGTGAGCCATGTTTTCATTAATAATTGAAATGATTTTCACAATGAAGTAATATATGCAGGTGAAGTTGGCATATTGGAAGAGTCTCGGCCCTAGATCCAAAAGACCTAGGTTTGAACTCGACTAACCTCCCTGCTTAATCCCATTTATTCAAATTAAAACCACACACCGTGAATTTTCTTTCTCCTATGTAGTATAGGCCTTGTACATTAAATATATATAATTAATAAATATGAGCAGTAGTAAAAACTTTTCTCCATTGGTTGAGGGCTTCCATTCGAAATGGCCGATCGTCGGTTCGAACCTCGCCCCATGCACCGGACCGAAGGTTGCACTTCTCTTTTTCTCATTTTAGAACACATTGTGTGTATCTCCCGATACATTACGTGTATAGCTTTATTTTTAGTAAATAATTCTATATATATATTTATTTATTTTTCATTTCAATAATTAATATTAATTATTATATAGTTTACTATAATAATTTTATTTTATATATTATTCATATTTTCTTTCTAAAAAAATCAAAAGAGGGACCAAGTTCATTTATTACACTTTATTGGTTTATGGACCCATTTTGGCAAGAGACTATCATAGTGATGATATCCTTTTTAATAGATCCTGATTGGTGATGGATTTTCATTGAGCTCTAATTTTTGAATATCATGCATTGTTATTTAAGAATTTAGCCTCCTTTTCAAGCCTCTGAGATTATTTTTCACATTGTTACCTACCAACCCATAGCCTCAGAAACATTTGAACCATGATGAAAGACCTAGTGATTTTTTTGATTTAAATTCCTAAAGTAGAGAATGAGAATACTTGAAAGCCTATGGATAGAGTTAATATACTTAAGATTGATTAAAAATCTGATAAAATGATCTTGAGTTATGAGAGTATTATTTTCTAGCGAGGTAAATCATCATGTGGCATGTGTAATTTTTAAATGTTGAACGATGTGCATAAAAGAGAATGGAAGTTTCATAATTAAACTACAAAGGAGGCGTGATTAGAATATAATTAAAATTGAAATATGTTTCTGTGCCTTTATAAAATCCTATGCTATGACTATAGTATTTATAAGTATAATTAAAGCCTTGTACCAGAATCTTGACACAGATTGGCCAAGCCAAGTACATGCCCAAGTTACCAGAAGCCCATACACACTCTGTATGTGATATACATGTCATGTATCCTCTTCTAGAAGCAGTTGGTAGCCGAAGAATGAGAGTACTCACCATGTATGGTAGCGCTACTGGCTGTGTGGCTCCACCAACCAGGCGGCACCATGTTCCAAGTCAAAGATGGCATGTTAGATAAGCCACTGGCGGTGAAAAAGATGACTAAGAGCGTTGAAAAGAGTACACACCATGTACTTTCCAGTACATGTCGCGCACTCCTAAAACCTATAAATAGTTGGCAAGCCCTTCAAGTTTGGGATTCATTCATTCATTCAAGTTTCATTCAATTTTAAGAGAGAGCACTTTGGGTACGACCTAGAAGAGATTAAAATAGAGAAAGAAGAGAAGATAAGAGATAAAGTAAGGTGCTTCTGTGCTACTTTCTCGACAACCTTCACTCCAAATCATTCAAGAATATGTTTCCAGGTACTACAATTTCATTAATTAATAGCTACTCCATGAGTATAAAAATTCTCTATGTGTTGGGGATGTGGACAAATTAATGTTGTAATTTATCAATTGTGATGTTTTAATTGTATTGTTCATATTTTATTTCTCATAATTCTTTATTAACCCTTTCTCAAATATGACGGGAAATATCGTATCTGACCAAGAATGTGATTTATAGGGATCCTTTAAGGAATTATGGTTAAAAACATCCATGGCCATTGGGTGTTTTAATCATCTCAAAAGGACATCAATTAATAAAAATTAATAGAAATCAATTTCCTGACCAACGAAATTGACTTCCATTGATTTAAACAAAACTTACCAGACCAAGGGGGTCCTGTTACATAAGTAATCTAAAAGATGTGAATTATCATGAACAACACAACCTCATAATCAATTTGATTTAATAAAAACCTCTTAAAATCCACATCCCTGATGCATTTCCCTCCAAATTTTCCTCAAACCCAAATTCTCGTGTTTTTCTTTAGGTAATTTGCTAAAAAATTAATATCCAATCACATTTTCATCAAAACATAAAAAAACAAAAAAACAACTCTAAATTCTGTACATTTCATTAAATTAAGTACAAACTAGATATGCAAGACAAAAATAACTCCTTCTCCCTATGGATCGAACCCTTTCTGGTACTATACTCATTTGGGTTATACAATTTCAATAGCCAAAAATAACACTTCAGCAGAAAAGACTACCAAATTTTGTATGTGACTTCTCAAATATAGCTCAGCCCCTCACCAACCTTCTAACCAAGGACTAATTTTTTGAGTTTGATGAGGCATGCACCGTAGCTTTTTCACACCTGAAGCAGCACCTACTGGAAGATCCAGTGACGGTTGATCCCAGTTAGGAGGGGAAATTTGAAGTGATGTGTGATGTCAGTGACTACGTAGTGGGAGAAGTCCTGGGTCTTTGGATTGACTGAATTTTCTGACCCATCTATTATGATAGTAGGACAATCAATGAAGCATAGATGAACTACAATACCATGGAGAAGGAGATACTTGTAGTAGTGTTCACTTTTTATAGGTTCTGTTCTTACTTAGTGCTATCAAATGTTATTTTTTATACTTACCATGTAGCACTCATGTACCTATTGAACAAGAAGGATGCAATGCCATGACTGATCTAATGGGTACTCCTCCTACAAGAATTTGATCTAGAGATACAAGACAAGAAGGGGAGCGAGAACGTTGTTTCTGATCATCTCTCCCACAAGGATCTTCCACATTTAGAGAAGGAGGAAGATTGAGTGATCAAGGAGGATTTCCCTGATGAGAACCTCTTTTCAGTAAAATAATCACCTAGGCCCTGGTATACTAATATTGTTAATTTTTTTGGTTACGGGTTCCATCCACATTGACCTCTCCTTCTAGCAGAGGAAGTGGTTTCACTTTGATGTTAAGAGGTACTTCTATGAAGACCATTTACTATTTTGATCATGTGGGGATGGGATGATTCGACATTGTATGCTAGAAACTGAAGTTCATGGAGTCCAATAATTCTATCACGCCTCACCAGTTGGGGGACATCATGGGCTAGACTGTACAACATCAAAGATCTTACAGTCTGGTTTTTTATAGCCCACCATGCGTAGAGATGCTCGAGCCTTTGTTTCCTATTGTGATCGATTCCAAAGAACAGGTAATGTGGGATGAAGAGATGAGATTCCCTGGAACCCCATCTTGGAGGTCGATATATTTGAAGTTTGGTTCATAGACATCATGACGTCATTTACCCCATCTTTCGGTAACACTTACAACATTGTATGCGCCAACTATGTCTCTATGTGGGTGGAAGCTGCTGCTAAAACATAAGACATGGCCAAGGTGGTCATGGAATTTTTAAAGAAACATATTTTTAGCAGGTTAGGAATTCCCCTATTCTGATTAGTGACAGAGGGACTCAATTCAACAACACATTGAGTAAAAGATTACTTTCGAAGTATATAGTGAAGCATCATATGGGGATGACATATCATCCCCAGTCTAGTGGACAAGTGGAGTTCTCCAACCATGAGTTCAAGTAGATTCTGTAGAAAACGGTGAACACTTCAAGGAAAGACTAGTCCAAAAAGATTGACAATTCTTTGTGTGAATATCAGACTACTTTCAAGATTCTAGTAGGTATATCCCAATTCCGCCTCATCTTTGGAAAGACATTCCTTCTGCCAATAGAGTTGGAGAACAAATCTTACTTGGCCATCAAGGCCCTGAATTTTGATATGAAGGAAGCTGAAGAGAAGCATAAGTTATAACTGTCAGAACATGATGAAATCTGATTGGATGTGTATGAGAATGCCAATTTGTACAAGGAGAAGATGAGAGAAATCCACAACTAGATGATTTCATGAAAATATTTCCAACCTGATGATCAGGTACTCCCTTTTAACTCACGTATTCGATTATTTCTAGGAAAGCTAATGTCAAGATAGTCATGACCATTCCGAATCATTTGAGTATTCCACCATGGAGCAGTATAAATTGTTGGGAGGATGGTCAACCATTTAAGGTGAATGGATAGTGGCTAAAGACTTTCCATCACATAGAAGACATGGTGGGAATTCTCTACACCATGCATCTCAGGTAAGCAGAGGTAAGTCAGTCGAGCCAACGACCTAAAACAAAGGCGCTTCCTGGGAGGCAACCAAGAGGTTACATGAAGTGGACCCCCTATACACATGGTGTGTACTGATTCATTTCCATTTTTATTTTTAATATTATAAATATATATATTAACTATGTAATATATAGGGATGATGTTAATGCTGATGGTAAAGTCACTAGAGTTTATCTGAGCCGTCATCGGTTCGATCCCTTCATACCTACCTTCGACATGGGGTTCCTCCTTTTTATACTCGTGTTTTCTTACATGGCGTGTCTGTTATTTTTCAAAATATATATAAATTTTTTTAAATATTAGAAAACCCATGACTGGGATGGACCAGTTGGCTAGTTTTGTAACCCGGTTCCAAAAGACCTAGGTTTAAATCGTGAAAACTGCCCCATTTCCATCATTTTTCCTTTCAATAAAACCACATGGCATTAATTTAGATATACATCATGTGATCCATTTTTTCATTAATAACTGAAAATATTTTCACAATGAAGGAATACATGTAGGTGATGTTGGCAGATTCACAAAGTCTCAGCCCTGGATCCAAAAGACCCGGGTTCGAACTCGGCTAATCTATCTATTTCATCCCTTTTATTCAAATTAAAACCACACGCTACTCATTTTATTTCTCCCATGTATTATAGGCCATGTACATTAAATTTATATAATTAATAAACATATGCATTAGTACAACCTTTTCTCCAGTGGTTGAGGGATTCCGTTCATAATGGCCGCTCATCGGTTCAAACCTCACCCCAAGCACAGAACCAAAGGTTGTACTTCTCTTTTTCTCATTTTAGAACACACAGCCTGTAACTCTTGATACATTACATGTATAGATTTATATTTAGTAAATAATTCTATATATATATATATATATATATATATTTTTCATTTCAATTATTAATAATAATTATTATATAGTTTACTATTATAATTATATTATATATATTGTTCATATAAAAAACTAGTGATACACACCGTGTAGGCCATTGATACACATCGTGTACCATAGATATAAAGTCTGTGCCCAACCCGGCTTGAGCTAAAGTCATGCGACCCCCCCCCCACCTCCCAGTTTCTTCTCCTGCACGTCGTTCGGCCTCCCCAATTTTAAATCCACCTTATGAGTTCTTTTTTTTTTCTTCTGATTTCTACTGAATTATGATCCTTGGTCTAGGTATGCCCTTCTAAACACTTAATTTCCTTTTTTTCATAGAATTTAGGGAGTTTCATGGATGGTCCACCATTTCGGTTCCCTGCGCAGCACACGGCTTGTGCGAAGACCACACCCCGTGTACTTTTTGTACATGGAAATGCCCCACATGTTCTCCACATTTTCCCGATACAGGATGTGTACGTTCGGTACACGTCGTGTATCGTGCCTCCCTTGGCCTTCTATCCCTGGCTATGTCTATTCAGGACACGATTCCCATACCTTATACTGATACATGGCGTGTGTCCTACAACACATTGGAGGACCCCATGTGGATGATGTACATGCCTTGCAATACATGCTTATATACACTGCGTGTACACCTTTTCACATGGTGTGTAATCCCCATTTCCCCTGACTTCGTCAATCCCTTTCAGTCTCCTTACATGGGAGACACCCCATGATGGTGTACACGGCATGTACACTATGTTAAACATCGTATTTTCCTATTTTTCCTAACACTTGTCTTTGCAGCATGTCTTTCCATGGAACATGACTTCCTTCACAACTATGATTACATGCCGTGTACCCAGGATCTACACATCGTGTTATACTTTATTTCTAGTTTTATCACATTTTCTTCATTTCATTTTTCTTTTCTTTTCTTTTGTTTTATTTTTCTTCCAGGTATGTCTGATTAGGATCCGGCTCCTGGGAAGCATCCTTATTTCGCTAAAGAGGGTGGATGGTCTGCTCACAATCAGATACGTCTTAGACCACCCAAGAATCCCACATTGTATTTCCCAGTCTGCCACCCCCTGTATTGGCCCCTCTACCACCTATCCTAATGCCACCTCCACCTGCGACATCTACTGATCTTCTCGTTCCTACGTCCCCATCTACTGCTGCTCCTTTGGCCTCTGTCCCCTCCTCTGCAGAGGTCAAGATATCTGGTGTTGCCACTCCTTCCAGCTCCCTTACCTCTGAGCTACCATCCACACCTGTAGTGGACCTGACTGAGTCGGACCTCCCATCATCTACTTGCTAGACTTCTGGGCCCGCTCAGGTATCCTCTGATCCACCTCCTACCACAGCAGCAGGGCCATCATCTCTAAACATTATCGTTCCACCACCTCCTGCACCAGCTTTTTCCCACCCTCCACAACATCCCTTCTTGGTTTTTCCAAATGATCATCCTGCATGAGAGCGCTTGTGGCATTTTTATCACTGCACTATCCAGCTGAGCGGTCGCTACCTCAACATCACCATACTGTAGCACCTTGGCATCTGGGAGGACTTAGAGGAGGATCTAGTCTATACTCACCTACTCGATACTTTCCAGGTCATTACTCCTATATATCGCGACTTATTTTTGGAGTACATTTTACAGTGGCGGGCAAGCATACCGGTAGACATCCACTGATACAGCCCATGCAGTTCGATTTTGGCTAGGCAGCCGGCCTTTTTCACTTACTATGGATGAGTTTGGCCAAGGGTGCGGCTTATACCCACATCCTGCTACCCCACCTCCCATCTCTACCTTGACCCACCCCGAGCACTATAACCCTATAGCGATATGAAGGGAGCTTGTTGGGCCAGACCACAGGTATACCCCTACATCACAAAAGAGCGCGCTCATACATGACCCTTCTCTCCGCTTTCTTCACTGGTGCTTCAGCACCATCCTCTTCCCATGACATGAGGATATGGGTGTCATGTCTAGACGGGACATGGAGCTCCTAACCTGTATTGTCTGGCATGACTACCCTTACCTCCCATGTACAGTCACCTCCTATTTCTACTCTATGATCCATGGTCGTTAGGGAAACCTGAATGGTGGTTTCTACACCACCCATTTGGCACACCATTTGAGTGTTTTTGATCTGTCTCTCCCTTATGATCACTTGGGTTCTCCTCAGCGTGTAGAATTCTTCATTCTTATCCACATAAGGTTGGTCGAGCATTGAGGAGAATGCTATGTTCTCATGCCGGATTCCACTACTCCTGCAGAGTAGACAGCCGACCCACCTGCTTGCATTGGTTTCTATACACAGGATCCACCCCATCCACTAGTGGATATACCCTCCCCATCCCACTCCCTTATCCTGGCCTTCCTTCTTCTACCACCGTCCCTTCTTCTTCTATTCCTTCTACCGCCCTGCATCCCTCTGCACCCTCGGTCGATCTCTCTTTTACCCTCTACCTAACCGCGGTGGAGCAGCACCAGGATCGTCTGGATCGCCGTATGGACCAGCTCGAGCAGATGTGGGAGCTTCCTCTTGAGTATCATGATATTCCACTACCCTCAGCTCCTACTCCTCCTTCAACTCTTGGACCTTCTTCTATAGCTCCATCACCGTTTGTAGTGCTAGCTACATATTCAGTTCTCCCCTCCACTAATATTCTATCTGCTACCACTACTTCTTCTAGTACGGAGATTGCTACCATGACTTCTATTCTGTGTCCATATCCTGCGGCTCTGGCTACTACGACTTCTCTTCTGTGTGCAGCTTCTGAGCCTCTGTCTTCCATAGCTGTTGATCCTTCTCTTCCTGCTGCATCTATACAAGATGATTCCTCTTCTAAGGTGACCCCTGGACTAGTTTTTGGTCACATTTCATCCATTATATATTTATTTTTGTTCTATCTTGTTCTTGTGTCCTATTGTTTATGCTTTTAGTTTTCTCTCTCCACCACCATCACAAGTACCCTGGTTCACTTTGGCCTATACTTATCCACCACTTCCCGTCTTTCTTCACCTAGACACGAGGGAAGTATTGTTTTTCAGGATTTCATTGTTTTATTTTTTTTCATTCTATTTTTACTTATTCCATTACTTCCCTCCGTCCTGGTCCACTGTTGTTCCCCCACATCACTTTCTTCGCCTTTATGTGGCACTTGGGGGGACCATATTCCCTATTCACTGTAGGGGAGCCTCTCTACCTACACTCCTCTTTTTCCCTTGAACTAATCTAAGAGACAACATTAATAGTTGAAATATTTTAAACTATGGAAAGTATTTGGTTAATTATAATTATAAATAATAAAGGAATAGTTGAGAATCATAGAAGTTACATAATTATTTTAAAATTGTAATAAATTATTTTCATGTGATTACTGATATGGTTGATTTTATGACTTAATTCTTAGCTATCAGCATTTATTAGACTACTCGTTTTTATTCATGCCATGACCTGATTCACCCTTTATCATTTTTCTCATTCCCGAGAGGTATTATAAACGTTTTTGATATATTTTTTCTCATACCCTCTTTATTGAGAAATTCGTTGGATATACATAACAACCATAATTTTCTATTTTCTATTTTAAAAACATGAAGATTTTTTAATCTCATTAAAATTATTGAGGTGTTTAATTTTTTTTCAACACCGTTGACCTTGAGAACTACCCTACATATGATATTCATAAACCCATATAAACCATGAACTACCTTGATAAGAAGCTATATTACAAGCCTATTTTCCTTTCCTGTCCTAATTCTTTTATAATTTTTCATGATTATTCACTTGATATTTAGAGATGAGTTTTTGGTTTTTCATGGTACATTTTGGTGAGAAAACATGAATTTAATTTTGGGATAGTTTGTCACTTTTTCATTTGGTAAAAAGGGTTCCATATCCTACTATCCATTGTATTCTTGGTGGTCCCTTTTCATATAAAAAAATGAAAAAGAGGGACCAAGTTCAATTATTACACTTTACTGGTTTATGGAACCATTTTGGAAAGAGACTATCATGGTGATGATATCCTTTTTAAGAGATCTTGATTGGGGATGGATTTTGGTTGAGCTCTATTTTTTGAATATCATGCAATGTTGTTTAAGAATTTATCCTCCTTTTTCAAGCCACTAAAATTATTTTTCACATTATTACCTACCAACCCTTAGCCTCAGAAACATTTGAACATTGATGAAAACCCTCATGATTTTTTTGTTTTAAATTTCTTAAGTAGATAATGTTAACACTTGCAAGCCTATGGATAGAGTGCATATACTTAAGATTGATCACAACTCTGATAAAATGATCTTGAGTGATGGGAGTATTACTTTCTAGTGAGGTAAATCATCAAGTGGAATGTGTAATTGTGAAATGTTGAATGATGTGCATAAAAGAGAATGGAATTTTCATAATTAAACTATAAAGAAGGCATGATTAGAATATCATTAAAATTAAAATCTATTTTTTTGCCTTTATAAAATCCTTTTCTATGCCTATAGTACTTATATGTATAATTAATGTCAAATGCTTGCCTTTTTAGAATATGTATACTATTGATTAGATATTGAGATTTTTCTTGAGGACAAGAAAATGACCAAGTGTGGGGGAATTTGATGTGCCTGATTTGTGTTTACATTTTCTTACATTTTGTCAAGTTTTAAAAACATGTTTTCACCAGATACAAGTTCTTTTGAAGATAAAATGCTATAATTCATTTATCATAATTATTTTCAGGTACTTCCATGACAAAGACACAAATTGGGGGAATATTGATCAAAAATTCCAAACTAAATGACATGTACATTAGGATACACGTCGTGTACCAGAACCCCGACATGGATTGGCCAGGCCAAGTACATGCCCATGTTACCAGAAGCTCGTACATGCCATGTACGTGATATACATGTCATGTATCCTCTTTTAGAAGTGGTTGGTGGCCGATTAATGATAGTATATTCCATGTATGGAAGTGTTACATGTTGTGTACCACCACATACTAGGCAGCATCGTGTTCCAAGTCAAAGACAGCGTGTTAGGTCACCCACAGGTGGAGAAAAAGATGGAAAAGCACGTTGAAAAGAGTACACACTGTGTATTTTCTGGTACACACCGTGTACTCCTAAAACCTATAAATAGGTGGCAGGACCTCCACATTTTGTATTCATTCATTCATTTAGATTAAGTTCAATTTGAAGTGATATCACTCTAGGTATGACCTAGAAGATAAGAAAAGAGAGAAAGAAGAGGAGAGAAGATATAATGGAAGGTGCTTCCGTGCTACCTTCCCGATGACCATCACTCTGAAGCTTTCAAGAAGATGTGTCCAGGTACTACAAGTTCTTTAATTAATAGCTACTCCACAGGTAGATAAATTCCCTATGTGTTGGGGATGTGGAAAAATAAATGTTGTAATTAATCAATTGTGATGTTGTAATCATATTTTTCACCTTTTCTTTATCATAATTCCATATTAACCCTTTCTCAAATATCACTGGAAATCTCATATCGGACCAAGAACAGGATTTCTAGTGATCCTCTAAGGAATTATGGTTAAAAACATCCATGACCATTGGGTTTTTTAATCTTCTAAAAATGGATGCAATTAATAAAAATTAAGAGAAATCAATGTCCAGACCAACAAAATTGACTTCCATTGATTTAAACAAAACATACCAGACCAAGGGGGTTTTGTTACATAATTAATCCTAAAGATTTTAATTATCATTAACAAAACAACCTCATAAGAAAATTGATTTAGTAACAACCTCTTAAAATCGACATCCGCGATGCATTTCCCTCCAAATTTGCATCAAAACCAAATTCCTGTGTTTTATTTATGTAATTTGATAAGAAATTAAAATCCAATCACCTTTTCATCAGAATATAAAAAAAGAAAAATCAACTCTAAATTCAGTACACTTCATTAAATCAAGTACAAACTAGATAATCAAGACAAAAATAACTCATTCGCCTTATGGATTGACCCCTTACCGGTACTATAATTGTTATGGTTATAAAATTTGGATATTTGAAAATAAGTCTTCAATAAAAACGACTACCAATTTTTTAATTGAAATTTTGTATCCTTCATTTTAAGGATATCCTTGTTTTAATTCAGTAATATTTTCCTTATGGAATTGAATATAAATTCTTGTTAACTATTATAGTGAATGCACTAGACTTCATCAGGTGAAGGGTGGGGCCCAAAATTATATATCCCATCGATGAATCGACATTTCTAATGAGACAAACAAAATTTGATTTTGGTGTATACCTCTTCCTATAGTATGATAGTTTCTTCGCTCAAGGTCTTGGTAGATTATTTTATTTCTGACACTATGAATTCCATTAGTATGAATTCATTATTATTTATATACATGTTTTCTTTTAATATCATTGATATAGAATGATCTCGGTTTTAATTAATTATAACTTTATGTTATTTTTTATTCCTACCGTAATATTTTTCCATGCTTACACCATGATTACCTCAGTCGAATGTTTTTCCTTTCTAAGCATTAGATATCACTCATTTCTTATGTTTCCATTCAATAGTTTATGGGTAAAGTTACTACATGTGAGATGTTTAGAAGAATATAACATGTGAAATAATTTTTGAGAGATGTTGAAGACTTATTATCGATTCAGTAGTTTTGTATAGAATGGAAAATATTTATATATGATACAATGATAAGGGGATTATTGAGTAATTGTATTCTCTTAATTCTCTAATAATCTAAACATAAAAGTTCTTGGGAATGTTTGTAATGAAATATTTTCTTTAAGTAATTTAATAATGGGATAGTTATATCCAAGGAACTATTTTTTATATCAAATCCAGTGTGTAAAGTATGGGTTTTTGGCATTGGATCTAGGAGGGAGGGTGCAGGATGTCGCAACATTAATGTGACATATCCTATCCCAGTTTTTTGGAAAAAATAAAGTGTTATAAACATTAAAAAAATATCATTCAACCATTAATGATGAATCAAAATTAGATCAAATACCATTTCATAAAGGAGAAAATTGAATAAAATGTTTTGAAATCAGATTATGTGCCTACTAAGAATCATGTGGCTGAAATCATGACCAAGTCTCCACTCAAGATAGATTTTGAACAACATTTTTTGGCTCTATTAATCCAACTAAACCCATTTCTCTAGACAGTATTAGAGTTGGATACCCCCACACCACATTGAAATTGCTTTTTATCCAAGGCATTCATTATCTTCTCATTTAATTTCATGTATTTATGACTCTTCTTTTTGAACCTTAAAGAATGTTCTCTTTCAGTTCATTAATAAAAGGGGAGAAATTTGTCATGTTTTATATAAGGAGATAGGGAAAAGGGTAGAAATTTGGTATAGTGTATCTTCCATTATGATAAAGGGAGAGTTATACATAGGTGGGAGAGTTTTTTTGAATATTTAGGGGTGATTTTTTTGTAAGTATAGTGTTCTATGGAAGTGAAATTTCAGTGCATGATGTTCAATGAGTTATAATCATGAGGATTCTCTCAGACAACTCTTGTTTCTCACACTGATCATCAGCTCACATGAACATAGAGTGTTTGATTGATGAATCATCGATGCACTCCTAAAATTCTTGGGCATCAGTGATAAGTGAGGTTTAAAAATATTTTCAAGTCTTATTTGGTTTGTTTCTTCTAAAATTTTTCATACTGGGTAACGATTTGAGTCAAATTTATTTGTAAAAAAATCCAAAAGGGATAATTTTTTGGAATAAATATTTATGATTTTTTACATTGATTATGTTTGTGTATAATTTGATGAAGGGTGTGGAGTTGAGGTGATGCTTGGAGGATTTTTATGGATGAAATTTATATGGATTATAGACTACATGTCACAACCCATCAATCTATGCCATATGATGTTCTTGGATTGGAAGTTTTATGTTGAATTTCTACTGGTTATGTCATATAAGTTTTGTGGTAAGATGTATATAGGATTTTTTTACTCTTAGTATATAGAAAAACACATCACAAATCAATAGTTTTTCCCATAATTAAGGTTGGATTGAGTGAAAAATAGTGTCATCCCACTAGCTATGGCCATCCCTCTGGTTGGGGCCATCCAAGCCGCCAGCTAGCCGATCAAGTTTGTGGTGAAGTTTAGAAATATTGGATTATAAATGTGTAAGGTGCATTGTATATTATTCATTTTATTATTCAATCTAGATGTGTATATAGTTTTTAAGTTTAATCAGGTTTTGGAGTTACCTTATGTTGTGTTTTGGATATGTTTCATCCCTTTGAAACCCTTCATGTTGTTGGATCAATTTTCATGTAATAGATTGTCTGTAGTTAAAGAGGATGGTGGATAGGTGTTCTTACCTTCGATAAAGGTTGAATAATATTTTTTTGAGTGATATTGACTTGAATAGATGATATACACTGAGAGATGGTGCTTACGAGAAATCCTAAATGGTGGGGATACCTTGTGCAAGTTGTCTCATCCTCCCAGTAGAGATTTGTGCTTCTGTGGTAGGTTGGTTGTTCTTTTCTCCCAGAGACAAGAGTTTCTATGTAGTGGACACTGGTCCAATTTTTCTATGAACCCTATGGATACAAAGATATA
Organism: Viscum album; assembly: GCA_963277665.1. Taxonomy (NCBI): domain Eukaryota; kingdom Viridiplantae; phylum Streptophyta; class Magnoliopsida; order Santalales; family Viscaceae; genus Viscum; species Viscum album. Next base: position 1,250,305,066 of record OY728127.1, read on the forward strand.
CCAGGATTTGATATGTCTATATTGGTGGCCGGGAATGTGGTGTTCATTTGAAAATTTTATATTGTAGTGTCTCACTTATCAAAGAGTTAAGGTGGAACACTAGAGACCTGTAAGTTTTTGTATAGCCTTTACCCATTCAATTATGGAAATGGGGTGATATTTACATGAGTTTCATCATTCATTTAACATATACTCCTAGTGGGAAGAATTATATTTGGGTGATTATTGATAGACACATTGACTCAGTACATTTCTTACCAATAAAGGAAACTATGAAAGTAAAATAGCTTGGGTATTTATATGTTTGAGAGATTGTGAGACTTCATGGTGTTCCCTATGTGGTTTTTTCTAATAAGGAGTCAAGGATCACATCCCAATTATATAAATGTTTGTAGGATAAATGGTTTTGACTTAAAATTGAGCCTAAATTATCATCCACAGATAGATGGTCAGACATAGAGAGTTATCCACATTCTTAAGGATATGCTCCAAACATATGTGCTTGATTTTGGTGGATCTTGAGATGGGCATTTTCCTTTGGTTAAGTTATCCAATAAAAAAAATTTATCAGACTTCAATTGGGATTTTTCCCTTTGAGGCTTTATATGGGAATCCATGTCAATCTTCCTTGTATTGGGAATATTTGGGAGAATGGTCCTTAGTTGGGAGGAGTGTTGTTTAGAATAATATATATATGGTGTAGTTCGTCCAGAGGAATTTGATCAAAGAAAATAGTCAATCATAAATCATATGCAGACTGTCATCATCATCCACCAGAGTTTGAGGATGGTTATTAGGACTTCCTCGTAGTTTCAACTTCCTTAGAACATCATTTATTGCGTATGTAGGGTAATTTGGCACTGAGATTTTTGGGATCCTATGAGATCATTGAGATACTGGGGAGGGTGGACTATCAATTTATTTTACCATCTATCATGACTTCTATACACAATATGTTTCATATTCCCTAGTTGGTGAGGTATATACAAGATCATTCCCATGTGATTAGATGAGAGGATGTTTATCTAGAGACCAATAAAACTTTGGTTGATCATATAGTTCAGATTATGGATCATCAGGATAAGTTATTTCATGATAAAATGATCCCCCTAGTCTGGGTTCTATAGTAGTTTGTATAGTATCACCATGATATGTGGGAGTGGGATTCTTTGATGAGGTAGTAGTGGCCTACTCTATTTGGGGATCCAAATTCTTGAGATATTTATAGGGATAAAATGATTTTATAGTGGGGATATTGTAATGCCTCATTTCCTTTCTATCAGGTATACTTTAATATCTACTTTGGTTTCCTTTTTTCATTGGGAGTGTATTTCTGACATTGAATTGGTAGGATACCTGTAATGGTGAAGTGAGAGATTTATTGGATTTTCAGCATAAACACATGTATTTTTTTATATATGGTGGGTATTTACACGATGTGTGATTGGGTTGAATGATTTTTAATGCCTAATGTATAGATCCTATGAATGAATTTCATAGTGTGAGTTTGTATATATAATGTTAAAGTTTAACATCATGTGAGGTGAAAATCTAGGTATTAATTAAAAAGGAAATTCCTTTTTTACATATATTACCATTATGGATTACACAATGTGTAATGGTATTACATGTCATTTAATTCACTGATTTTTAACTTTTAGGGTGTTGTGCAGGTGGGTGGATCTATTAAATTATACTAATTTATTGATTTTTTTCCATTCATATATATTTCTTGATATTTGAAATGGAATTTCATGTTTGAAATTGATAAGGGAATGAGATCATGTTTAAAAAGTGTTTTTTTCTTTGAAAATGGAATATCCTTTATTAGAAATGGGTAATAGATTTTTAAACCTGAAGGTATATTGGATTGGATTTGAAATTTTTTATAAAAATGGCCGCATGGTTTTTAATATATAAATTGAAAAATGGTTCATAGAAAGAACCTTGGGTATGTCGGAAAAGAGACATGAGTATCCTTAGTGTGTGTGACACCACTATGAGGTAACCTCTTGAATTTGGATGAACTGTAGTAGGAATCAAAATTAGTTGTATCTAAAATTTTTCCTTGTTTAACTTGTGAGTGTCTAGTATATATTGTCCTATAGGATAGATCTTGGCTGGTAGGTGCATTGTTGTTTTTAGTTGTTTGTTGCATGATAGATTATTTTGTGGATGTTGGCTCACATGTATGTTTATTTTTTGAATATTTACCTACATTATTTCTATATTTGGAAAATATGACATTCAATTAGTGAAAACTCTAGAATTTTTTGAATTTATTTTTCAAAATGTTCTATTTTTAAAAGTGATTGTAAAAAAATTTTGTTTTAAAGCTTCAACTTATGAATTCTTGTTATTAGAACTTATAGAGATATCTTGGTGGTATCCAACTAGTCTCTATTTCACACACCCTACTTCTTATTATGGGAAGTTTTTGACCATGTTTTGAAGGATACAGGTAAAATAAATATCATTCTATAGCATTCATGCTTCTCTTTACATTTTTGTTTTGATTTTGGGATGGTATGGAGGTTATGGTTGGTCACATAGAGACTAGTTTATCTAGACATTCCATACATTCTGGTTTAGCTTATAAGGATCAATTTTATCTCTCTTTAATTCCAATTTTTAATCTGGTTTTAGGTCTTGTTTGTCTTATATTCAATATTTTCACATTGTATTTTTTTACATCAACTCGTAATGGGCTGACATGGGTGATTAGTCCAGTTTACTCAGGTTAGTCTACTACATATTGGAAAATGACACACCTATGCTGACTATGTATCAAATGTTCCAGAGTTAGAGATCCCCTAGGTTACATGGTACTTTATACCCCCGTTATGGTGGGACTGGTGTGAGCCTATGGTGTGAATGTCCTATAAGGATGATACCCCTCCCTAATGGTGGTCCAGGCGGTCGGACTTCTCCAGGTTTACACATGGCATTGGTATAGACATGTGTTGGTGATTTTTTATGTGAATTTTGGCATGCAAGGAAAAGATGAAATTCCCTTAAAAATACATGTTCTTGAGACATGATCCAAATTAGTTCAGGAAAGTCTATGCTGCTCGAAACGGATAATGTTGAGGTGTGGTAGATGAGTTTATCTAACTTGTGTGTTTGAGGTTATTGATGTTCCAAGGTTTTCGAGTAGACCCTGGTTGTGGTAGATAGATAGGATAGGGAACGTATGAGTTCTAATTAATAGTATATTGTAGATTCTTTGAGTGTGGTTCAAGGTATGATGAGTGTCTTCACTACCCTAGTGGCAATTTTCACACATAGTTATGAGCCACTTTTCCCTTAGTGTATCCCATGATCAAAGCCTACTGGAGACCTTATTTATCAACCATTTTATTGGAGGATCCTACATAGATAATCAGTGATTGACACTTCTACCTAAAATGTGACTTGACTCTGGGAGGAGAGGAAGAGCCTCATGTGTAAATCATTCCATAATGACAGTGAGACCTTAAGACGTTTTCCTCAGTATGGATGGGTTCCATACCATCCATGATCAAATGATTGCTACCAATAACTGTAGCAGTGATTCTAGTATTTTGGGATGGATTTTCCCACCTTTGAAATGGATTCATCCCCGGACATGATAGGATGAGATCATTCAAATGAGGTTTTATACATTTCTTTATCAATTGGATATTATTAACCTTAGAGTAATAGATACATGATCTATCAGTTCCTATGATGGTGGAGGTGTATAAGGTAATCCTTCTTGAGTTTTTACCTATTTTACCTCACCATAAAGATTTTATTTTTTTCATAGACCTTCACTAGGAAATTCTCAATTTCTATGCTAGTATATAGGTTGACCCCAGGTATCTATAAGATCTGAAGGTTAAATCGGGAGTTTTTAGAGAAAGGGGATTTGTAAGACCCAATTTCTTTTCTTGTACATATCTGTGTTGTTCGACTGAGAGGTGTATTATGGCTCGATGTTGGATGTGTAATGTTTTCATGTGGACCAAGTCACATGAGGGAAATTATCCACTCCTAATAATCGATGGATTTTTCACCCAATGGATAGAGGAAAATAGATCTCTGAGTTTAACCCCAATATGAGTTATCATTAGTTGGAGGATCGAGAGGTGGATGTATCGAGTGTGTATTTATATATCCATTGTGATTTCCTTGAGTCATTAATGATTCCCTTTGGAGGGTTTAATTCCACGGTAGAGTTCATGAGACTTATAAGCCAAATTGGTAACCTTTATTGGGTCAATTCAAGGGAGTCTTTAGCGATAGTACCCTTGTTTACTCAGTGTACAAGGAGGAGCATGTAAGACACATAAGGATAGTTCTGAACACACTTCGAGAGCACCATTTTTATGGGAATCTCTCAAAAATTTATTTTTTTAATTGGGAGGTCCACTTCCTGGGACATGTCATCTCATAGACCGGAGTATTAGTGGACCTGGAAATGGTTAAGGCCGTGCATTTTTGGGAGCCACCAAAGAGTGTTACCGGGGTGTGGAGTTTCCTTGGGTTGGTAGGGTACTATTCGGTATTTTTGACTAATTTTTCTATAGTGGAAGCACCCATGAAAGGATTGATCCAAAAGTGGAATCCTTATGTATGGACATAAAGGTGTCTGCAGTGCTTTTAGGAGTTAGGGAAAAGGTTGACGAGTGATCCAATTTTGAGATTTCCAGAGGAGGGTGTTGAGTATGTAGTATTTTTCAATGCGTCAAAGACTAATATTGGTGGTGTTCTGATGTAGAGGCAGGTGGTTATTTTCAATGGTTCACATTAGTTGAGACCATATCAGTAGAACTGCGTAAACAACGATCTTGAGCTAGCAATGGTAGTATTTTCACTAAATTTACGGTTACACTACCTGATAGGCATGAAGTTTATTCTATACACTAACCACATGATTCTCAATTATACCTTATATCAGAAGGATATTAACATGATACAGTGTTGATGGATAGATTTCCTCCAAGACAATGACTTCGATATTGTATATGCTCCTGGGATGGGGAATGTGGTGGTTGACACTCTTAATAAGAGTACTTGCTCTCTATTGTTGGTCGAGCCGTCAAAGTAATTATCCTCATTGAAGTTGTCCTTAGTGGATAAGGATGTTTATTTATATCTTCAATCGATGGTTTTTACCCCTCTTCTTTTATAGAAATTCATGGATGCTCAATGTGGATATATCGACTATGATACCTTACATACTAAGATATCCACTAGATACATTCCATAAATAAATTCCTTAATGGAGTGAATCAAATTATCCTTTTTCAAGGGATAGACAGTGATTCTAGTTATGATGTAAGAAGATGCGCTAAGAAGTATGTTTTTCCTTAAGTAGTACATTAAGTGTAGGTGAGGATGTAACATGATATCTTGGAATTAGTTGGACATCCAAGGGAGATGCAACATGTTTTCGAGTTAAACACTTTTTGTTTCATTTTTCTGTAGATGATGACCAATAGGGTTTTGTAGATATTTTGAATAGTTTTTCATGCAGGAGGTATTATGAATATGTATAATTCCTTTGACGATCATTTTATACTATGATACTTACCTCATAGCTTTATTAGGGTGAGGATGCGGGAAGCCTTTGGGGACTCAGTGGAAGTTGGGAACAATGCTTTACCCCATCCAAATGAATATTTAATAGTGGACCATTTTTTGTTCTGGTGAACATGTTTCGGTATTATATTTTGGTTTTTAGTTGCATCTGGGAGGATAATCGATAATCAGTGGGGTCTTCCTGTTATTATGATTAACACCCCACCACCCGAGTAGAACCTTTTTGTGCCCATGTAAGAGATACCTAGAAGGACATTGTTATACTGGATAGAGAGAGTGGGTAAAAATGCATAGGATCTAGTTTTGTGGAAATATGTGGTTGTATAGGGTATAGTTCATCCATGGTAGGATGATGAATTCCTGATAGATACTATAATTCCTTAAGGGACTAATTACAGGAGCCTTTGGAGTTGGATAATTATGTAGTCCTTGCCTGGATGGTAGTATATCTTTATGAATCTTAAGCCCTTTCTTTTCTTACTTTTGTTTTGGGTTAGTAAGGTGGTGTAATGCTTAACCCCAAGGCTAGAGTAGTTTTGGGTTGCTGGGTGTTCTCTATATGTCATTGTTGAGGAGGTATGTGAATAAATCATTGTATGATATCGACCTTGGTCAGTTGGGCTGTGAGAGAAGAGCTTCCTTTTCAAGGAGTCAGTGACATTGAGGAAAGATAGGATAAATACATTTCGTGTGAATGTTTTTTCCTTAGGCACATGTTTTTAGGAAACATAGGTAACCGGTAAGATATGTCATGAGAGTAGGATAACTAGTTGATAGCTCGTTATCCCTACATTTTTCATAGTTTGTGGTTTTTAGGGATGAAAATCCTTAAAGGTGGGAATAGTTTAGTTTCCCAGTTTTTTCCTTATAAGACTTCAGAAAATCTTTGGAAATATTTTCAGATCTAGGTAATGGTATTGCATGAGATTTTGAGGCCTAGTGTGTCTGGAATTAATTTTTAAAATATAATAAATATATAAAACATCACACTGGGTAGTTTTCCTAAACAATTTGAATAAATCTTGAACATGGGCCCGAATTGGAAATATAAGGGTACCATTGAGTTAAAAAATGTGGGTTTTAACCTGGGCACAAAATAATATTTTCTAGCATCATAGGTTTTTGAAAAAGTTTTCACGGGTATGGAATTAATAAAATTAATTAATTAAATGATTTAATTTATTTAAATTGATGCAGTGACCTGCCCCTTAAAATAAATGGTTATGATGTAATATTAGGGTATGCTGCTAATCCTTGGAGATCTAGTGGAAAATTATAGGATAGCTTTCTTAGAGGAATACATCCGATCGAGATCATATTGAGGATTGTTGTGCAATCGGAGTTCATGGATTTTTTTCAATGATGGAAATGCATGAATGTCCTTAATCAATGATCATTATAAAATCTAGGTATGATGTTTGATTTTTGGTTTTCCATCTTGTTATTTTATTCCTATTTAATGCAGATCAATTCCATAAAAAGAATTGATTCGCACATCAATAGCAGATTTAATAGAAGGATTTATTTTTGTTTGTTGATTTTACTCCTCTTCATATGTCTATCTCTATGAGAATGAATCAAGGCAGAAATGAAAAAAGGGTGAGGTTCGTCCCTCAATTTTTCATGGATTATTTATTTCTCCCTTATTTCTTCATTCGATCATCATTGATGTTTTTTTTTGATAGTGGGTTGACCAATACCCAGTATCTAACTATCGTGTGACTATTATTTGGTGCAGCGATTCAATACCACTTGTACGACTCAAAATTAATGATTAGAATTGAAAATTGATGGAAAAGTTGGATAGATCAACAGAGAGAGAGGTCAAATTAAGGGCTATTCTTCTTACCAAGTGGCATGTAAAAATACAAACATCAGAGGTGTGTTCCTGATCCATTGTTAAGGTCGAATTCTAGCATGTAGGTGATGGAAGGAGATCAACTGTCCCAGATCTAAGATCTATGAAGTAATTACCAGCTAAAATGGAGTTAAAAATGGAATTTATAGAATAATGGAGAAGAACCTGTGGGTTCTAGAAAATCCCCTTGTACACAACATGTAATATGGCATTACATGCCATAGGGGACCCCCTGTCTATAGTGCTAGGGTTTTTGCGGAGAGTTAAATATCACAAATTGTGTCACACATTATTGATATCTTGGTGTGTATCATGGAGCATAAATATCCATGGGTGGGACAAGAATATAGGCATGACTAGAGTAGATGGTCATGAGTACATGGGAATGGGTAGGGTCAGGTGTACACAGTCACAGTCATGCGTACATGGGTTGGTGAATAAGCATAGACAGAGGTACATGAGCATGAGTATACAACATTGGGAAAGTTTCAGATGATCTCTACATGTCATTTATTACTCATACACACCATGTATTTGGAGATTACAATTCATGTGAAGCAACACTGCAAGGGCAGACCAATAGATGGATAAACACGTTGTGTGCACCTAATACATGTCATGTACCCAATATGATGGTGTTTGAATCCCTTAATTTATTTAGTTTAGACCAGTATTAGTTGAGTGTGTTCTCTTAGTCCATTACCTCAAGGGTATAGTGCGGAATTACCTCCATAGCTACGGATTGTGATACCATCTGGATGATGAGTATCAAATGGAGTTCATGGTATCCCTTTGTGTGACTTGAGTGTGATCCTTTATCATCTATATAACCTAGGTGGGGTTTGTGTAATCAGTTTTACCATCATGACCAGGTCATTGATCCTCTGTCTTGTAGGAAATATTTGTTGTGTTTGAGGTATCATCATCATATGATCCCCTACATAGTGAGTTAATCCAGATTGGGTTTATGGTGCCCTCAGTGATCTAGGGTGTGACCACCTATCTGAGTACCAGAGTCTTCTAAGGCCAATGAGATTTCATGAGTAGGGACCAATGATCTGAACCTCTTGGATGAGTGTCTCTAGTTATGACATGCCTCATGGAGTGTATTCTCTTGGCACGAACATTTATTTTAGTAGAATCTTGTGGTTGCTAGTGAGTTGTGGCCATTTGGTTGCGTGGTTCCCTACCAAAGTACATCTATGTTTCCTTTTTTCTATTTAGTATTGCAATACTATTATGAGATGACTATTATTGATTCTTCATGTTTAGTGTCTTTAGTATTTCCTATTGCGTACTGTTATACTCACCCCTACAAGGGATCTGCATGCATGTGTTGTGTCTTATACGGATGACAAGCTATTTGATGGTGTCCTGGGAGAAGAGAGAGTGGTTGGAGCATAGATTGATCTTGAAAAAACATGTTTTTTCTTATGGTTTCATTTGATCATAGTCACCACCCTTAGAATAGGTTGGACTCTCTGCAGTTTTGTGTTGGTCATGTATTTGGACCTCTTAATCTCTTTCAGTAATTTAATATTGTACTCTTATTGTGGGATCATAGTTGTATGCATGAATTGGTTTAAGTTGTTTTTACATTTCAACATTGTATGGTCTTGGAGATGTGTGTGTGTAGGGACTTTAGGATAATGCCTCTTATGTGTGTTATATGCCTTCTTGGTGCTAGTCACCAGCACCAGGCCTATTGGAGGTGGGAATAAAGTAGTTGTGTCTCTGGCCCTATCAGGTCAGGTTGTGAAATCCAATCATACGTAACCATTTTATATGGTCAAAGTATCAGATGTGTCATCCCATTTGGATCACCTCAAGGAAACAAAATGGAATAATGTGAAAATGGAATACAAAAAAATCATATTTATGGATATAGTATTAATTTATAAAAAGTGGTTTCCATCAATACATTAGTGTGACTGATGGCCCATACACTTGAAAATAAATTATAAAGACTATGGATAAACAAAGGGACCAACTACCTCATGTCTGAAGCCATTTCCATTTAACTCTAGCCAAGAAACCCAACTTACAAGCTCATCCAACACCGATGGCTAATGCTAAAATGACTCAGGGTTGTATATTTCATCCAAAAACCAATATTAATTAACTATAATCAAACTAATAATTAATCAAAAACTCAAAACTAATTAACTAAAACAAACCATTTAGGAATAAGCATTGATTCACTCCATGGGTACTCTTGTTGTGTCAAAATCGATACTAGTGATTCTCCAAATGTATATTTCATGTTCCCAACTATAACTTAGGCCAAATACCCATCAACATAACTAAAACCATAAGTAAAAGAATCAATTAAACTCAAAAACCTTGAAAACCCCACATAGAGACATACCTCTAAAAAACAACTAGCGATGGCACGTAGACGTCATCCTAGGATACCCTCTATCTAATAAACAAATAATCCCTATCATCTCAAGATGATTCATCCATTATATTATGGAATATTATCTCAAAACCCTAGTAGGAACATCAATGAAATTAAATAAAGTAGAGGGACAAGGAAACAGAGTCGTAGCCTTACCTCTAGCTCTCCAAAGATTCAAACGGAAAGATATTTAGATAAGAGATTGGGGATAACCACCGAGGGAAGAGAGGGAGGATGAGGGTGAACATAGGAGGTATATGGGTCAGGAATGGGAAAATAAAGGGGTGGGTTTGATTTAAAACTCATAAGAAAAAAGTGTTAAATTCCCACTTTTTAAGGGGCATAGAGTTTGGATGCATAGTTTCCCAAACTATGCGATCAACACTGTCCCATAAAATCAATCCTACATGGTTGTGCCACATGGTTGTAAAAACATGCACCAATCGTGAACTTTGGATCTAGACCTCTCTACAACAATGTGCATGGTTTGTGTGAAAACCATGTGCATGTTATACACCAATTCCCATACCCTTGACACCTTGAATGGTTTCTACTAAAACTCACATGGTTTGCGCTAAACCATGAACTAATTTCACATCTCAACCATGACTTATAGGATTTAAACTAAAAAGCATTCTACAATTAAGGTGTCATCCAATTTCTCAAAAATCGTGCACACCAAACCATTCACCTTCAACAGAAAACACCAAAACCACCAAAAATTACAACCAATGACTCCAAGACTTATTTAGGAACCCAAAAAAACCCATTGGACCCTAAACATCATCAAAAAAAATTATGATTATTGAAACATTGTAATTTCATTCCATACCCTGATTCAAAACTTGACACGTCCACTAAACAATAGTTCAAAATTACTATGAACTTCAGACACCCATACAAAACAAGGGGGCTTATAATAAATTAGAAGTGTGATTGGTAATATTTATGAATATGGTTCTTGAGAATGTATTTAATGAACCTAATTTAATTATTCAGGATGTTTGGTATAAGTATGGAATAATTCAGGACCAAAGTAAGGATTTTATTCCACTCTTTTTTAGGCATATTTGGTATTATGAATCAAATTTCATTTATATTGTGTATATACTGCCAATTTGAGATATGATATCATGAATTATATTTTAATTAATTTATTTGATCTTCAATTACATTATCTAAATTTCAAGAGGTTTTGATTAAAATGTTCAATAGGCTGTAAGGGGTTTCTTGGTCTCAATTATGATTCTTTGAGACATGTTACAAGTTATGCACCATGTTTCCTTGGTATGGAATTATATTAATTTTTTATCCCATTAGTGTTATATTCAATATTTCCTTGTTATTGATGGGATAAACTAATCCAAATAAAGTTCTTTATATCATTTTTCTTTTGAATCAAGTGTTACCCCAGTTGTAATAGTTTTTGGTAACTCAATTTTCATTCAGTGAGTTATGGTCGTTCACCTGAACATATTTCATATAAGTTTGGAACATTCTTACCATTGATTGTATTATGTGTTATTCTCTCATTGTATGCCTTTTTATCATATAGACACCTTTTAAAATGTTTCTTGCTTCATGGAGTATGTTGCCCGTAATGGATATTGATAACTTAGATCTCCTTTCGTTGAGTTACAATGTTTCATCAAGAACTATCTTCTTCCAAGCATGGGTTCTCCCACCTTAATGTGTTATTATTTGGTAATTTATAATACTCTCTATAAAATAATGATTTTAAAGAAAATAATTTTTTTTACTCGTCTTACAAAGTGAATTTCAAACAATGGTATTTTGAAAATAATAAAAAGGGATTTTCCTTTCACTTTCATGTGTTTTTTTCTTATCCCAATTTATCCAATATAAAAATTATGTATTTTCAAGGCTCCATTATTGGAGAATATTTTTTAAAAGTAAAATGGAGAGATTGTATTGTCAAGAAACCAAAATGGAGAGATTGTTGGAATAAATATTTATGATTTTCTTAATTTATTGTGTCTGTGTATGCGTTTAAAAAGGGTGTGGAGTTGAGGTGATACATAGAGGATTGTTATGGATGAAATGTATCTAGATGATAGACTCCATGTCAAAACCCATATGTTTGTGCCATAGGATGTTCTAGGTCTGGAAGGTCAATGTAGAAGCTCTATTGGTTATGTCATAGCAGTTTTGTGGTAGGTTGTATAAAGGATTTTTTATTCTTAGTCTATAAGATACCACGTCACAAAGGCATAGGTTTCTCCATAATGAAGGTTGGATTGAGTGAAAAATAGGTCCATCCCACTTGCTTTGTCTAGCCCACTGGCTAGGGCCATCAGAGTAGTGAGCCAACCGATAAAGCTTGTGTGAAGTTTAGAAAGATTGGATTATCAAGGTGTAAGGTTCATTGCCCATTCATTGTTTTATTATTCAATCTAGATGCGTATATAGATTTTGGGTTTAATCATGTTTTGGAGTTACCTCATGTCATGTTTTGGATATGTGTCATCGCTCTAAAACCCTTCAAGTTGTTGGATCGGTCTTTGTTTAAGAGATTGTTGGAATCGTAGTGCATGGTCAGTCGAATGAACATGGTCTAACTGATAAAGGGACATATTGAACACTGATATGACCCCTTTCATGGGCTAGCTGTAATGACATTGATTGTTGTAGCATTGTGCACTACTCTACAAATCTAGTAGGGTAGCAATGTGGGGTTACTGAAGCACCACGTTTTTGTTTATGATCTCATTGCAAGCCAAAGTTTCATTACCACATCTTATCTCATTAATTTGTCCTCTCAGATATAATGAAACCATTTTTCCTGTTTGCAGACATAGTTATTTTTCTCAAACCATGCAAATCCATCTATTCTTTTTTTTCTTTTTTTTACAGTTACTTGATATGTTCTTCTCTTCCTCTCATTCATCTCTATAATTGTTCATTGTTAAGTCTTTTGTGTTCATAATATATATATATCATGAACATTATGGCTGAAAATTTTCATCTCGATTTAAGTATTATCAATTCTATTTAGGGAGATATAAAAATTTATTGTGATAATTCAACTCCTGTGGTTTTTTTGGAATAACAAAAGTGGATGTCAGAGTATGTATATCGACTCTAAGTACTTGGTTATTAGAGAACATGGTAAGAAAAATATGGTTGTTGTTCAACATTTGAGCATCGAAACAGCGATTGTCGATCCAATTACTAAATGATTATCAATTTCATTGTTTCAAGATCATGAAATTCATATGGGTCTTGTTGGATCATGTTAAGTATGGTAAATATCATTTCTTCATTTTATTTTTTCAATGTTCAAAATCATGATGTTTTTATAAATGAATTCCTCCCACCTTTTTTAAAAAGAAGTTAACCTAATATAGATCCAACCCACCCCAAAGAAATTGATCCCAATATAATAAAATAAATGTTAAAAAATAAAAAATGAGGAAAGATAAAAGCATAAAATGGAAGAAATGACTGAAAACTAAATTTTTATTGAAAAAAAGATTGAGGAATACGAGGAAGAAGAACAGACAAAACACAATTAGTCAAGGAGGTCTAAAATGCCAGAGTTTGAGACATCTCTATGGATAATGTGTTTACATGATATGGGTAAAGATCTCATTGTGCAGTAAACAATATGATTCACATCATCCCTCCCTTCGCGAGCTAACCCATCATCCGTGGAATTTCATTGTATCCAAACATGGCCTCTAGCAGGGCCCTGGTTATTTTACAGCCTGCATTTTCTGACATAGTAGTCCAACTCCTAAGGAGTTTCCTCTTTCCCTTGATGTATTCAGACCAATGTTTCCCAATTCGATTCAATTTCATCCACCAAAATATCAAATCTCTAGTATTGGACAATGCCAGAATACAAAGCTCTGATTTCAGCACCAAGAGAACTACCCGGCCCATAGAATGCACTGATGTCGAGAATAACTGAACCCCTGCTGTCTCTAACTAGCCAGTCTACCCACATATCTCCATCCATGTATGAACCATCAATGTTGAGTTTTAGGCTTCTACATGGTCAAATCCAGCTGACCCATCTACCAAGACTGCTATGGCATGGGTGTGAACTCATTTTTTGTCTGGCAAAAAATATGCACAGCGTGGGTGAATGCCACCCGCCTCTGATAGTAGAACGCCGCTCTACAGCCAACGCCCTTGCCCGCAAATGAAAGAAAGCAGGTGATCGTCTTGATCCTTCTCTTGCCCTGTTAAGAGCCTCTCACAGATTCCAACATATGGCCGCAAAAATGAGGCTACAGGTCTTCTTTACCAAATTGGGATTCGGTGTGCCGTGAAACCAATGGGTGAGTAACTGATGAAAAGAACCCCCAACGATGATGTCCTGGTTAAGACCCAATAAAGCCCACCATTCACTGTGAACGAAAAGATGCACTGTGGATTCAAGTTGTGGGTTGTCCCAGCAGAAGCACCGGGAAGCCCCCTTTCCGTTGAACATTTTCATCCGTCGGGAGGACTTGGTTTCTAAGGCGCCCGACAAGGAAATTCATCTTAGGGGTGACTGTTTACACCACAACTTAGAAGCCCAGTCATCCCGCACACCCTGCCCATGAAGAATAGACCTGTAATCAGCGCTGCGCTGCTAAAATGCCCTGATGCCGACCCTGTATAAAAGGGAATAAATGATTTTCAAATTCAGTCGACCCTATTCCCACAACTCGGACAGAGACAGGCAATGGCGCTCTCCAACGCGCTCCTCCGGCTGGTGTCCAAACGCCACACGATGATACTCTTCGTCTTGGCCTCGATCATCATCTCCTCATTCTGGAATCGGCCGAAGCTGATGGCATGGTCGGAAGGCTCCTCCTCGTCTCCGTCTCCCTCCCCGGCTCCGCCCAGTGATTCTGCCTGGCCCGCCATATTCTACTCCGTGCTCTCCGGCACGGTGGTTGGCCTCCTGATGATGTCGGCGTGGGGGGGCCTCATTGTCGGGACGACGTTTAGAAATTGGTTTGCCCTCGCAGCGGTGTTCTACTGCCGGATGTCCCCGGAGGCGGCGTCGGGCGAGGCTTGGAGGTTGGCGTCGGAGAAAATGAAACTCGACGCCAAAGCCATGGTGAAGAACTCGATTCTTGTAGCGGTGATATGCTCGCTCTTTGGCTACTTCTTGATTTTCAAGAAGGGCGCGTTGTTTTGGTAAACATTTGAAATGATTTCCACATTTTGGGGGTTGCAACCCTTGTGTAACCATCATGCGGCCGAGGCAGGGAAGGCCGATGATGAAGTTCTTGATTTCCAGTTCGTTCGACAATATTAGTTGAGATTTTGAAACAGACCGCTTTGTCAATCTTGAATGGTTTTGGAAAAGACTGCTTTTTTTTCTTTATGATTACTCGGGTGACCGCCCTAGTGGTAAGGATCCTCTGCAGGATGTCCCCGCAGGCGGCGTCGCCCGTGGCGTGGAGGTTCGCGGCGGAGATCAAGGAACTCGAGGCCAAAGCCCTGGTAAAGAAATCGATTGCTGTAGCGGTGAACTGCGCGTTGTTAGTCTACTTCTTGATTTTCAAGAAGGGCGCCTTGTTTTGGTAAACATTTAAAATGATTTCCACTTTGAATGTGAACTGCAAATTATTCTAATCGAAGATGTTGGAAAAGATTGCTTTTTTTCTTTATCATTACTATGCCATTTCTTATTCTAATCGAAGATGTTGGGATATGATCTATCAGTAGAGCTTCTAATCCATATTGTCTTGAAGTTCCTCGCATATCCACTTTCATCCGCCCTTGTTTCATGTGTGATATCTAATATAGGCCTAACCTCCCTTGGAAGAATGTTGGGAAGGTGCTGCCTTCTTTGAATGGGAAATTGATTGGCATGGCATTTTGCTTTTCCACTCCTGATGTCTCTCGGGTCGATCTGACTGTGCCTCATACAATGTGATCAAGGCTGCTGTTAAGTATGCATAATGAGCTGTTTTAATTTTTTATTAAAATTATATTTTGATGGATTATTTGTTTCACGGTGATTGATTATTTGATTCACGGTGTTCATTTTGACGATGGAAAGTGTTTGACACATCAGTAAGGAAATTGATTTAAAAAGTAGTTATCTTTTTTTTGTTTTCACTTCTATAAATTGGCCAAGAAGGGTTGTCCAGCTAAAAAACACCTTTAATAGTCACATTTTTCATCGGGAGAAGTCAATGAATAATCTCCATGTTGGCTTAAATGGATGAAAAAGAAATAGCCATAAAAGAAGTCACTATTATAGTCAAATGGGTATCTTTGAGTTCTCAAACATCTTGGCACTTCCCTTTCAACTTAAGGGTGTCTCTTGCATCTGGGCTTTCATATATTAATCTTCAATCCCTTATGTGTAAATAATCATTGTTTTGCATTCATTTCACACCGACAAAAGAATCTCATATTTGTACATCCATCTATCCACCTTCCAATTTTGCAATCAAAGTAATCCTACAGAAAAGGACTTGCCTTCTATTGATTTACTTACCAAAGAAGTCCCAAGGGTAAAGTATTGCTTTCTGTTGATCTTAAAATCAACGAACCATCAGAGATAATAATTTGTCTTCTGCCAATCATCTAATAAAAATAGTCTTACAAATATGGACGAAATATCCCAAGAACTGATGCATCATTGAGAAGAGGAAGCTAAATATGTGGTGATTGTCTTTTATAATTTCTTTTTATTTGAATTATACCCCTCCTACTGGTTAAGACATGATCCCTTCACGATATCTGCTCTGTCTTACCTATATGAAATGAACAAATAAACAAGACAATACACAAGCTGTTTTTAGGAGGTTCAAACCTAGCGTGGGTACCTACTCCTTGTTGTGTTCGATTCTCACCATACCACATATTCTCCAATAAATAATATGATCAAATACATGTGGATAAGACTGATATCATCCTATAGCCTTGTCCATCATCACCCTGTTGGCATGTACGCACAATTTCGTCGATACTACATTGATCTAAACATGGATCAAAATAAATTTTGAGAATCCAGTTTCTCGGCAACTTTTGATGATCTTCCTCTTGAGCCTTCAACATAGATAGCTTTAAAAAGCATACTCAGTGCCAAATCAAATGATGATATACTCTTTCCAACTTAGTCTCAAATTCGATTCACATGAAAGCTTGAGCTCAAACATGTCATGATCGTAACTTCTAAACTTTGGGCTTCAAACACTCTTTTCTTTTCTTCTCTTTTTTCTGATACACCCTTCAACGATCAATGTTAATTCCCTATCTTCAAAATATCCTCATATATCACTGTGGGTCAGAGTGAGTATCTCCTGAGGGGGGGGGATTGAGTTCCCAATATAAATTTCTATTAAAAAAGAATTTAAATAAAATCTCCAATCAATTTAAAAATAACCGAGTTTTTCAAAAATAGTAGTTTGATATAAGTTTTAATCTTTTAGAAGATTTCTCAAAAGATTGATTAGGTCTTGGATAAAACAATATAAAATATTATTTTATCCATTGAAATCAATTTACTTAATCAAAATCTCATAAAAACACTAATTAAGATAAACTAAAAAAGTAGTGGTTTTGCTTGAAAGGAAAAACAAATTCTGTTTGAAAGTACAGAAAATAAAACAAACAAGACAAACAAAACATTCAACGAAATTTGGATACAAGAGGTTCAGTCTCAAGTGGAGACTTAGTCCTCTCCACTTGGAAATCACCTGCTGCCATGAAGGTTATATAAAAATAATGTTTTGATCCATAACCAGGATCGGGTGTTACAACCGCCAAGTTGTCCAGGTCACACAAGGACCTCTTACATAGTTTTCATGGGAGAACAAAAATAAACAACAGCTCACAACTGGACCTCCACTACAACACATGGTAAACAATAGTAAAATGTGTTTAAGAAGATATCAAAGTATCTTCTAGTTTAATGTAGAAGACAATGTGTGTGTTATAAAACTTAGTAACTCACATTTCTCGTAATGTGACACAAATAATAAGTTTAAGCAAATAAAATATGTAAAGATATAAAGTTGCTCAGTCTGTTAGGATCCGCAGCTCGTGACTCCTTCAAAGTGATTTGAACCAAGGATTGAGTCGTGACTGAGAAATTGCACCAAAACAGAGTGTCTTAAACTCTTATTCTTGATTGTAGGAAGAAACTAGATATATGATGTGCTTTAGCTTCCACAATAGAGTGTATGTAAAATGTAGCAGGTAATCTCTTCTGTTTCTTGTAGTAATGTATAGATCGAGTTCAGGTGTGCATCTATTTATGTGTATCTTTCTATGTTTTTCGCACACTATGCATGAGGGAGTCTTCTTTCTCTTTTATCAGCAACAACAAATAGAATTTGCTAGATCTTTTGAATCTTCGTACTGCATGTATGACAGATTCTTTACTACATCCTCTGAAATAGTTAATACAAATCCATTTAAAAAAGATCCAATATTTAATTCAATAAACCACCTATTAGAAATATTAAATTCAAAATTAACTGAAATAGTAACTTTGAGTGTTTAGAATTGTGACACTTCAAGTGGTGTCTTGATATGAAGATAACTCTTTGTAATGGTGAAACTTTGGAATAGTGTTTGGATATGGCTGTGAGACACTGGTGGTGGTACATCCCAACACTTTGTCAATTTTTCGATCTAGCGGTATGACTTCCTTGGTAGTGTCTCAAGGCGATCATGAGACTTTGTTTGGCGGTGAGACATTGGTGAAGGTGAGACTTTGTCTGGTGGTGAGACATAGTCTCGAAGTGTCTCATACTTTGTTAACTTTCCATCTTAGTGGTGACTCATTACAGTGAAGGTTCCAGGCACAACGGAGGTGTGGTTGGAAAGACACCCAATTTTGATTTTTACCATGATCAATGATTATTCCAGGATCAATACGACGATCAACGCCGGTCTCCATGGAATATAATCAATGATTTAGATAAAGAAGAAAGAGGCCCGAAACCTTTAGAGAGAATCTTGCACATCATGTTTATAATTAATTTAATTAATTTCATAACGAAAAATAATACCTATGTCTTAGGTTTTTTTCTTCATTGATGATGTTGATCGTCCAGATTGAGCCTTCCAGATTATCTCATTGCGCTTGTAAGGATCCAAACTAGAATCCCTTAAGCAGTGATCCACACATGCTCTGATTGCCTTCGATCGACACTGCTCGTTCTCTGGGTGCTAATACAGTGAAGCGAGTGTCTTGTGTCGGTCATTCTTGATCGCTTGTTCTTCGGCCTTGAAGAACGTCTCTCGTTCTTGAGAGGGGAGAGAAGATGATTCGAGAGATGAATTGTTTGGCTCAACAATTCTCAATTCACCAGGCGTGTGGTGTGGTGTATAACACAATAGGGGTACTTTCCAATTTATATACATGGAATTTCAGTTACAATATTTAATTGCATTGCAATAATTAAATACATTCATGAACTTAGAGAAAACCAATGCATTTAATAATAATACCGTGTCATTGTTTATAGTGTTCCAACTTGCGCAAAATGGAATTATAAATAAAATTTCACATCAAAAAATAATATCAGCGCTATTTTAATTTGTGCCAACTTGTTAAATAATTATTTACCATCTTACAAATAATTTTTTTACTACAAGACCAACCTTGGTCTGCTCAAACTCCACTTCCATTTATTGAACACCCGAATAAATAAATAATTTATCCTCTTAAATAAATATTTTATTTACAAAATAGTAAATAAATATTTATTAAACGTTCAATAAAATAAATAAATATATTTTATTTAATTTATGCAATCATTCTAACTTGAATAAAATTATTCCACGGTCTTGAGAATAAAATTTATTTCATTAATTAAATTCAAATATAATTTAACCGAGACCACAAAAAACACTTAGTGTGTGACCCTCTAGGATTCTTCATCATTGTCATTAGGCGGGCTTACCTATAGTCCAAGAGTACTATCTAGCAACGGGTCAAGGCACCCAAGAGAAATAACGTAAAGTCGAAACAATGACATCCACATACGAACGTTCACTGTGTAATATAATCCCTTTGTCTCAATATCTCATCAAGTAGCTTTTATGATTGTGTCATCAACTTTTATGCTTGATACGTCATTCTTTGACTACCTGAAATAAACTCGTCATTACACCATGTCCATTGAATTTCGTGTGACGATTCTATTTCAATCAAAGGGATGAGATATCAACTTCCATAAATGGAAGGGACAAATACTTCCTCGACTTATCCATTAATAACATGCCACTCGCGACGCACCCAACGTACCCTACTTCCCGCCAACTGTCTGCGTGACAGTTTTCATCAGTAAATCAAAGTGCGTAAGTCATGACACATATTAATGATAATCTTAAAGTATAAGGATCATTACACATGCTCATAGATAGAAATATCTGATGACACCAAAACATTCAGAATTCCTA
The DNA here is from genome assembly GCA_963277665.1 of Viscum album. Taxonomy (NCBI): domain Eukaryota; kingdom Viridiplantae; phylum Streptophyta; class Magnoliopsida; order Santalales; family Viscaceae; genus Viscum; species Viscum album. The sequence goes on from OY728127.1 coordinate 1,250,325,282, forward strand.
CTAGCGGATCTGTTCTCATAATCTCCTATCTTGGAGATAACCAAGTTCGAACTTCATGAGAGGAAGTCTCATCTTCTTACAAGTACTCGCACTTGACGGTCTACATGCTATGTGTCCCATCATAGCATGTCATCCAACCACAAAACTATATTTAATAATATTGTACCACATTTCAAGGTTCTTATCATAGCGGTCAAATGCCATGACCTTATCAATGCAACAAACACTCTAGGACATTATTATATCATAGTCATGCAGAACAATGAAAAATATGTAATAATACATTAAATATCCGTGTAATCAAATCAAAACCAGTTAGTTCAAGGACACCAACTCTTAAAAACTCTCACATGGACTAGAGCCAACTTCCTATGAATTTCAGTCTGCTAGACCTCACATGATGATCATGTTTCTGCTAAGTCAAGGCTTTAGTCAAGGGGTCCTCCACGTTGTCTTCCGTGGAAATACTACTCCCTGCAACTTCACCTCTCTGAGAAAAATCCATCAAGAGATGATACTTTTGAAGTATGTGCTTCGTCCACTATTGTAATCTTGGATCTTTTGCGATATCCACCGCTGTAGTATTATCACAGTACAATGTGATGGGATCTTTACTACTAGGTATCATATCTAGCTCCTGGATGAAGCTTCATATCCAAACTGCTTCTTTAGCTGCCTCTGAATCTACAATATACTCAGAACTTTTTGTAGAATCTACGACCACACTCTACTTTGAGATCTTCTAGCTCATTGAATCTCCATTCAAAGTGAAGATGTATCCCGTTTTCAACTTCATGTCATCTTGATCAGTCTGGAAACTAGCATCTGCATATCCTCTGATGACTAGTTTCTCACCTCCTCCATAAAAGAAGAACATATCCTTAGTATGCCTCAGATACTTTAGGATAGTCTTGATTGCCATCCAATGGTGGTCACCTGAGTTAGCTTGATATCTGCCTACTGCACTCAATGCGTAGGCGGCATCCAACCTAGTACATAGCATGTCATACATGATTGACCCAATCACTGATGCGTATGGAGTCCTTGCCATTATCATTATTTCCTCACATGTCTGAGGATACATATTCTTGGAAAGATGAATGCCATGTGACATTGGCAACAATCCCCTCTTGGATTTTTCCATACCAAATATCTTCATTATCTTATCAATGTATGTACATTGACTTAGGCCCAACAATATCTTGGATCAATCATGATGTATCTTGATCCCAAGAATATACGCTGCCTCTCCCAAGTCTTTCATAGAGAAGAATTGATTCAACCATGCCTTAACAGACTGTAAGAATAGTATCTCATTTCCAATAAGTAATATGTCATCAACATATACTATTAGGAAAACAATTGCACTCCCAATAAACTGTTTGTAGACACAAGGCTCCCATTCATTCTTGATAAAACCAAATTCTTTTATGGTTTCATCAAAACAAATTTTCCATGACCTGGATGCTTTCTTTAATCCATAAATAGATTTCTGCAACTTGCATAATTTATTGGAATCCTTTGGAGTCACAAACCCTTGTGGTTGTGTCATGTAGACGTCTTCCTAAAGGTTCTCGTTAAGGAATTCTGTTTTGACATCCATTTACAAATCTCATAGTCATGGTAAGCCACAGTAGAAAGTATAATTCTGATGGATTTTATCATTGAAACTGGTGAGAAGGTTTCATCGTAGTCAATTCCTTGATGCTGTGTAAAACCTTTTGCAACCAGTCATGCCTTATAGGTACTGGCTTGTCCTTCCATGTCTAGTTTCATTTTGAATACCCATTTTCAACCAATAGGATTTATATCAACTAGAGGATCTACCAAAATCCAGACTTGGTTTTGGTACATGGAATCCATTTCAGAATTCATGGATTCTTTATACTCGGAAACATCTGTGCAACCTACTGCTTCCTTATAGGTCAGAGGATCATTATCATCAACTAATAAGGAGTCACCATACTCGGTAACTAGAAAACCATACAGTTTTAGTTCTCTAACTTCTCTTGAACTCCTACAAAGTGCTTGTGTCTCTAGAATAGGTTCTTCTTCCACAGGGCTTTGTGGAATCTGTTCCTCTACCAACTCTTGTGTACCTTGAGCCTTGACGTCATTGAACTCTATCTCGCTCCGACTATCTCTTTTGGAAATGTGATCCCTATCAAGGAATATGGCATGTATTTCCTTAATAAACTTTTTGTCTATGGGGTTGTATAAGTAATATCCCCTTGTTTCCTTAGGGTATCTTATAAAGGTACTCTTTGTGTCTCGGGGTGAGAGTTTGTTACCTGAAGAGGCCTTAAAAAATTCTTCGCTACCACACACTTGTAAATTCGATAACATGGCTTTTCTTTTACTCTAGAACTCGTATGGAATACCATTTATCGATTTAGTTTCTACTTGGTTTAGTATGTGTGCTGCTGTTTGTAATGCATATCCCCAAATGGATAATGGAATACTTGCATGACCCATCATTGATCTCACCATGTCTAATAGGATGTGATTCCTCCTTTCACTCACACCATTCCACTAGGGCGTGTTTGGAGGAGTGAGTTGGGATAGGATCTCAAACTCCTATAAGTAATCAACTATGTCTTGATTATGATATTCTCCACCTCGGTCTGAGAGGAGTTTCTTAATCTTCTTAGCAAGCTAGTTCTCAACTTTATTCTTTTATTCTTTGAACTTATCAAAATAATCCTACTTATACCTCATTAAGTAGATATATCTATATCTACTAAAATCATCAGTAAAAGTTATGATGTATGAGTACGCTCCCCTTTCTTCAACTGGAAATGGTCCACACACATCGGTATGAAAAAAATTCAACAAGTTCTTTACCCTTTTCACCTTTCCCACTAAATGGGGATTTAGTCATTTTTCGTTGTAAACATGCAAGACATATGCCAAGTGGTTTTAGTTCGAAAGAATCTAAATATCCATCTTGATGTAACTTTGTCAAGAATTTCTCGTTTACATGACCTAGCCGGTGATGCCAATGTTGGGTGTGGTATGAGTCATGTGAAGTATCTTTGTTATCGATTGTCATTACTTGGTTTGTGTAATCTAACACGTAAAGTTCATTGTATAAATGTTATCTACCATAACAAATTCTATCATTGTAAAAGAAGAAAAATTAATTTCCAAACATGAAAAAAATCCATATGTATCTAATATGGATACAAAAATAATGTTTTTAGTAATAGAAGGAACATAATAACAACCCTTTAACACCAAGATCATCCCAGTTGGCAATGTGAGGTGGTAGTCCCCGACAGCTACAACAGCATGTTTGGCTCTGTTGGATGCTTGTAGATCTACCTCCCCTCGATCAATTTTCTTGAATCTACTTGGTTCCTGTATTTGGATACATATGTGAGCACCACAATATGTATCTAATACCGAATTTGTAGAAACATATAGATTTCATTTGATAACAAACGCACCTGAAGCTTCCCCTTGCTTCTTATGCTGGGTGAAGTTATTCGTCCAGTGGCCCTTCTTGACACATGTGAAACAAACAGCCTCCTATTCCCTTGCCTCCCCTTTTATATTCCTTTTCTTGGAAGGTCATGAAGAAGCATTGGTCTTAAAGCTCTTCACCCGCCCTTTCCTCTTATTCACCATATGGACAGAAGGTTTTTCGCGCTTTATATCTTTGTCCACTTGGCGAACGAGGATAAGAAGATTAGATAGAGACTTATCAATGTTGTTCATATTGAAAATGATAACAAAGTTAGAGAATCTATGAGGGAGTGATGTGAAAATGAGATTAGTGCCCAGTTCTTCAGGGAGTTGAAACCCTAGAACCTCCAGGCGCTCAATGTAGCCAATGAGCTTGACTACATGAGGCCCAGCTGGGGCACCTTCTCCAAGTTTACTATGAAAGAGTGACTTAGTGTTCTCAAACCTTTCCTATCATGATCTCTCCTATTAAAGACCATAGAGGTGCTCGAGCATGTTATAAGCATCCATGTTTTCATGAGACTTCATGAGCTCACTAGACATTGATGATATCATCAAACATTGAACATCGACCGTGTCGTTCATATGTTTCTCATAGACCAAGAAATCCTCATCACTCGCCTCTTTGGTAGGTGGATTAGGTAATTCCGACTCCAGCACGTAAGACTTTCGTTCATGGCGTAGGATAACCTGAAGGTGTATAATCCATTCATGGAAGTTACTGCCAGTGATGATGTTTTCTTTATCCATAATTGATCATAGGGATAGTGTTGTTGACGAGTTTGTCATTTTTATTCTACCTTTAAAAGAGCAGACCATTAGTACTTTCTTGATTACATTTTATAAGAAATAGTCAATTTTATTCAGTCTCCCACTATTTTATCAAGTCCCAATATCCCTCACCATTGATCTCGGAATGTCTAGTTGTCATGACATTATAGTGGCAAGGATCCATATTCCCCTTTGCATAACCCCAACGAGGGTTGGTCAAGCTATTAAAAGGTATTTAGGTAGGTAGGTCTTTGCCAACTGTGGGCTTGCAACTCCTTGATATGTTGAGTGGACTCCCTAATTCTGAAATCATGACTTTGGATTTCCTCAACTATTTCCTCCAATATTACACCAAGTCTAGCAAGGGCTACTCCTCTTGATGTAATATGGTTAAGTCAACCCAAAACCATTCATAAGGGCTTCTTGTATAAAAGTATGTGTCCCAACAAGGGTTGGTCAAACACATAGTTTTATAGAGTTTTTCCCTTAATTAAGTAACGAAAGGCTTGTTCTGACTTAATATTTTATTTGATGGATTTTTATCTCTTATGCATGAATTTATTATTATCATTATCACATGCCTATTAATATTAAGTGGAATTTAAGTGATTAACCATGTCTTGATAATATTTACTCAAATGTCTGGTTTAATTTAGTTCCATCTTGCATGATAGTTTTAATTAATTAATTATGTGATCGTGAAAACACATCCATAATGATAAACCATGAAACTAACAGAAATAAAATAAATTAAATGGAATGATCATGATATTTTCTAATGGTTATTTCATCTAGAGGTTGATAAACTAACCCTGAACTAGGGGAGAAACACCTCGAACCTTTTGGGTTCGTGTTTACAGCTTCCACCTGTCCACCTCTGTATCTCATGGGATTGGATTCTTCTCAGATATAGCTTGAACCGCCTCCACTAGCTTGGGAGTTTCATCTAATACATATTCCTTTATTTTAACTCACATGTAGGTGAGGGGTAAAAAGGGGTTTTACATAAAAGAAACCTTGGGCACGCAGACCCTACATATTAATGAGGAGAAGGCTCGCATGCCAAAAAAATTAATTTAAATAAATAAATTAAAAGAAACCATCCACATTCAAAGGTCTTGGTCTAGCTCATGATCATCTATACATGCAACGATGTTTACACATAAATAAAACTAGAATTAAATTCTTTAATCATTATCGTTTAAGATAAATCATGCTCAAATCAATTAATTATCATATTTAATTAATCAATCATTTTATCTTAAATATTTTTCTGAATTTCCTTGAGATTCCCATCCATCATAATTTTGAACAAATAAATTCATTTAAAATTATCTCTGTACGTAACTTTTAGCTTGGAGGCAACCTGGTGAATTCTTATTCATAACTACCCAATGAGTAGAAATGAACATTACACAGATGTTAAATTAAACACACATATATAAAACGCCTATCACGTGTTGTGTCTCAGCTTTACGCCCGTATAATGGTACACGTCTCAAGGGTTTGTATAATATGATAATAAATTTTAATAAAGATGCATAATTTAGATGAGTACATGACATGTAGTTCTGACTACACGACATGTAATTTTGTTCACCGTCCATACGAAGTACACACCCTGGGACATGGCGTGTTTATGTACTTCAGAAATTTTCAGAGTACACAGCGTGTTTAGTGGGGCACACACTGTGTAATATCCGCATTACACAGTTTCTAGCCGGGCAAGCCATGTACGGGGTACACAGCCCAACCCCAACTCGAAGGGACTACACGTTGTGTTCCATGGGCCACACGATGTGTAATCTGGAAGTCGTGTGTCACCTGTTCCTGGTCAACGCTTGGAGTCTTTAAAGACTTAGATAGGATCCATTTACATGGCCTGATTTAGCGAACCATTCCAATACACTAAACCTTGACTACACAATGTGTACTTCTGAATACACACTATGAATTCTGGTGTTGTATGGACATGAACGTTTGGCACCTCCGGATGAGATCTTCTGTTTTATTTTAATTAACAAATTAAAATAAAAAGTCATTTCTGTATGGGGAACGATAAACAAGATAGGATGAACATATCACAAGATTTAGATTTGCAGAATGATTAATCCTAAATTGAAACAACTAAATTATTAAATGTGTAATTCATCAATGAAATATTTAAATAATTATAAACTATGATGTAACCCCTTTGATATCATTTGAAGGTTCCAGGCGTAGCAGAAGCGTGGTTGGAATGACACCCAATTTTGATTTTTGCCATGATCAATGATTATTCCAGTATCAATACGACAATGAACGCTAGTCTCCACAAAATATAATCAAATATTTAGATAAAGAATAAAGAGGCACAAAACCATTAGAGAGAATCTTGCACATCATGTTTATAATTAATTTAATTAATTTCATAAAGAAAAATAATACATGTGTCTTTGGTATTTTTCTTCGTTGATGATGTTGATCATCCGGATTGACCCTTCTGGATTATCTCATTGTGCCTGTAAGGATCCAAACTAGAATCCCTCTAGCGGTGATCCACACGTGCTCCGATGACCTCTGATCGACACTGCTCATTCTCCGGGTGCTAGTGCGGTAAAGCGAGTGTCTTGTGTCAGTTGTTCTTGATCGCTTGTTCTTCGGCCTTGAAGAACATCTCTCATTATTAAGAGCGGAGAGAAGAGGATTCGAGAGAAGAATTGTTTGGCTCAATATTTTTCAATTCACCAGGCATGTGGTGTGGTGTATAACACAATAGGGGTACTTTCCTGTTTATATACATGGAATTTCAGTTACAATATTTAATTTCATGGCAACAATTAAATACATTCATGAACTTAGTGAAATCCTATGCATTTAATAATAATACCGCATCATTATTTATAGTGCGCCAACTTACACAAAAAGAGAATTATAAATAAAATTCTACGTCACAAAATAATAGCAACGTTATTTTAATTTGTGCCAACTCATTAAATAATTATTTACCGTCTTGAAAATAATTATTTTACTACTGGAACGACCTTGGTCCGCTCGAACTCCACTTCCATTAATTGAACACCTGAATAAATAAAAAAATTATTCTCTTAAATAAATATTTTATTTACAAACTAGTAAAAAATAATTATTAAATGTTCAATAAAATAAATAAATATATTTTATTTAATTTATGTGATTACTTTAACTTGAATAAAATTATTTCACGGTCTTGAGAATAATATTTATTTCATTAATTAAATTCAAATAGAATTTAAACGAGACCACCAAAAACACTTAGTGTGTGACCCTCTAGGATTCTTTCTTGTTGGCATTAGGTGGGCTTGCCTAAAGTCCAAGAGTACTATCTAGTAACGGGTCAAGGCACCCAAGAGAAAGAACGTAAAGTCGCAAAAATGACATCAACATATGAACATTCACTGTGTAATATAATACATTTGTCGCAATATATCATAAAGCAGGTTTCATGATTGTGTCATCAACTTTTATGATTGATATGTCGTTCTTTGACTACCTAAAATAAACTCATCGTTACACTATGGAAATAGAATTTTGCACGATGGTTTTATTTCAATCAAAGGGCTGAGATATCAACTTCCATAAATGGAAGGTAAAAATCCTTCCTAGACTTATCCATTAATAATATTCCACTCATGACGCACCCAACATACCCTACTTCCCGCCAACTTTCTGCGTGACGATTTTCGTCAGTAAATAAAGGTGCATACATCGTGACACGTATTAATGATAATCTTAAAGTATAAGGATCATTACACACGCCTCTAGATAGAAATATCTGATGAAACCAAAACATGCGGAATTCCTACTAGCGGGTCTATTCTCATAATCTCGTATCTTGGAGATTACCAAGTGCAAACTTCATGAGAGGAAGTCTCATCTGCTTACGAGTACTCGCACCTAATGGTCTGCCTGCTATGTATACCATCATAGAATGTCATCCAACCGCAGAACTATATTTAATAATATTATTATATCATTTCAAGGTTCTCATCATAGCGTGGAACTGCCATGACCTTATCAATGCAACAAATACTGTAGGACATTATTACATCATAGTCATGCAGAACAATGAAAAATATGTAATAATATATTAAATATCCATGTAACAAATGTAAAACTAGCTGGTTCTAGGACACCAACTCTTACATCCAGATGGTGACTTATCCTTGGTGGTGAGTCTTTCCATACTTAACCATATTTTTTCCAATCTGTCAGATATGAGAAAACGCTAATAGAAAATAGAATGTTGATTTTTATCATAATAATCATGATTTGGTGATCATTAAAATAAAGAGGTCAACAATATCCCCCATTTTGATTATAAAAAATAATGAATTTTTTATAAACATAATATCAAAGATAAATCATAACTCTTCATAAATATACTATTAATGAAATATAAAGGCATCAAAGGTGAAAAAGTACACAAGGTATCAAATATAGCAAGTAGATGGTATCACAGATAAGACATGAAAATTTATAAATGTGATATCAATGATATTGAAGGAAAAAAATAAAGAAATTGAGATACATAATATAAAAGGAAAATGTTTACACAAAGCAGTATGATATCAAAGGAAACAAAATATAAGAAAACAACTATAAAGGTAAGTTCCATCGATCATCTCCCCCTTTTGGGATCATAAAAAAGAGTATAAAAGTAATGAAATAAAAGTAAAATAAAAAACACAAGATAAATAGAATAAAAATTACAATATAGATTCTAGGAAGAATGTGTTTGAGAATACAACTCAAAAAGTGTAAAAAAAAGGTACATAAAAATTCCCATCAAAGACATAATGGATAAACATCAAAGGACTTTGGGAATGACTAAAGGGTCTAAATGTGTTTTTCCCTTTTTCCTTGGATAAGGAAAAATCAACAGTGACAGAGGGTTCAGCCAGAACATCTGTAAGAGTTGAAGGAGGTCGATGCAGGGTTGTAGGAACACCAGTTCGAGAACCAGGCTCTCTGATAAGGATGGGTCAGAGGTTCTGAGAAACTTCACTTAGAGATAGAGAAAACAGCTAAAACCATGATGGAATAGGTGCATTCAGATCTCTAGTAACTATATATTTGAAAATATATGGATCTATGATATGAGGTGTGAGATGGACTATCACAAGAATTTCTTCATGATCAACAACTACAGTACCATGAACATCTAGAAAAATGATTCATATGGTTGATAAAATTCATTACGAATGAACCACATCCTTCCATTGCAGTGATAATGTCTTGATTTTTGTCAAAAAATATATGAAGAAAAGGAGTTATAACATTCAAATGGTTGACTTTTTCTTTAAAGGCTTTTATGATAGGAGGCATCCTCAAATTTTCAGCCAAAAACTTGAAATTGACATCCATGGCATGAATAGTATATATACTTGGGGGATAATACTTCATGGATTTAGTTATGGTTTACCTATTAGACTTCATGTCATTATCATACTCTCAAATCATATTGTAAACACAATCACTTCCATTTTCAAACTTACTCAAAGTGGCCTCATGTATGAAAGGTGAAACACTTGAAGGACCACTAGAAATACTAAAGAGTTCTCATGTAACATGCCTAAGCAACTCAGTATCAAAGACATGAGGAGGAGAAGCACTTGAACTAGATTTCAAAGAGCTAAGATTATCAAATTTTTCTAACAAGGAATCAAAACTAGATTTAAAAGAATAATTCATCTATTTTACAATGGATTTTGGAGATTTCAACTCATTTGAAACCTTCTATTCTAAATTTCCACATCTTGGATATGGTGAATCATCTTTGGTTGAATGTGATGGATCGCCAATCCAAATAAATATCTAGCATCTTTTTCACATAGAAAACAATAAGTGGTGCTTGAATCTTCAAGATCATACCAATATCAAAAACCATATTTTCTCTAAAAGCATCCAAGTCACCCATGTTGACCACATCAAGAAGAATATGCTAGACAACAAGAGAAATATCTCTCGCATAGGAAAATTTTTATAAAAAACCATCAATATCAATATGATTCACTGTTTATCATTCATGATAGCTATATTTTTGAATGGCATGTTCACCATTATTTGGTGAACTTCCTAGAAACAAACCCCATTCCTCATACACAGGGTCCATCCATATTTCTGATGACTTAGCAAGAACCTAACCACTCAAGGCTTAACATCTATATACATAACTACCACTTGAATTGAAATAAGAGGAGTCACACCAGAAGCAGCCACATATCTCAACTATACATCACCATGGGTTACAATAGATCTCTGATCATCAACAACCTTCTCTACATAGTCAACTTCCATCTGTTCAGCCACATGCAACTCAACAACAATAATAACTGACATATTTTTGAACAACCATAGAATCTGAAACATTCTGACCATCAATAAAAATTCAATCAACAAAATCACCACTTGAATAATTCCATGACATGGATATTTTTTTCCCATCAACATATGCATATCCCTCTTTTCTAACAAGAACAAACATTTCACAAAAAAAACTGGTCATCTCTTCTGATCTGGAAATAGAACCTCTAGGAGAAGTGAGTTGATCTTGATGAATATCAACATCCTATATTATAATTTTCCAATTGTAACTATCTAAATATAATAATTATTCATAATCATCTCCATTAACATCCTCATTTTCATCTCTAATTCCTTTTCCATTTTCTTCTTCATCTACATCATCACCATTATCTTCATCTGATTTAGATTTACTTTTGAATTGATCCTTCCCAAAGACTTATGTCTCTTCCTCATAACTTTTTACCAACTTCTCCCACATTGGGAGAGTCCTAGGTGGACTAGGATCTCCCTATGAGATTTTAGGAGATCAAGGAGACAGGTCTAGGTCACTTCCCTCATCTATATACAATTATTTCTCCTCTTTCACACTAGAGGAAACATCCTTTTATTCCTTATCACTACTAGAGTACTCAACAATTTAATTAGCCTCTAGACCAAGGTCAACCAGATCTCTTGGTCTATGTGGGTGATCAAATGGATTAAACTCATCATATTGATTTTCATTATCATCTACCCATTAATTCTTCCATGAGTTCCAACTGATCTTCATCCTTCTTCAAATTATCCTTGTGATACAGAATACACCACAATCCACTATAGCTTCTTCATGTTCATCAAATAAACCTATAGCTTTAAGAGTAGAAAAAATATACTTTGGGTAGATCAATTAATTTGATCTAGAGGTTGGATTGGTCATTTCCATCATATGAAGAATAAGGTATCTACAAAGGTTTATCTTCTGTAATCTTTTCATAAGACATAAAAAATAAATATCCTGATACCTTAAGGTCGAAAATTCAATATTTATTAGGTAGATCAAGTGATGGATAAATTTGAAAAGCAGTCTTCACTCTCCATATAACTCAGAAGTAATCAGACTTCTGACTGTTCCATCTCCATTCAACTCACCAAGGGATTATTCATTGATAAAATCATCACCATCATCTATAATACTTCCTTGATAGTAATTGAATACCCCTTTATATGTAATTTTCATGAAATCTACCCACTAACATGATGAAAAAGTGATTCTATGACCTTTAACCCTATATCATACACAATACTCTTCTTATTCTTCAAAAATAAACTTCAAATACTGATAAAACTGATACACCAACATAGGATAAAATGGGATATTATTTGAATAGAAATAATCCACCCATTCTTGGTTATGCATTTCATTCATCAATAGCGACTTACTGGATAACAACCATTCATCTTGAACTTCATTCACCGGAACAACTACTATTTTCAAAAGATTAGGGTTTAATGGATCTACTAGTGCATGAAGACTTGGTTAACCTTTCCATTTCTTTAAAGAACGTGACTTTTCTAACGAATATTTTGATGGTTACTTCACTCTGGCCATAGAGATTAGCTCGGTTGGCTTGTTTGAAGGCGAAGAGAAGGTTGAAAGGAAGGTAGGAAGGCAAAGAGAGAAAGAACGCACATGGATCAAGAGAAAAAGTAATGGGTAAAGAGTGTGTGTCGAAACCAAAATAGTTCTACATTTATTATCATTTGGGAATTTAGGGATTCCAAAAATATAAATCAAAAAATGAAAATTCCTTTGATTGTTGTTATGATTATGGTGTGACTTTATAGGAAATCATTCTCCCTATCTCTCCATCACTTTATCATTCCATCCTTAGAGTTTGTTATATCATCTTGGGATTGATGAATCTAAACTCAGTGTTGTTGAATCTTATTTCTAGGATGAGTTCCTAGATCTTATGTGCCTTCAATCTTGTTAGCGGGTTCCGTTGCAAGGGTTGTGTTTTTGTGAAAAAGGTTGGTGGTTCTGTCATGATGGATAATTTTTATTAACCCCAAATCCATTAATTTAATTTCAATTGTTGAATTTAAATTCAATTTCATGATATCAATGAATCATTCAATTGGTTGATTGAAAACACAATTCCGACAGATTGGGGATTTGGATTTGATTTGACATGAAACTGGGAACTCCCCCCCCAACTCCATTTAATTGGGGTGTGTTTATGAAATTGATGGAAAATTGTATAATTTAAATTGTGAAATTTATTTTATGTGATTGATTTATAATTGGTGTTTGAGAAAAGCGTCTTAAATTAGTTTTTACCAAAACCCGATGGTTTTATCTCGAAAAGATGCATGTTTTGATTAAAACTCGGATTTTGGGTTTTAAAAGGAAAATGGAATATTAGAAATCGAAGAATGGAATGAATTGTATTTCCAACATATTTAAAATAAATTTCCCATCATTGATTGTTGTTTGAGTACATTCAAGCCTAGGTAGTTAGTGAGTTATTATGGACAAAAACACTCGTATGGGAATTCCCAAGCACCAGATTGATGCTTTCTAACTCTAACATAAAACTATGGTAGACCTTATCCTTAGTGGGATGTTGGTTAGTATTTTTTGTTTAGTGTCAGAGAGATATGTGCACATTTCCATTATCATTATGTAAGTGTGTGATTATCCCATAACATGGAACTATAATTCCTCTTGTAATATGACAATGTTTCTCCTTGTTTATATTTGAAATATACTCTATTATTTGTAAACTATTTTATATGCCTTCTTAATTTATATAAACTATTTTATCTAAAAATATTATTAAGACAATTGTTTAAAAGTATTTCCATCATTTTAATTGTAATGAATTATTGTCTTAATTATGCTTTTGAAATACCAAACCTATTTATTTAAAATTTTAAGATCTCTTTGGTTAATTAACTGTTGGAATCTATAATGAAATCATTATTGAGACCATACTGGATGTTTAGTTCATACCCTACCTGTGCCTTTGGGTGTTTGTAGATTATCTCCTTCCTAGTTGGAGGAGGGGTAAGGAACCACATGGAGGTGGTTCTAGATGTTGATCCATGTACATGAAGAGTTGTTCCTATTGGGACTTAGGCAGGTTTATTATTTTATGATGCCTGATTATATTTCATTGGGTTGTTATACATGTTTGATTTCGGGTACACCTCTCCCTATGGAGTTTTCTTGTATGTATATTGTCTTATTTATCTTGATTCTATAATGTTTGTGGAAAAATTCATTCCCACATTAAATTGTATGATTCCAGGTGCTATTCTCCAATATATGGGGATAGGGAAATCCCTTAGGTCCGTGTTAGAGTCGGATTGATTATCGGGTTACTAGGGTACATAGGCTGGTTCATGAAAAAGTGGTATTAGAGCTCTAGGTTGAGATTATTGTCTTCACGTTAGTATTAATTGTGTAATATTTTTTGGAAATAGGATGTAGATTTGATTGAGTGCCTATCCAGCTATCACCACAATGGACCATAAGTCACCAGGGGTGGTTTGGAAAAGTCTTATTGAAGATTAGTTCTAGACTTTTCCTATCTTTTGATTTGGATAGAGTGAAATCAAAATCTTGTTTGTCTATATGTGAGGATTAATTTACCTTATCGCTCTATTTGATAGTTAATCTGATGTATTCCTTGTTATCTACTAAAATTGTGTAACATCATGCCTTCAATAAGATAAGCGAATTCTTTCCAAGAAGAAGATGTTGTTGAAACTTAGTGAGGAAATCTTCTTATAGACCTAAATCTTATTGAGATGATTTTTCACACATTCCAAGCTCTGAAATAAGCACCCCCTACAATTATCATTTAGTCTCTAGTTGTGGAACCTCATAGGGTCGTTGTCAAGATTAGTTATCAAGAGTTAATTTTCCATAAGCCACAACCATTCAAAGGATCAAATGATACTCAAGAGGCTGAGGAATGGTTGAGCAGAATGGAGCATTTGTTTTGGTTTTCAGAGACACTTGATGAAATCAAGGCGAAGTGTTCTACCTTCTTACTTGAAGGATAAAGTAGAATATGGAGGGACATAATGGGGATGAGAAATAAACATGATGGATTAGAGTTAAAAGACATCAAATTTATTTTCACCAATCGGTTCTATCCAAAGTAGATTCTATTAGACATGGCTATAGAGTTTTTCAAACATGAGAAGGATAGAAAGACCGTGACAGTGTATGAAAATTTCATTACTAATCTTGTGCAGTTTTAACCTAATATAGTATCGAATGAGATGATGAAGTCTCTATTTTTCAAATTGGGACTTTGATATGATATTAATTCCCAAGTTTTTTTGAAGCTACAATTTTTATGCCGATGAGTTGGATAGAGTGTTGATGGTCAAAATGGACCTATTGGAATTTTCAGATTGATTGGAGTTTCTTTCTCTCCCAGTGGTGGTGAAAGTTCTTTCATAAGTAAAGAGGAAGCATGATGATTCTCATGATGTTTATCAATAGTAGGGTTTTTAAAGACCTCATGCAGTTCCAGATAGAGGTCCTTTTATTTGTTATCAGTGGGGAAAGCCAGGGAATTCAAAGAGTTTTTTCACTAAGGCACCCAAGTTATGTGGCTCATGCGGATGCTAGGGTCACCTATAGAAGTTCTTCCATGTCTTATCTACTCTACATTGTGGCATGAGATCACCCGAACTTGCTGAAATTTTCGTGCAATCAGATTCTTCACATATAAAATTGTTCGAACCATAGACATCCAGAACAAATCATCTTCATACAGTGGAAGAATCTCCAGGGGAAGAAGATATGTATCCAGTGACTATGAGAGATACCATTACTATAGATTTTTCATTAGTGACTTCTCTGTTTTATACTGGTGCATCTCATTCATTTATTTCAACCTATATTGTTAATCTACTAAATCTTCCTATAGATATTTTGTCTTATGTAATAGATATCTCTATACCCCTGATGAAGAGAGTGTAGTGTCTTCGTAGTCCTTATTGTGTTTTCTCTCTATCAGATATTGATTTTCATGGAGTTTTCTAATTCATGACATGAAACCACATGACATCAATTTTAGGATGGATTGGATCATTACTAATAAATCCCAAATTGATTGTTATCTTTGACGGGTCTCCTTCACTACACCCAATGGTGTGTTCCATGTCATTCAAGGAGAAAGGGATCGAATGTCTAGAAGAGTCAGACCCTCTTATCTAGAGTTTGGGATAGTGATTTCTATGTTTTCTTATGATCTAGAGTGGGAATATTTGAGCGATGAACTCCTTCTAGTGATTGTTGATTTTCCTGATGTGTTTCCTTATAAATTATTTGATTTTCTACTGGTATTGTAGGTAGGATTCACTATAAATTTAGTTTCTGGTACTCAACAAATATCTATTCCCTCATTTCCTATGACACCATCTAAAATGAAAGAGTTAAAGTCTCAATTGGATGATATTCTAGAGAATGGTCTTATATGCCTGAGTTTGTCACATTGGGAAACATCGGTTCTCATTGCTAAGAAAGATGATGGTTCAGTCAGCCTTTGCATTTATCACCAAAAAACCAATCGAGTGACGGTAAAGAACAATTATTTTTTCCCAATTATTGATTATCTAATTGATTAGTTTATTGGGGAAATTTTTTTCTTTAAAATTGACCTTCAATCAGGTTACCATCAGTATAGTATAAAATAATTAGACATTACAAAAACCACCTTTTGGAGAAGGTATGACCATTATCAGTACCTTGTGATGACCTTTTGTCTAAAAAATTCTCCTACAATATTTATGGATAAAATGAATAGAATTTTCCTTGAGTATCTTAGTACCTTTGTGGTAGACTTTGTGGATGACATCCTTGTTTACTCTAAGTATGAGGAGGATCATGTGCACCATCTGAGAATAGTTCTGAGTTGTTGAGAAATCACTTAACATATGATAAGATTTCGAAGTATTATTTCTGGATTTGGGATGTGATGATCTTGGGTTATGTGGTGTCAGAACATGTTATTTTAGTTTATCATGAAAATGTGATAGCTATTATGACATGGGAACAACCACAATATGCTTTTGAGATTCATAGCTTCTTGGGTTTAGCTGGTTATTATAGCCTTTTTCATTAATAAATTCTCAAAGTTATCTTCTCTGATGACATCTATAACTTGTAAGGGAGTAATGATTTATTGGGATGAAATTTTTTTGAATTATTTTTCTGATCTAAAACATATTTTGACTACTACACCAGGTTTGACTCTCCTAGAGGCTGGATAGGTCCATGTGGTCTTTTGTGATGCATCAGGTTCTGGTTTGGGGAGCGTTCTTATGAAGGATTATCATGTCATTGATTATGGATCTTGTCATCTTAGGCTGCATGAGAAGAATTATCTGAACCATGAAATTATAGCTCTGATTCATGCACTTTAGAGTTGGTAGATTACCATTACACAAAAAAATTTACCACGTTTTCAGACCACAATATCTTGAATTATATCTTCCCTAAAAAAGATTTAAATCTCCACTAGAGGCATTAGGTCGAATACCTAAAATATTTTGAATTTGATATCTCCTATGACCCGGGGAAATAAAATGTCAAAAAAAAATTCTTTGAGTTGGAAACTTATGACCCATGAAATGAATGAATCTTTTGAAGAGGTGAACTTGATGGCCCTTTTTTCATAGTTTCAAATTTACATCCTGGAATCAGGGGATGATGTCACTTTGGATAGTGTTTAATTTTCATCCACTTTCCTTGAGATGATTCATCAAGAACAAAAACTTGAAGATGAGTTCAATAGAATTAGAGACTCTCTTTTTGTAGGAGAGACCATTAATCACTGTTCATTCTTCACTAAGGGAAACCTATGCTATTATGAATGATTTGTTGTTCCATTAGTAGTAATGAAAACTATGATGATATGTTTTCATAATTCCTAGTGATATATGAACCCAGGAACAAAGAAGATGTTCTATGAAATGCAGTGTAGATTCTAGTGGTTATGTATGATATGTGACATTACTAATTTTGTCTCTCATTGTTATATGTTCTAAGAGGTCATGGGTGAGAACGAGAAGCCTTCGGGTTTGCATTAACCACTTCCAGTCCCTACTTGGAAGTGGGGTAAGATCTAAATATACATTTTGGTTTTTATTGCACATACCTAGAGGAATAAAGATGTGATATGGGTTGTGATCGATAGGCTAAATAAATTGGCTCACTTTATACCCATTTGTGATACAACTAATAATGAGGAGTTGGGAAATCTCTATGTGAAATATAATATTTTTTTCACAGAGTTTCATATTCTATAGTATCTAATATAGATCATTGGTTCAATTAATGTTTGTGGAGAGGACTACAGGATGCACTGGGATATTAAGTCTGTTTGATTATGGTATACCATTTGCAGTTAGATGTCCAGACAGAAAGAGTTATAAAAATTCTTGAGGATATGACCAGTGCTTGTGTCCTTTACTTTAGTGGGGCTAGGGGAGATCATTTGGGGCTGTTTGAGTTTCATTATAATAATATTTACCATTCTGTGATCAGAATGGATCCTTTTATGGAACTGTATGGATGAGCTTTCAGATCTTCAGAGTGTTGGTAGGATATTGGTGAAAGTTCCTTGGTTAGATCGAGCTTAATCCTAAATATGAAAATAAATACTCGGTTGATTCCTCAAAAATTGTTAACAGCACAAATCAATTATAAGTATTATACTGATCGTTATCATAGACCATTGGAATCCTCAATTAGTGACTAGGTGTTCTTACAATTTTTACCTCAGTCTGGTCATCGATGGCTAGAAAGGCAAGGGGTACTTGATCCTTTTTTTGTGGGACCTTTTGAGGTTATGGATTATGTGAGAAAAATTAATTATTGTTTATACCTTCCACCATAAATGATGTCAATACATAACATGTTTCATTCATCTCAGCTCCAAAAGTATCAATATGATCCATATTATGTTTTGATTATGAGTGATCTTGTGGTTGTGCATGATTTACCCATGACTGAACGACCAGTTAGGATAGTTGATTTTGAAACCAAGGTACTTCATTGGAGTATCATACCTTTATTTATAGTGTTATGGTATCATAAATTAGACTCTCATGAGACATGTGAGCATGACGCGTTGATGAGAGAGTAGTGGCCTCACATTTTTGGTATGGAAGCTTCTGGACATGATTTATGGGGACACAAATTTTATGATGGGGAGGTGGTAACATCCTATTACTTTTTTATGTACATTTTAAACATTTATTTGGCCTTCCTTTTTTTTGTTTGGGTAGGGCTGAGAAGGAATTGGGAGGATACCTATAATGGTGAAGTTAGGTATTTGTTGGAATTTTATGAAAACAAATCTACTAATTCTATATCCTTCCTAGGATTTACATGTCTGTAATACAGTTACACATCTTGTAAATATAAAATGATAATAAATCAATTTTAAGAAAGTGGTGACATGGTTTTAAGAGATTTAGGGATTTTTCAATTATGAGACACATAATAGGTTTACAAATTGTGTAGAGTCCTAAGTATTTTTTTTAAACAAGAATCTTGGATAAAAATTCTATTTCCTCTCCTCTATATTTCTTTTATCTTGGCCAAGATCCATACACATTTTATTTTGGACCCCTCAAACCCTTATGGGTTGATTCGTTCAAAATTTTTTCTTTTTTGTGATAGTGCTGTGACTTTCTAGGTGAGCATTCTCCCCACGTCTCCATCTCTTTATATTTTCCATATAAGATTATGATAGATCCGATTAGGATTGAAGAATCTAAATTATGTGTTGTTAAATCTTGTTTCTTGGTTTAGTTCCTAGATCTTATGTGCCTTTTATCTTGTTGGCAAGTTTTGTTATGGGAATTGTGTTTCTGTGAAAAAGGTAGGTGAATCTGTCAAGATGGCCAATTTTTATTATCACAAAATTTCTTATTTTAAATTAAATTAATCAATTTAAATTCAATTTCTTGATATAAGTGAAATTTATTTCAATTGGTTGATTGAAATCCAATTCTAGTGGATTGGAGATTTGGATTTTAATTGGCACAAAATTGGGAAAAACTCAAAATTCCATTGAATTAGGTTGTGTTTATGAAATTGATGGAAAACTATGAAATTTAAATTATTGAATTTGAATTGTGAAATTTATTTGATGTAATTGATTTCAAATTGGTATTTGAGAAAAGTGGATTAAAATGCTTTTGATAGAAAACCATTGGTTTTATCTTATAAAGAGACATTTTTTTATTAAAAACCCATTATTAATTTTAAAGGGAAAATTACATATTGGAAATGGGAGAATATGATGATTTATATATTAAATAATTTTAAAATAAATTTTCTGTCATTGATTATTGTTTTAGCACATGCAAGAATAGGTAGTTAGTGAGTTATTAGGGACAAACACACTAGGATGGGAATTCCCTATAAATGGATTGACACTTTACCACTCTACCAAAAACATATTGAAAAATCCTATCCATAATGGGATGTTAGTTAGTCTTCTTTGGATAGTGTGAGAGAGATGTGTGTGAACATGGGGATTTTCATTATATGAGTGTGTGAGGATCCCATAACCTATAACAATCATAAATCTTTGAAAATGACCATGTTTCTTATTGTTTATATTTCAAATATATCCCATTGTTTCTAAATAATTTTACATGCCTTCTGAATTTATATATACTATTTTATATAAAAAGATTATGAATCCATTTTCTAATATTATTTCCATCATTTAAAATGAAAATCATGGATTTTTTTAATTATGATTATGAAATGACAAAACCATTTGATTAAAATTGAAATCTCTATTTGGTTAATTAAATACTAGAATCTATTATGGAATACTTAGTAAGATCGTACTGGCCTATTATCCCACACCCTACCTATTCCTTCTCATGTTTGTAGATTATCTCCTTCCAGGATATAGTAGGGGTAAGGCACTACTTGGAGGTGGTTATGGCTACTGATTCGTGGAATTAGAGAGTTGTATCCATTGTGACTTGGGATGTTTTCCTATTTTATGGCACTTGATTGTAGTGCTTTGGGTTGTTATACCTGTTTGACTATTGGTACACCTCGCCTTGTGGATTTTTCTTATATCCATACTATCATTTTTATATTTCTTCCCCAATGTTTGTGGGATTTTTTCCCACTTTAAATTGTATAATTTCAGGTGTTAGTCACAAATCTGGGGGGATTGAGAATTACTATGGGCTATGTCAGGGCTGACACAATTATCGGGTTACCAGGGTACCCGAGATGGTTCGTGACAACTAGTGAAAAGGTCTACTAATAGTATATTCTATATTATTGACTATGACCTTATGCAACTAGAATATCCTTGTATCTTAATATAGTTCTTGATTCTTCTAACTTGTTTATAAAAACCCATTTAGTGCATATAGTAAAAGTGTCCTTGGTTTTATCTAGTAGTTATAATAATTTATTTATCTCAAATTTATTTAATTATTCTTCCATTTCTATTACCTAGAATTAATCATTGATTGCATAATTGATGTTCTTTGGTTCAAGATGAGACACAAATTCTTGATATTCAACCTGATTTATCAGAGAGGATCTAGTATGTGTACCTTTATCTATGTCTTTAACTATAGAATATATGGTATGGAACTATAGTGTTCAAAAAGATTTAGAAAAATAAGGGATGTTCACTTAAAGTTCTTATATTGGTTTGGGTTCTAAAAGTTCTAGAAATTTCTTAGAACTGGATACTTTTTTTCTAACCGTTTCATAGTAGAATTAGTAGGTTTGGAATTTATGTTTAGATTTAATAAATCATCATCAAGGGTTTATAAATAGGTATTAGGATCATGTGGACATGTTTCATCAAATTTTATATGAACATATTCATCCACAATTTTGTTCATTTTATTGAAAACTCTGCAGGCTTTACTAGAAGTTGAATAACTTAGGAAAATTCTTTCACCACTTTTGGAGGAAAATTTGTCTAGATTTTACATTGTGTTAAGAATAAAATATTTAAAACCAAAAACTATAAATTAATTAACATTAGGATTCCTATTATTCCAAAGCTCATAAGGGGTATTTTTAAGACTATTCTAATTGAAACTCTATTTGTTATATAACATGATGTATTCATATCATCTCCACAAAAATAGAAAGTTAAGTCATATTCATTTAGCATGGATCATGCTATCTCTTGAAGAGTTATATTTCTAATTTCTATAACTCCATTCTCCTACAGGATCCTAAGAGTAGTGAAGTTATTACTATAAAATTTTGTGAGTGAAAATATTCAATGTCTTGATTTTAAAACACACATACATGGTCACTTCATTGGGACTTAAATCTAAATCCACTTATGTTTTCTATAGTCCTATCTTACTTGGTAAAATATGAGCAAGATTTAGTTTTGTGAGATAAAAAGAATACCCATGTATACCTAGAAAAGTCATATAAAAGTACATACACATAGTGATCCCATTTAGACTTGAAACTCTAGATGGTCCAAATGAATCCATATAAACTGACTCAAAAGGTTGAGAAGTTGAAACTTCTTTCTTTAATTTAAATTAAATATTGTACTGCTTCCATTTTTGATAAGGGTTACATAATTTGTAATTTGGGAAATCTAGTGTTGGTAGATCCTTGACTAAAACATTCATAATAAACTTCCTAAGTGAGTGAATATTATAGTGGCCTAGCCTCCTATGCCAAATACCTGATTTTTTTTAAAAGAAATCATGTAAGAAATTTTTTTAGAAATTAAAGAATTAAGATCATTAACATAGACATTTTCATTCCGTAAAGAAGTAAAGACTAAAGCATATTTAGACTAAAAAACATTACATGCATGATTTTCAAACATAACATGAAATCCATCATCAAATAATTGTGATATTCTAAGTCAACAATACTTAAAACAATCAACACAAAATACTCAATAAATTAAAACTAAATTGATGTTACCAATTTGGACAAGGATGTTGATTTTCTTTTTTTTTTCAATATCACTAAAGGTGACATAACCACCATCAAAATTTATTATATTCTCCAATCTAGAATAATATTTTATCATATTATATAAAAAAATCATTGTCTACGTACCATAGACTTATATAGGAGGTATTCAAGTAGTTTTCCTACAAAACATTATTTATACAAGAAATGATTTTGGTAACTAGATTTTCTTGGGCCGTGATGTGTTAGTAATTAGGGCATTAGAGACCCATATTTGTCTAATAGGTCTCTTATAAATAGAATGCAATATTTTTGAAATAAAAACTTTTTTTGGTCCTTTATAAAAATAACTAGTAGTAGCACTGTCAGATTTAGACATAGATACAAATTTTCTCTTTACTATTATTCTTTGTCCAGGTTGGTATCCTATACATGTAATATTTTTTGTAAAAAAATTGTTTACTTAGAATATGATTAAGAGATTCTCTTCCATTGTTAAACTGTTCTAAATCCTTCTTCAGTTGTTTATTTGATAGATTATGTTCAGTATTATCCTATACGAACTAAGATTTTTTCTCTTTTTCTGAAAATAAATTATATTTAATATTATCAGATAAATAATGTTGTCACTTAAGAGAAATATATTTGTTTCTTATTTCATTGAAAGTGTCATCTAGCATATTATAAATTTAAAAAATTTCTCCTTGAGGAATGTTATCATCATTATGTTCATTTTTAAAATTATCAAAATTATGCATACGAAAAATATTATAAACAATAGGTACTATAGATACATTAATCATAAAGAACATGTTGGCTCTGTTATAATTTGTTTAGGATTAGAGTTTGAATCACTGGATCTATCCTCCAATGAATCCATGTTACTTTCATGTATTTCTTGAACTTTCAGTCTTTTCCATCATATCTCTTTTTATAATTTAGTTTTGGAAAATATTCCTTGACATTCCCTTTTCCTTTTCATTCATAATTGTTAAGTTCATTAGTGTTTTAACCCTTCTTCCAATCTCTTTTCCTTTTCCCCTTAGTACCATACTTTCCTTCATGGATTTTTTTAAGAAAAACTTCTTCTTCCTATAGAACTTTTTAAATCACCTGGCCATATGTGCCATATTTTCATCAATTTTCACTGGTGATTCCCTATCACTTGAGTTTTTCGTTTTTATATTTTCCTTATTCTTTTGTTTAGATGATGTAGCCCTGAAAGTTACTTATTTTCTTTTTGGCTCATCTTTATCCTCTAGATTGATTTTTAATTATTCTTCATACATTATCATTTTCCCAATCAACACCTTAACTCAGAGATTCCTAATGTCACATGACTCTAATTGAAATAGATGTGCCTATCCATATTTCTGGAACCCATATTAGAAATATCATAATCTAGTCTTTGTCAGATAATGGATTTCCCAGCAATATCATGGTGTTCACAATTTCATTAAACCTGATATACATGTTAGAAAATAATTCATCAGGATTCATCTTAAAAGTATCATACTTAATATTATATGTATTTATTCTTATTTCCTTAACATTAGTTTTCCCTTTATGAGAAATAACAAGTGTATCCCAAATTTAAAAAGAATTTTTATAGGAAGATAATCTATTGAATTACTCATCTCCTAAGGGAAAATAAAATGAATTCATGGATTTAAAATTATTATTATTATTATTATAAAAATTATTAGAGGCTTCAACCCAAGTAACTATAGTATTTGCTAGTATTTCATATCTATCTTCTATAGTAGTACAAATCTTAAAACCCATACTCTCCATATGAATTTTCATCTTTATATTACACTATAAATAATTATTACCTGTGAAAAATGGAGGTCTATTGGTAGATTTTTTTAATATTATATATTTAAAAAGTTTTATTTATAACTAATTGAAATTTAATATCTTTAGATCACAACTAAAATCACTGTTAATATGTTTTTAAAAACATCGATACCAAAGTTTAAACCTTTCATACCAAATATTGGTAAGAGTGAGTATCTTAAGAGGGGGTAAATTGATTCCTCAATAAATTATTTTTTTAAAAATGAATTTAAATAAAATCAAACGACAATATAAAAATAGATAAGTTTATCAAAATAGAAATTTGATATAATTTTATATCTTTTAGATTATTTCTTAAAAGATTCATTTGGTCTTGGGTGAAATAATATACAATATTATTTTATCCTTTGAAATAAATTTAATTTTTTAAAATCATTTATAATCACAAATTAAGATAAACTATAAATTTTTTTGTTTTTATTGAAATTAAATACATTAATTTTGAATGTACAAAAAATAAAACAAAAAACAAAAACAAAAAACATAGTATAATTTGAATACAAGAGGATCAATCTCATGTTGTGACTTAGTACTCTCCAGTTTTAAATCATTTGATACTAAGAATTTTATATAAAAATAAACTTTTTATCCTCAACCGGGATCAGGTATTATAGCACCAAGTTGTATAGATCATATAAGGACCTCTTACACAGTTTTTTTGGGTGAAAAAAACAACAGGTCACAACGGGACTACTACCACAACACATGTGAAACAAAAGTAAAAGGTGTTTGAAAATATATCAATGTATCTCATAGTTTAAATAATTAGATAGTGTGTATATTAAAAAAAAGTAAAACAAACTTCTTGTAATGTAACATGAATAAGAATAATGAGGAAACAAAAAAATTTAATGATATATTGTTTCTCTGTTTATTGGGCTCTTCAGCTTGAGACTCCTTGAATGTGATTTGAAATGTGGATCAAGTCATTTCATAGAAATTTTAGCAAAATAGAGTGTTGTAAACTCTTGTTTTTGACTATAATAAGGCATTGGATGTATGATGTGCTTCATCTTCTTATGTCTAGTGAAAGTATAATGTATCAGGTAATATATTCTTCTACTTATACTAATTTCTATCTTGAGTTCACATGTGCATCCCTCTAAGTGTATCTTTATAAATTATCCACACACAATGCACGAGCGAGTATGATTTATCTTTTATCAGTAACAACGAATAGAATTAGCTAGATTTTCTGCATCCTCATAAAGCATGTTTGAAACATTATTTAATGAATTCTTTATAATAGTCAATACACAATATATTAAAATAATCTTCCACATTTTATTTAATAAACTAACCATTAGAAATATTATATTAAAAAAAACTAAAATATTGACGGTTAGTATTTATAATAGTGACACTTCTAGAGGTGTCTTGATCTAGTATTGAATCATTGGAATGGTGGAACTTTAGAATGATGTTTGGATCTGGTGGTGAGACATTGGCATTGAGAAATCCCAACACATTTTCAATTTTTTGATCTAGCGGGATGAATTCCTTAACAGTGTCTCAAAGTGATGGTGAGACATTGTCTGGCAGCGAGACTTTGGTGCAGTGAGACATTCTAGAGGTGTCTCATACTTTTTCAAATTTCCATCTTAGTGGTGACTCATTACGTATGGTGAATTATCCTTGGTGGTGAGTCTTTCCATACTTACCCCTATTTTTTACAATCTATTTGATATGAAAAAATGCTAACAGAAACCATAAAGCTCATTATTTATCATAATAATCATGATTTGGTGATCATTAAAACAATGAGTTCAATAATCTCCCTCTTTTTAAAGATAAAAAATCATGAAATGTCTGTTCACATAATATTAAAGGTAAATCATAACATTTTATACAAATAGTATCAAAGAAATATAAAGGAATCAATGGTAATAAAACTACACAAGGAATCAAAGTTAGTAAGTAGATTGTATTAAAGATAAAATAAGATAATTTATAAATGTGATATTGAAGATAAATAAATGAAAAAAGAAATAAATTGAAACACATAGTATCAAAGGAAAATTGTTACACAAAGAAGAAAGATATCAAAGGAAACAAAGATAAGAAAAAAACAATAAAGGTAAATTACATATATCTTCTCCCCCTTTTGGGATTATAAAAAATAATAGAAAAGAATTGAAAGAAGACTAAAATAGGATATTTAAGATAAATAGAATAAAAAGAACAGTAGAGATTCCAGACATATATTGTTTGAGAATACAACTCAAAAAGTGTTCAATAACAAGGTACATAAAAAAAATCCCATCAAAGACACAATGGATAAACATTAATGGTCTTTGGGATTGACTGAAGGGTCCGAAGGTGTTTTTCATTTGACATTGGATGAGGAAGAAGAAATGATGACATAGGGTTCAGAAGGAACATTTGTCAGAGTTGATGGAGGTCTAGGAATGGTTGTAGGAACACTAGTTAGAGAACAAGGCTCAATGATAAGGATGGGTCCTAGGTGTTGAACATATTCTCTTATAGATAGAGAAAATGGATAAAACCTAGATGGTACAGGTGAATTTAGATTTCTAGTAACTCCATCTCAAAAAACTTTGGATATATGGTAGGAGGTATGAGATGTGATATCACTAGAATGGCTTCACGATCTATAACTATAGTCCCATGAATATATAAAAAGTGTTCATAATGTTGATAAAATTAAATACGCTAGAATCATCTCACTCCATTGCACTGAAAAATTGTTTATTCTCATCCATATATCTCTAATGATTAGGAAATAGAACTTTCAACGGGTTGACTTGTTCTTTAAAATCATGTGTGATATGAGGAATCCTCAAATTTTCATCCAAAAAAATGAAATTGACATCCATGGAATACTTAGTATATTTCCTTGAGTGATAATACTTTATGGATATAGTTATGGTCTCCCTTTCAGACTTCATGTCCTTATCATACTCCCTAATCAACTTGTAAATATGATCATTGTCATTTTCAAAAACACTCAATGTATCCTCCAATATAGAAGCTGAAACACTTGAAGGACTACTAGAAAGACTACATAGTTCTTCTTGCATTGTAGACCTAAGAAACTAAGTATCAAAGAAAGGATGAGGAGCACTTGAACTAAATTACAAAGAAGTAATATTTTAATATTTTTCTAAAAAGTCATCCATACTGGATGAAAAAGAATAATTCATTTCTTTTATAATGGATTTTAGAGATTCTAACTCATTCTCTAATATTCTATTCTCAATTTTCACTTCTTGGATACAATGCATCATATTTGGTTGAATATGATGGATCACTAATCTAAAAAAATATCTAGCATCTTCTTCATTTAGCATAGTATGAAGTGGTGCTTGACTCTTCAAAATCTTAACAAAATCAGAATCTATCTTATATCTAAAATAATCCAAGTCAACCTTGGTGACCACATTAACAATAACATGCTGGAAAATAGGAGCATGATCTCTCATAGAGGAAAACATTTTTAACAAACCATCAATATCAATATAATTAACCATTGAACCTTTAGAATATTTTTATTTTCAAATGATAGGTTCCCTATTATTTGGTGAACTACCTGAAACAAAACCCGATTCCTCATACAAAAGGTGCATCCATCATTATGAAGATTTATCGTGAAGTTCAGACACTGAAGGATTAGTAGCTGTATACATGACTTCAACTGGAATTGTAATAGGATAAGTCACACCAAAAGTAGAAACATCTCTCAACAGTACATCATCACGTTTAAAAACAGATCATTGATCATCAACAAAATTCTCTAAATTCTCAACCTCCATCTGTTTAGCCACATGCTACTCAATAGTCGCAATATGAGGATAAAATCCCAGATGGTGGAGGGATGGTCCCAAAGAACTCCTCAAACCCTAGCTCGCTGATCTTCGCCCTTAGTCTTGCGTCGACTCCTTGATTAGTGCTGTCATGACTGGTTTTGATCCTAATTGGGAAATTGTGGTGGTTCTGCAAGATCAAAATGAAAAGAAAAGATCAGATACGATGGTTTCAGACCCGGGAAACGCTTTGCTGGTTTCTGGAATTAATCCTCCAATCAGTGGGGCACCGCGAGGTATTTATTTCCTTGAAGCTCTTAAAGGATCACCTATTTCTTCTACAGGTGTTAAGTCTTGCTCTACCATCAAGCGTCTGGATGATAGAGTATTTTCCGTTGAAGCAGATCCTGATGCAATCGCACAACGCCAAGATCTATGTAAGTTTTCTTTAATGGGTCGTGTCTCTTATGCTAAAGGAGAAAAACCCTGGTCCTATATTGATCTGAAACAAAGAATTTCTCTTTGTTGGGGGTTCACAAACTGGAAAATGATTCCCCTAGGAAAAGTTTTTTTTTCATATGCTCATGTACTCTCAAGAGGATCTTAATGCTGTCCGGAAGATAGGTAATCTGTTGTTGAAGCCTGGAATTATGAGACTCTCAGATTGGGACTTCTCTTTCAATCCGAATACACAAAGAGGCAAGTCTGCTCAAATCTGGGTTAGGTTCCATAACCTAAACTGGGTTTTTGGCATCCTAGAATACTGAATGATCTTGCAGCTTGCATAGGTACCCCCCTTAAAATTGATCAAAGAACCATTAATGTTGATTTGGGTATGTATTCTAGGATTTTAGTGGATGTTAATCTTGAAACCAAGACTCCTAAAACTATCATCTTTCATGCTAAATACTACAAAACTGTAATTGATCTGGAATATGAAAATATGCCCTCTTTCTATGACTTTTGTAAGATTGTGGGTTATTCTGTCCAAATTTGTAGATTCATTCAAAGGGCTCCCAACCATCATAACCCTTATGATTGGTCTGAAGTTAGGAAAAAAAAGAAGGATATAGCCCCCCCCATTGCTAATTCTGACCCCTTACAAAGCAAACCTAGGAAATGGATTCCTAAAACCCCAAAGGAACCTGGGGTAACCGGGGCTGATCAGGTGGAGAATCTGGAGCAGGATTTACAGGATCAATCCATTAAGGAAAATTTGGATAATTTTATTAACCTTCCTTCTCACCCCCATTGACTGGGGCTCAATCTGGACTTGATACATCCCTAATATTGGGTTGTAGTCCAATTTCTGAAGATCTTCCTCTTATTCCCAGATCACAGACTCTTGTGGGTGAGTCTTATTTGACTAATTGTATGATTGGATCTTCCTCTAAGACCCAGCATGAACTCCCTCCCCCTATTCCAGCCAGTACACCTGCATGTGTACAAGAATCATGCTCTTCTGAAAAGGAAGCATGCACCAGGCAATCTTCACCTGGTCCTGTTCCCTCTGAGTCTCTGGAAAATAATGTTTCTTCTTCCTCCCTTCTGCAGTCTGCTGCTCATGATAATATGCCTTCCCGGTTAGCAGATCTGTCCATCACTGTTTCCAGGCATTGTACTCCAAATGCTGTGGTTGATGTAAATCCATCAGCATCCGAACCTACTGAATCAAATCCTGATCATCAGGGGATCGCTGTCTTGGATGGATGTCCTCCTTCTTTGGGGACCAATTCTATTTCAGACCTGGACCCTTTGATTTCAGGCTCGGTTCTCAAGCCTATTTGTGTGCTGTCTACCCATGAAATTAAGGCAGGATGTAATACTTCCAATCCTGAGTCTCCTATGTCCAAAAAGGATAAAATCTACCCTCCCAGCAAAACCACTTCCCCTAGGAAAACTAGAGGCCAAAATGCTGGTTCCAAAAAGAAAGGGGGGTCAAACCCAAAAGGTAAATAATTATGCATATTCTATACTGGAATTGTCAGGAGATTGCAAACCCTGGAACCATTAATGTTTTGAAGCGTTTTATTCTTACTCATCGTCCCATGCTGATTGCTATTGCTGAGCCTAAAGTCAATTTTCCCCCTAAGTTCACGCACCTGAGTAACCTTGGTTTCTCTTTCTTGGGTGCTTGTAATAATGGACATATGGACTCTCTTTGTATTTTATTCCACTCCTCTCTGCAAAATGTTAATATCTTTAGTCTCACGGCACAAGCTTTGACATGCGATTATTACCTTGGTAGTTCTCACATCTTCATTACTTTTGTGTATTCCAAGAATAATTACCTTGATCAAAGATCTCTTTGGAAGGAGATTTTTGACATCAATATCAGGACTCAAGATCCCTGGGTTTTGGTTGGGGACTTCAATGCTATTCTCCCCCCCTATGAAAAAATTGGACACTCCTTCTCCTCCATCTCCACCAGGGAATTTAAAGCTGCCATAGAAGGTAATAATCTCATTGAGATTAACCTTATTGGTGCCCAATTCACTTGGTATAGACACCACTACAACAGAGTGGTGGCGAGTAAAATAGATAGAGCCTTCACTAATGAATCTGCTCTTGATAATTTTAACCAGATCTTGTGCGCCACCCTTACTAAACTTGCTTCTGATCATCATCCGATCTTAGTCAGTTTTCCTCAAAACTCTTGGAAACCTTCTTTTCCTTTCAGGTTTAATTTGGCCTGGTCTTCTGACTCGGATTGTGTCTCTCTTATAAATTTATCCTGGGCTAATATAGGCAATCACAGGGATCCTTTTGTTTGCACCACTAAGTTGAAAAATCTGAAGAGCATTCTTAAAAAATGGTGTTCTGATAAAACTGCTTTAATTGAAAAAGATATCCAGGACTTAGAAAAGGATTTTTCTCTCATTCAAGTTAGAAACACTTCATTCATATCTGACCCCCAGGATGAAATCACCATCTCTACTAAATTGATCTCTCTTCTAAACTTTAAAGATAATTTAAAAAAGAAAATCTTCATAACTAAATGGCTCAAGGATGGGGATAGAAACACCAAATTTTACAACTCTCTGCAACGGATTAGGAAAACCTGTAAGCCTATCTCTTGCTTAAGAGTTGAGGGTAAAATCATTGAGTCTGAGGAACAGACTGAAAATTATGTTGTTTCTTACTTCACTGGCATTTTCAATGGTCCTAGCACTAAAAAATATATCCTTCCAAACAATATCCCTTGTTTGGTGACTTCTGAGGATAACTGTTTTCTTAATTGCATCCCGCTTGATTCTGAGATCAAGGATACTGTTTTTGGTCTTAACCCGGACAGTGCCCCGGGCCCCGATGGTTTCAATAATGGTTTCTATAAAAAAACATTGGGATGTCCTTCAAAATTATGTCTGCAACTTAGTTAAATCTTTTTTTTGAAAAAGGTGTTCTTCCACACGCTCTCAACTCTCAGTTCCTCATGTTAATTCCTAAAGTTGATAATGAGGATGAAATTCACCTCTTCCGTCCCATTGCCCTTTTAAATTCTCTTTTTAAAATTATCACCAAGATCCTTGCTAATAGGCTTTCTAATATTAGTAACAAAATTGTCTCCTGGAACCAGTTTGGTTTCATTAAGGGTAGATCTATACAGGATTGTATTTGCCTCACCTCTGAATCCACCAATTTATTGAATAGAAATACTAGGGGTGGGAACATTGCTCTTAAGCTTGACATCACTAAGGCTTTCGATACGATTGACTGGACCTTCATTTTTAAGGTCCTCTCCAGTTTTGGATTCAATGACTCCTTTATTAATAAAATTAAAATCATCTTCAACTCTGAAAACATCTCTGTGCTTATTAATGGCTCTCCTATGGGTTATTTCAAATTCTCTAAAGGTGTTAGGCAAGGTTATCCGCTTTCTGTGATCATTTTTTCTATCACCAAAGATTATCTTAGTAGACTGCTCTCCCTAAATGTTGAGGGAGGAAGACTCAAACCTATCATTGCTTCCAGGAATCTTCATGCTCCCTATCACTTGCTATATGCCGATGATATTATCCTTTTCCTTTAGGGAGATAAAAGAAATGTCAATAACCTTAAATCCATCATTTCTCACTACGAGGAGATTTCTAGTCAATGCATTAATTGGAAAAAATCATTCATTTACTTTGGGAAAAACTTCCCCTCTAATAGGAAAAATAATATCACCAATGTTTTAGGGATAAAGGAAGGATCCCTTCCTTTTACTTATCTTGGTGTTCCCCTGTTCTGGGGTCGGCCCAAAGCATGTTATTTTTTTAGCCTTGTTGATCAAACTCTAAATCAATTTTCTTCCTGGAAAGGTAAATCCCTTTCTATGGGTGGAAGAATTTGCCTTGTGAAATCCACTATTGTCTCTAAGATTGTTTATTCCATGATGGTCTACAAATGGCCTTTGGGGCTGATAAAAAAACTTAATACAGCTATCAGGAATTTCATCTAGAGTGGAAGTACTCTAGAAAAGAAATTAGTTACCATTTCTTGGGCCAATTGCTGTAAACCTATTGAAAATGGAGGAATCAGTATTAAGAATCTTAAAATTTTTAATGAGGCCCTCCAAGACAAACTCACATGGTCCCTCATTAATAACAACTCTCCCTCCATGAGATTCCTCAAAAGTCGCTTTCTTGATAAGCTTAAGTCTAGCTCTTCTAATTATATGACTTCCTCTATCTGGCCATCAATCAAAGCTTATTTTCACTCTATCATGGAAAATTATAGATGGCTTGTTAGTAAAAACTCTTCTTTAAATTTATGGTTCGATAACTGGACTGGCTACCCTCTCATTTCTGATATGCCTAATACCTTGGTTCATAATATTTCAAATTTCTCCATTAGAGAGATGATCAATTCCCCTTATTCTCAACTTTCGGATCCTATCAAGGGGATTGTGGATAATTATTATTTTACCTCCAATGAGGATCTCCTTGTTTGGGAACCTACTCATAATGGCCTGTTAGACTCTAAAAAGTTTTATCGCTATCAATTCCCTAGTGTGGATGAAAATTTTCATTGGGTTTCTAACTTCAATAAATCTTGGATTAAGCCTTCTCGCCTTACTCTTATGTGGCGCATTGCACATCAAAAAATTCCAACTGATATCTGCCTGCAATCATACGGCTTTAACCTTTGCTCTAAATATAGATTATGCAAACAACATCGCGAGGAAATCAATCATCTCTTTTTATCTTGTGATACTGCTATGGACCTTTGGCATTATATTTTTTACCTTTTTGATTGCAGATGGATTTTAGATACATTTATTCTCTCTCAACTGAAAGGATCGTTGGAACTCCCAAGATCTCCTCAAATCAAGAATCTTTTTCTAACGGCTGTTGCGGAGCTTATGCATATTATATGGTATGGTAGAAATGATTCTGTTTTCAACAATAATTCCTTTAATATTTATGCAGGTAAAATGTAGATTCTACTGGCTATGAGGGAAGCGGATACGATCCAAAAGGATTGTTGTGACAATTATGTCATATATTTTGAAACCCTCCTCCGGATTGGTGTCAAAGGTATTTTCCCGAAACCTCGTTACACTATTGAAGTTTTCTGGTAGGCACCCCCTCCTGGTTGGATTAAAGTAAATGTGGACGGAGCTTCAAAGGGAAACCCTGGTCTTGCTGGATGTGGGGGAATTTTTAGAGATCATCAAGACCGGATCCTCAAATGTTTCCTTGGAAGCTGCGGAATTGCTTCTACGCTAGAGGCTGAGATGCTTGCTACCATTCATGCTGTATCCTTTGCAAAGCGCTTCAACTGGAAGAATATCTGGATCGAGAGTGACTCCACTACCATTGTGCAAGCCATCTGGAAGGGTGATGTACATTCGGCATGGCCTCTCACCCCCATATGGATGGATTGCCTCACTACACTCAGTGACCTCAATGTTATTGACACACATACCTATCGGGAGGCTAATATGGTCGCGGATGGTATTGCCAAAATGGGTGTCTCTCATGAGATCACTTGGATGAATGAACTCCCGCCAGAGTTTATTCCTGCATTCATTAAAGATTCTAGAAAATTTCCCTCTTTCCGTCTGTTGTAACTCGTTTGTGACTTTCTCTTTTGAATAAAATTCCTGGTTCTGGTCTTTTGACCAGAACCCACCTTCAGAAAAAAATAGCTGTAATACTAACATCTATTCACAACAACAGAATTTGAAAACTTCTAACCATAAAAAAACATCTCTATCAAAAGAGGGACCCACTTTAATACTACCATGACATATATATTTCTCTCCCTCAACAAATTAATCTCCCACTTTTTTATAAGGAACATCTATTTCACCAAAAAAACTGGTCCTCTCTTCTGATATAGAAACATAATCTCTAGGAGAAGATAGAAGATCATGAGGAATATCAACATCTCCTCTTTTTATATTCCTACTAGAACTATTTGGATATGATCTTTCATTATCATCATCTCCATTAAAATCCTCATTTTTATCTCCACTTCCTTTTCTATTTCCTTCATCATCCGCATCATCAACATTATATTCATCTGATTTAGAAATAATTTTAAATTGATATTATCTAGAGACTTTAGTCTCCTCCTCATCAATTTTTACTAAAATCTATCACTTAGGGAGAGTCATATGTGGATTAGGATCTTTATATGAGATATAAGGAGATCTAGGAGACAGGTCAATGTCACTTCCCTCATCAATAGAAAATTACTTCTCCGCTTCTTCTATATAGGAACAACAATTTTCATCCTTATAACTATTAGAGTAATCAACTATTTCATCATGCTCTAGACCAGGGTCAAAAAGATCTCTTGTCCTAGATGGGTGATCACCTAGATTAAATCATCATATAGATTTTCATTATCAGATACCCATTGCTTCTTCCATTGGTTCCAACATATCTTCATCCTTCTATAAATTATCCTTGTGATACAAAAGAAAAAACGATCCAATATAGATTATTCTTTTTCATTAACTAAAACTTTATCTTTAAGAATAGAAGAAATCAACATCAAGTAGATCAAATAATTTGATCAAGAGATTTTCTTGGTCATTTACATCATATGAAGCAAAGGGTAGCTAAAAATATTTATCTTCTATCCTCTTTTCATAAGACAAAACCAATACACATCTTGATACCTTAAGGTACCAATTTCACCCTTTCTTGGGAAGAGAAAGAGATCGATAAAATTTAAAACTAGTCTAAACTCTCCATCTAATTCATAAGAAATTGGCCTTCTATCTATTCCATCTAAAGTCAACTCTGCAAGGGATTCTTCAGAAATGAAATCTTCACCATCATCCGTAATGGTTCCTTGATAGTCATTAATACCCCTTTATATAGAACTTTTATAAAATCATGCCACTACCCTGATGAAGAAGTGATTCTATGACCTTTGTCCCTTCTTTTCACCCAGTAATCTTATTCTTCTTCAAAACCAAACTCCATATACAGATAACACAGATATACAAACCTAGGATAAAATGGTCTCTTATTTGAAGAGAACCACTATATATATCCCTGATACTATATAAAATTAAATAGTATAGAATTACTAGATAACTACCATCCATATTTCACTTCATTCTCTAAAACAACTACTATTTTCAAAAGCTTGGGGTTTACTATTTCTACTAGTGCAGAATGACTTGGTTCCCCTTTCCATTTCCTTGTAAAATGTGACTTTTCTGGTGATGAATCTGAAGGTCGCATCACTCTGGCCATGAAGATTGGCTCGATTGACTCAGTCAATGGTAAAGGGAAGGTTAAAAGGAAGGTTGAAAGGTTGTGATAGAAATATCGCATAGGGCTTAAGAGAAAAAGGAATGATGAAACAATGTGTGTTGAAACTAAACAAAGTTCCACATTTATTATCATTTTGGAATTTAGTGATTTAGAAAATCTAAATAAAAAATAAGAAATAAAATTCAAATTGTGTTATAGAAATTAAATAAACCCTAATAAAATAAACTTGTTGTAAAAAATTTAGAATTTAAAATTTTGAAAAAGTCTTGAAACATTCTAATAGTGAGACAAACCAATGGTGAAAAATATCAAGGATGAGAAGTCTAATGGTGAGAAGTCCAATGGTGATACATACCCAATAGTGAGACATACCCAATGGTGAGAACTTTACTATGGTGAGAAATCTACAACGGTGATAAATCTACAATGGTGAGAAATATATAATAGTGAATCCCAAAAAATTAAACATAATTTTTTTTCATCATACTTAATTCATGTTTGATTTAATTCATTCCCTTAGAATTCAATGTATTAGTGAATATATCATCAAGATGATTTTCTGTACCAATGTATTCAAGAATGATATCACCTTTTTGAAAATGATCTCTCAAAAAGTGATGTATTACATCAATATTTTTATTATATAATGTGATACATGATTCTTAGAAATATTTATAGCATTGGTATTATCACAGTTTATAGGGACATGTCAAAATTGATATCCATAGTTTAGTAATGTGTGTTCTATCTAAAAAATATGTTCCCAACAACTATCTCCAGCTATTTATTCATCTTCAGCAATATATAGTTCAACATAATTTTGATTCTTACTAAACCAAGAAACTAAAGACTTTCTCAAAAAGTGACAATTTCCATATGTGATTTTTTTTATCTAACATAGTTCCACCAAAATCAGCATCCGAATAACTAACGAAATAAAATTATTTTCTTCTTGGGTAAAACATTCATAAATTAGTAGTATATTTGAGGTATTTGAAAATCCTTTTTACAAAAACCAATAGTGACTATTTTGTATTGTCATTAAAGTGGGAACACATACACACACACACACACACACACTAAACATAATATTAGGTTAGCTAATAGTTAGATAGAGAAGACTTTCAATCATACCCCTATAACTAGTTTGATCCATCGGTTTCCCATCTTCATCAAGATAAAATTTATAGGTGGTACTAATAAGAGTGTCACTAATATTAGTGATATCCATGTTAAAACAATTTAAAATATCCTTTTTATATTTAATTTCATTTTTAATAATTAATTATTTATTTCGTATGATCTGAAAACCAAGAATGAGTTTGAGTTCACACATTAAACTCATTTCAAGATCATCTTACATCATTTTAGAAAATTGATTACAAAAGTAATTTCATGAATATTCAAAAATAATTTCATCTATATAGATTTATACAACTAAAATATCATTTGAAATTTGTTTTTTAAAAAGGATATGATCATCTATTCCTTTAGGAAAAAACTTTTGAAATAAGAAAAGAGCTGATCCTATCATACTATGATCTTGGATATTATTTCAAACCATATGATGCTTTTGCTAATTTGGAAACCTGATTTGGAAAATGAAGATTTTGAAAACTAGGGGTTTGTACAAAAAAATATCCTCAACTATATACCCATTTAAGAAATCACTCTTGACATCCACATGATAATGATTGTAAATCTAGATGAGCTATATGGGAAAGAAATATTCTAATGGATTTTTTTGGATACTGGTTTAACATCCATTTACCTTTTTGTCTGGTATGTTTTAAACCTTTTCATGGATTTCAATTCTTATTGTCTGGGTACAACTGAGAAGGAATCGAGAGGATACCTGTAATGGTAAAATCAGGTATTTGTTGGAAATTTAAGAAAAAACCTACTAGTTTTATAGCCATATGGGGATTTAGACATAGCGTAATATGGTTACACGTCATGTAAATATAAAATGAAAATAAATCGAATTTAAGTAAGAGGCTATGGGTTTTTCGATGATTTTGGGATTTTTTAATTACACGATGTGTAATTGGGTTACACGATGTGTAATTGGGTTACACGATGTGTAATTCGGCTACCCGTAGTGTAAAGTCCAATGTATTGATTTTAAATAGGTATATTGGTTAAAAATTCTATTTCCTCTTATCCATATATCCATACTCCAAACCAAAATCCATCCCCAGGGGATTTTAGAGCCCTAATACCCTTTCAGGTTGACTGGTTAAATAATTGATCATTTTCAATATCCTTTTGTGAATTTCAAGTAAGATTTCTCCCCATATCTCAGTCTCTTTATATTTCCATCCTAAGAGATTTTTAGATTATCTTGGGATTTATGAATATAATCTCTATGTTTTTGAATCTTGTTTCTAGGATGAGTTCCTAGTTCTTCTCTGCCTTCAATCTTATTAGCAGGTTCTGTTGCAGGTGTTGTGTTTCTGTGAAAAGGTAGGTGGTTTTGTCATGATGGCCAATTTTTATTAATAAACAATTTCTTGATTTAAATTAAATTATTCAATTTAAACTAAATTTCATGATATAAATGAAATTTCCTTCAATTGGTTGATTGAAAATACAATTATAGTAGATTAAGTATTTGGATTTGATTTAGCATGTAATTGGGTAAAACCCCTACTCTATTAAATTGGGGTGTGTTTAGGAAATTGATGGAAAAATGTCAAATTAAAACTATGAAAGTTTTTTGATATAATTGATTTCAAATTGATATTTGAGAAAAGTGGATTATAAATTGGTTTGATAGAAACCCAGTGGTATTATATCAAAATGAAACATATTTTGTTTTAAAACCAAACTTATTTTTTGAAGGGAAAATGATATATTAGAAATGGGAGAATGGGTTGAATTGTATTTTAAATAGTTTTAAAATAAATTTACCATCACTGATTATTGTTTGAGTATATGAAATACTAGGTAGTTAGTGAATTATTAGGGATTAACATGCTATGATGAGAATTCCCTAGCATCATATTGATACTTTATAACTCTAACATAAACTTATTGTAGATTTAATACCCAAAGGGATGATGGATGGTTTTATTTGGATAGTGTTGGAGATATGTGTGTGTACATTTCCATTATCATTACATAATAATGTGATGATCCCATAACCCGGAACTAACATACCTCTTAGTAGATGATAATTTTCTCATTATTTATATTTGAAATATATGCCACTTTTTGTAAACTCTTTTATATGCCATCTAAATTTATATAAACTAGTTTATATAAAATGTTTATTATCCCATTTGTTTAATATTATTTCCATTATTTTAAATGTAAATAATTAATCATTTTAATTATTATTTAGAAATTCTAACCCCATTTATTTAAAATTTAAAGCTCTATTTGGTTAATTAAATGTTGGCATCTGTTATAGAATCCTTGGTTGGAACCTACTAGGATTTTATCTCACACCCTACATGTGACTTTAGGTGTTTTTAGATTATATATTTCAAGGTTTGAGGAAGGGAAAACACCACATAGAGGTTTTTTAGCTATTAATCCATGGACATGGAGAATTACATTCCTTGGGACTTGGGTAGTTTTTCTATTTTATGGTACTTTATTATAGAGATTTGGGTTTTTATACCTGTTTGACTTCTTATACACCTATCCCTATAGATATTTCTTATATTCATACTGTATTTTTTATCATTATTCCACAATGGATTTTGAAAATTTCTTTTAAACTTTAATTTTTATAATGACTAGTGCTAGTCACCAACCCATGGGAGGTATGACTAGGTTATTGGGTTACCAAGGTACCCGTGATGGTTTATGAAATTTTTTTATTACATCTCTAGGATGATCTTCTTGTTTTTAAGCTAGTATGAATCATGTAATGATTTTGGTACTTAGGTAGTAGTTGTGATTGAGTTCATGGAAATATCTCACCATAATGAACCTTAAGTCATCAGGGGTAGTTTGGGAAATACATATTGAAGATAAGTTCTAGGATTTTCCTTGATTTTTATTTGGATATAGTGAAATCTAAATCTGTTTTGTTTATCCTTTGGTATTGATTTCCTTTATCAATTTGTTTGATTATTAAAATGATGTCTTCCTTGTTATCTGCTGATATTGTATAGCATCATGCCCTTGAGAAGATGTGAAAATCAGATCTGGGAAGAAGCTTCTTCTAGACATTAGTGAGTAAATCCACTTATGGACCAAAATCTGGTTGAGGTGATTATGTGCACTATCCAAGATTTGAGACAAGTACCTCCTCTAGTTCCCATTCATGCTCTAGCCATGGAACCTCAGAGGTATGTTCTCAAGATTAGTTCTCAAGAGTTCCTTTTACATAAGTCACCAACATTAAATATCTCAAATGATCCTCAATAGGATGAGGAATATTTGATCGGAATGGAGATTTTTTTTAGTTTTTAGAGACACTTGATGAAATCAAGGTGAAGTGTTCCACCATCATGCTTTAAGGACCAAGAAGTAGATAATGGGACATGATGGTGATGATAGGGAAACATGATGGATTAGAGTGGAAATAATTCATTGTTCTCTTCACCAACCAGTTCTATCCATAGTATATGATTGGCCAAGGAAACAATGTTTTTCAAACATGAGAAGGTTGATAGGACCATGACCGAGTATGAAAATTTCTTTACTAAGCTTGTCCAGTTTTCACCTAAGATAGTATCGAATGAGAAGATAAAGGCTTGACAGTTCAAATTGGGACTTTGATATAATATTCACTCTCAGGTTTTCTTGCCAGATATGCCTTTTTATGATGATGTTCTAGATAGGGAATTGATGGTCAAATGGACCTAGTTGGAAAGTCAAGGTTGTTGGGAGTTTCTTTCTCTCCCAGTGGCTAGTGCAAGTTCATTCGAAGCAAAGTAGAATCATTATGATTCTCATGGTGGTTCTTGACAATATGGGTTTTCTAGACCTCCTATAGTTTATTATAGATGTTATTTTATTTTTTTATTAGTGTGGAAATCTAGGGCATTCAAAGATGGTTTGGACTAAGGAACCCATGTTATGTGGATCCTATAGAAATTTAGGTCACCTTTGGATGTTTTTCCATGTTTTCTCTACTCAACGTAGTGGAACATGATATTCCACACCTAAAAAAACTATGGTGAAATTATATGCTTCACATATAAAATGGTTTTGACAGTAATAATCTATAACAAATCTTCCTCACACAGTTGATGAGTCTCCATAGGAAGAAGATACGTGTAAAAAACTGTGACAGTAACCATTACTATAGCTTTGTCATTAGTGATTGATCTATTTGATACTGGGGTATCTCATTAATTTATTTCAACATGTATCATTAATATACTAAATATTCATATGAGTATTTTTCGTATGTAATGAAAATAAAAAAACCTCTTGATGAAGGGAGAGTAGGGTCTCTATAGACCTGCTTGTGATTTTTCTTTATCAAATATTGAGAGCGCTTGGTGTTTTCTAGTTCTCAACATGAAACCATGTGATTTAATTTTTGGGATGGACTTGATCATTACAAATAAATAAAAAATTTATTATTATATTTGATGGGTCTCATTCACTACATCAGATGGCGTGTTCCATGTATTTTACGGAGAATGAGACCCAAGGTTGAGAAGAGCTGGAACCTCTTATCTAGAGTTGGGGAAAGTGATATTTGTTTTTGATTTTGATCTGGAGTAGGAATAATTGAGCAGTGATCTACCTCTAGTGGTCATCGAGTTTCCCAATGTGTTTCATTATTACTTCATTAGTTTTACATCGGTAAGGGATGTAGAGTTCTCTATTGATTTAGTTCTTGGTACTCAACCAATTTCTACTCCCTCTTACCGCATGGCTCCAACTGAAAAGAAAGAGTTAAAGTCTCAATTGGATGATCTTCAAGATAAAGGTGATAAGTGTATTGAATGCATATATTTTTGAGTGTTTTATTGTATTGATTTGTTTATTTAATTGATTAATCTTTCCATGTTGTGTGTATTTTTACTTGTTTTATGTTTTATGGAAGGAAACATTGAATATTAGAAAAAGGAATGAAAAGCGGTGAGAAAATGACCTTAAAGAAACTTCGTATTGCGATCTTCACTCGCGACACGACACCGGATTTTTGAGAGAGAAAGATGCCAAAAATTATGGAGTAGAACCAATACACATTGTGTACTAAGAATAAATGACGTGTAGTATCAGTTCGTGACATGCCACAAACTGTGAAGCTAAGTCATGAAGAGGATACATGCTATGAGTGATCAGTACATGTCATGTAGTTCCAATTCATGACATTCTACAGACCATGTAGAACAATTCATGACAAGTATACATTCTTTGAACAACTAGTACACATTTTGTACGACGTGATGATAGTTAATGATGAAAATTAATGAATGTGATACACGCAAGAGTCACATGGATGCGGAAGAGAAAACATACCATGATTACATGACATGTACATTTAGTACATGTCATGCTGAAAGT
The DNA here is from genome assembly GCA_963277665.1 of Viscum album. NCBI lineage: Eukaryota > Viridiplantae > Streptophyta > Magnoliopsida > Santalales > Viscaceae > Viscum > Viscum album. Next base: position 1,250,367,635 of record OY728127.1, read on the forward strand.
CAAACAGTCAAACTAGCTTCTACAGATTCGATGTAGTGGAGGAAAATTTGGGTCTGAGGTACATAATGTGTACCACAAGTATGCTTCATGACTTGGGAGACGTGCATAGAAAATGTAGGGATGTGGTGCCACATGTTTCGATGAAAAAATGCCTATAAAAGGCACCCTTGTCTATCCATTTGAAGAATTATGGATGATGCCAGACACCTAGGAACCTATGGAGGATACACCCACCTACTACACCCCTTCTATATGATTTTAAATTCATTATTTTTCTACACCCTCTAATGGTTAGCATGAGTGGGTGATTTCTTTTTGCCGAGGAAAGAATGATGAAGGGGAATTGAATATATGAGGTATTTAATAGTTGAATGCAATTCATGTTGGGATTTTATACTTTTTATTCAATTATATATCCTTGATAATTCTTTTTGAATTACCCTTGTGAGTGGGGTTGGGGAATGTGTTTAATTAATTTCTCTATTTGAGCATGACCATTGCCTATGTGGATTGAATACATTTATTTAATATGAGATCTTGGTGTTAGACTTCCACCATGAACATTGGGTTTGTTTTTTCCCAATGTTTAAATATGGTTTTGGGATACCCATTCATTTCAATCTAAAGTAACTAATCATGAGAAAAGGATAGAATTAAATGGAAAGCATTTCAAATGATCTTTTTACTTGCTAGGACCCAATTCCGATGACTATAGGGTTGTAATTTAATTATTTCATACATTGTCATCTCATGAACCATGAATCATTAATTCCTAGCACAATTTTATATTTTCTTTTCCAACACTATAAAACCAATCCCATATTCATTAGTTTATATTTATTGATATTAGATTAGGCTTATCTTATTTAATAAATATTTTTCTCGAACTCTATCTTTATGGGTTCAACCTCAGATTTTCAATTCCTATAATACCCTATAGTTTAGGGATTTCATTGATTTGTGTTTATAAATTTATAAATTTTGTAACCTGGCGGGAATTAATGACACCCATAGTGATATAAAAAGGCCTTATATGCTAGAGTGTGTCACCTTGGGTGGTACCGGTTCTCTTTTCCCTGAAATATGATGGATCATTCCACCTATTCTTTGATTACCAAAAATACAATCAATTGACAGTAAAGAAAAAATATCTATTTCCACAGATTGATGATCTGTTTGATTAGTTGAAAGGAGTGAAGTTGTTCTTGACGACCGACCTCTGACAAGGTTACCATTAGTTGAGGGTTAAATAATCTGACATTCATAAAACAACCTTTCAAAGCAGGTACAACCATTATGATTACATTACCATGGAAATTGGTCTAACAAATGCTCATGAATTCTTTATAGATCGAATGAATAGGATATTACATGAGTATCCTGATACATTTGTGGTAGTTTTATTTATGACATCCTTGATTACTCTATGTCTAAGGAGGATCATGTACATCATATGATAATAGTTCTAATGTTGTTGAGAAATCATTGAATTTATTACATGCTTTCAAAATGTGATTTATGGATTTGGGAATTGATATTTTCAAACACATGGTGTCAGAACATGTTATTTATGTTGATCATGAAAAGGTGATAACTATTATGAAATTGGAATAACCATAGAAGGTTTTCACGATTCAAAGTTTCTTGGGATTAGCTGGGTATTATCACTGGTTTGTTAAGGACTTATCTGTGTTAGCTTATCCGATGACTACTCTAACTATAAAGGGAGTAATGTTTGCTTGGGATAAAAAATTTCAGGATAATTTTGATGAGTTGAAGCATCTTTTGAATACGACACCAGTATTGACTCTCTGAGAGTCCAAGTAGGGCTATATGGTCTTCTGTGATACATGGGGTTTTGGTTTGGTCTACGTTCTTATATAGGATATTAATTTTGTTTCTTATCAATCTTATCAGCTTAGACCACACAAGAAGAATTATCTGAACCAAAACCTTGAACTTGTATCTCTGATGAACACACTTAATAGTTTGTGGCATTAACTTTTCAAATAATTTTTTACTATGTTTTCGAACCACATGATCATGAGTTATATCATCTCTCAAAAATATTTCAATCTCTCCTAAAGACGTTGGGTGGAATTCCTGAAATATTTTGACTTCGATATCACCTATACCCCAGAGAAAGGGAATGCCATTACAAATGATTTGATTAGGAAACTTTTGACCTAGGCCATGAAAGAATATTTGGATGTGTGGAACTTGATGGCTCTTTTTTCAAAGTTTTATATTGGAGTCTAGGAATTAGGGGCTGAGGTCATGTTGGCTAGTGTTCAATTGGTATCCTCTATTATAAATATGATTCTTCTAGAATTGAATGTTGATGCTGAGTTCTATAGAATTATAGAATGTATTTATGGTGGGGAGACCATTACTGATTGGTCGTTATCCACCAAGGTAATTATATACTATTGGGACCACTTTTTTCCAGTATAGGAAAGGAATGATGTGATGGGGGATTGATATAATACCTAGTGGGCTCTGAACACAGGAACCATGAAGATTTTCTATGACAAGTTTTGTATATTATAGTTTCTATGTATGAGTTGAGACATTTCTGATATTATCTATCATTGTTATACATACTAATAAGTCAAGGATGAGCACTAGAAGCCTTAGGGTTTTCATCAGACAATTCTAGTCCCTACATGGATGTGGGATGAGATATCAATGATCTTTTTGGATTGGTTTCCACATACCCAGAGGAAGAAGAATGTGATATGGTTTCTGATCAATAGGCTGATGAAATTGGATCACTTTATACCCATTCATGATACAACCAAAGCTAAGGAGTTGGGAAATCTCTATGTGAATGAGATTGTTTGTTTTCATGGTGTTATATCTGCTATAGTATTTTATAGAGATCCTAAGTTCACTTCTTGTTTTTGGAGAGGCATTCAGGAGGCATTGGGATCTTAGGTTTGATTGATTATGACATACCATACACATTCATATGGACAGACAAAAATAGATTTAAAAATTATTGAGGATATTATATATGCTTTTGTTGGTGACTTTAGTGGGGCTCGGGAAGATAATTTGGGGATGGATGAGATTTCTTATAACAATAGTTAGCAGTACATGATCAGAATGGTTTCTAATGAGGCCTTTTATGGTTGGAATTAAATATATTCTTTGTGTCGGTTGGAGATTTTTGAAAGTTCCTTTGATGGACTAATCATGATCTAAGAGAGGACAACAATGATTCATTTGTTTATTAAAGAATGTTGGTAGTACATATATGTCATAATTCTTATTCCAATCATCATTGTAGACCATAGGAAGTTTCAGTTGGTAACTAGGTGTTCTTGAAGATTTCACCTCAGTTGGGTCATCAATGGGTTGGGAGAAATGAAGCTATCTATTCATCTTGTGGGACCTTTTTAGGTTGTGGAAGAAGAGGGTAATGTTTCTTTTCATTTATTACTTCCACCACAACTTATGTCGATACATATCATGTTTCATGTATCTCAAATCTAATAGTATCTATCTGATCCATCTAATTTTCTAAGATGGAGTGATATTGAGGTTGATCCTCATTTATCAGGGATCCTGATTGTTGATTCTAAAACCAAGGTACTTTTTGGGAGGATGATACCTTTGATTTGAGTGCTATGGTATCAAAAATACGATTCTCATGATAAATGGGAGTGTGATTCACTAATGAGAGAGTAGTGATATCAAATTTTTGGTATGAAAGCTTTTTAACAGGATTTCTAGGGAAATGTTTATGGTGGGGAGGTTGTAACATCCTGTTAACTTTTTTCAGGTACATTTTAATCCTAGTCATGGATTTAATTTTTTTGGGTAGGGTCTATAAAGAATTGGGAGGATACCTGTAAGGGTAAATTTAGGTATTTTTTGGAATTTTCAGCAGAAAATGTATTGGTTTTGTATCATATTGTGAATTTAATCATCATGTAATAAGGTTACATGAAATATAAATATAAAATGATAATAAACCCATTTTAATCAAGAGGTGATTATTTTTTTTTACGGATTTTGGGATTTTTCAATTACACGACGTGTATTTTGGTTACTCATTGTGTAATGTCTTGAGTATTGTTTTTAAACAGGAATCCTAGTTAAAAATTCTATTTCCTCAACTTCATAATTCCTTGATCTTGACCAAGAGCCATCCCCAGGTGATTTTGGGGCCCTCAAAATCTTCTAGTTCGATTCGTTCAATAATTTATTGTTGTTGCGATCATGGTGTGACATTTTGGGTAAGCATTCTTTCTATCTCTCCATCTCTTTATTTTTCCCTCCTCAGAGTATGTTAGATCATCATGGGATTGATGAATAAAAAATCCATGTTGTAAAATGTTGTTTCTAGGTTGAGTTCCTAAATCTCTTGTGCCTTAGATCATGTTGGTGGGTTTCATTATGGGCATTGTGTTTTAGTGAAAAAGGTATGTGGTTTTGTCCGGATGGCCAATTTTTATTAACCCTAAATTGATTAGTTTAAATTTAATTATTCGATTTAAATTCAATTTTTGCATATAAAATAATTTTATTGAAATTGGTTGATAAAAAACCCAATTCCAGTGGATTGGGTATTTGAATTTGGTTTGGAATGAAATAAGGAAAAAAACCCCAATCCCATTGAATTGGGGTTTGTTTATGAAATTTATGGAAAACTGTGAAATTTAAATTATTGAATTTAAATTGTGAAACTGATTTGATTTAATTGATTTCAAATTGGTATTTGAGAAAAGTGGATTATTTTTTTATAGGAACCCTATGGTTTTATCTTGCAGAGATACATGTTTTTATTAATAACCTATTTTGGTTTTTAAAGGGAAAATGGAATATTGGAAATGATAGAATGTGATGAATTTTATTTTAAATATTTATTAAAAAAATTACCATATTTGATTATTTTTTGAGGATATGAAATACTAGGTATGTAGTGAGTTATTTGTGACAAACACACTTGGATAATAATTCCCTAGCACTAGATTAATGCTTTACAATTCTAACATAAAATCATTGGCATGTCTTATTCCCAGTGGGTTGTTGGTTACTCTTTTTTGGATAGAGTTAGATAGATGTGTGTGTACATTGTTGTTATCATTATATAAGTGTGTGAAGATCCCATAACCCTGAAATATCATTCCTTTTATAAGATGACCATGTTACTTGTTGTTTATATTTGAAATATATGCCACTTTTTATAAAATATTTTACATTCCTTTTGAATTAATATAAGTTGTTTTATATAAATATTTATTAAGACATTTGTTTAAAATTATTTCCATCATTTGAAATGTAAATCATGAATTGTTTTAATTATTATTTTGAAATACCAAAACTGTTTATTTTGAATTGAATGATCTATTTGGTTAATTATATATTGGAATCTATTATGGAATCCTTTGTGAGAACCTACTGGGATTTTAGTTCAGACTCTACTGGTTCCTTTGGGTGTTTTTAAATTATATCCTTAGAGGTTAGATTAGGGGTAAATCACCACTTATGGGTGGTTCTAACTGCTGATCGGTGGACATAGAGAGTTTCATCCCTCAGGACATGGTAAGTTTTACTATTTTCTGGTACTTAATTTTATTGCATTTTTTTATACATGTTTGACTTCTAGTGAACCTATTCATGTAGAGTTTTCTTATATTCATACTATCTTGTTTATATTTCTTTCATAATGATTGTGGATAAATTTATTTCAACTTTAATTTGTATGACTCCAGGTGCTAGTCACCAACCTATGCAGATCCAGAATGACCATTAGGCTATGTTAGGGCCGACTCGATTATCAGGTTAGCAGGGTACCCAGGCTTGTTTGTGAGAATTGAAGAAAATTTCTACTCATAGACTATTCATTTTTCATAAATATAACACTATGAAACTAGTCTATCCCTATTTATTACTATAGTTCTTGATTCATCTACCTTGTTTCTAAACACCCATTTAGTTATTATAGTTAATGTAACCTTGGGTAAATCCAGTATTTCCCATACTTTATTTATTTTAAATTTATTTAATTATTATTACATTAACATTACCCATAATTTATCATCTATTACATCATTTATGTACTTCAGTTGAAGTGGATATAAGAATTCTTATTATTCAACATGATTTCTTAGCGCAAATCTTATCCATGTAACCTTATCTAGGTATCCATCTACAACATCTAGGGGATGGTACTTTTGGGTTATAACATCTATAGAAAAAGTATGGCTGATTGAGTCATGTTATTCTGTTGTTTTAGGTTCTATAAGTCCCAGAACATCATCATAACTAGATGATTTCTTTGACCGTTTCACTGTAAAATTAGTGGATTTGGAATTTATGTTCAGATTTGATAAATCATCCTCATGGTTTTCTAAAGAGGTCTTAGGATCATGTGGATTTAATTCATCAAATTTGAGATGAACATATTATTCTATAGTTTTTTACTTTTTATTCAAATCTCTATTGGCTTTACTGGAAGATGAATAAACCAGAAAAATCCATTCATCACTTTTGGAGGCATATTTGTCTATATTATTCGTAGTGTTAAGAATTAAAACATTTCAACCAAAAACTATAATGTAATTATCCTTAGTATTTCTATTATTCCAAACTAATAAGGTGTATTTTTTCAAGATAGGTCTAATTAAAACTCTATTTATTATATAATATGCTATATTCATATCCTCTTCCCAAAAATAGACCGAGAAGTCATATTCATTTAGCACGGTCCATGTTATCTCTTGAAGATTTATATTTCTTATTTTTATAACTCCATTCTTCCGAGAGGTCCTTGGAGCATAAAATATATGACTATAGACATTTTCTGAGAAAAAATATTCAATGTCTTGATTTTAAAACTTATATCCATGGTCACTTCATAGGATCTTAATCATAATTCCACTTATGTTTTTATAGTCCTAGCATACTTGGTAAAATATGGGAAAGATTCCCTTTTATGAGATAAAAATAAGACTCATGTATACCTAGAAAATCAATCTATTAGTACCTAAACAATATGGTTACCATTTATACAAGAAACTCTAGATTTTTAAAATAAATCCATATAAACCAAATCAAGTGGTTTAGAAGTTAAAAATTCTTTCTTTGATTTAATATAATATTGTGCTACTTCCCTTTTTGACAAGGGTTGTAGAAATTGTCATTTAGGAACTATAGTTTTTTAGAACCTTGAATAAACATTTCCTAGTAATATTCCCAAGTGATTGAATATTATAGTATACTAGTCTCCTATTCCAAAGCCAAGATTCATTGTGAAAATCACTCATGCCAGAAACATTGTGAGAAATTAATGAATTAAGATCAATACCATAAAAATTTTCCTTCACTAAATCATCATTAGAATAAAGAATATAACATGTATTATTTTCAAACCTTACATGAAATCCATCACCACGTAATTGTGAGATGCTAAGTGAATTATACTTCAAACCATCATCAAACAATACTCTATAAATTAAAACTGAATTGATGTTACCAATTTGGCCAAGTATGATGATTTTACCTTTTTCATTATCACCAAATGTGACATGACTCCAATAAACAATTATTAGATTCTTGAAGCTATAATAGTTTCATGTCATATTCATTAAAAAACCATTGTCCAAGTTCCACAAACATTTAATGGAGGTCTTCAATCAGTTTTCCTATAAAACCAAATTTATACAAGAAATGATTTTTGTACCCAGATTGGATTTGGTCCAGATGTGTTAGTAATCATGGATTTATTAACCCACATTTGTCTAATGGGTATCTTATAAAAATAATGTAATCTCTTTGAAATAATAAATTTTTTTGTCCCATAGAAAAATAACTAGTAGTAGCACTGTTAGATTTATTATTATACACAAATGTTATATTTACTATTCTTATTTTTCTAGGTTTGTATCCTCTACCTGCAATATATTTTGGAGAAACTAGTTTACCTAGAATCCTAGTAATAGCTTCTCTACCATTGGTCAAATTTTCTAAATACATGTTAAATTTTTCATTAGATAGATTAAGCTTAGTATTCTCCTTTAGTAACTAATCATTTTTCACATTTTTAAACAAATAAATTAGATTTAATAATAGAAGATAAATCTTGTTGTCTCTTAAGAACATTATATTTGTCTCTTAGTTCATTAAAAGTGTCATCAAGAATTATTAAAATATTCAAACATTTATTCCTGATACATGTCATCATAATTATGATCATTTTCATAATTATCATAATTAAGCACATGTAAAATATTAGAAAAATAGGTACCTCTCTCTCATACTTTTGTTTAGGATTAGAGTCTGAATAACTAGAGTTATCCTCATAGGAACACCATGATGATTTCTGATATTTCTTAAACTTTTTGTCCTTATCATCATATCTATTTTTTGTATTTTAGTTTTAGATAGTCTACTCTGACATGTTATTTTCATTTTCATTCATAATAGATTATTTTATTAGTGTTTACATCCTTCTTCTAATATCATTTATAGTTTCCTTTAGTATCATACCTTCCTTTATAGTTTGTATTTCTCAAAAATTTCCTCTTTCTATAGATCTTCATAAATCTTCTGGCCAGATGGGCCATCATTTCATCACTGTTCAGTGGTAATTCACTATCACTAGAGTTTTTAGTTTTTATCTTTGCCTTTTCATTTTTTTAGATTTAGTAGTCTTGAAAGCTACTATTTTATTGGATCATCATCTTCCTCTCCATGGACTTTCAATTCTTCTTCATGAATCATCAGTTCCCAAATCAGCTCCTTGATTGGGAGTTTGCTGATGTCAGGTGACTCTCTAATAGAAATAGATGTGCCTCTCTATCTTTCCGGAAGTCATATTAGTAATCTCATAATTCAGTCTTTATCAGATACTTGATTTTCTAGAAAGCTCATGGTGGTCACAATTTCATTAAAACTGAGATACATTTTAGAAAATAATTCACCATGATTCCTCTTAAAAGTATCATACATAATAGTATATGTATTTAATCACATTTCATTAACATTAGGTATTTCATTATGAGAAAAAAATAGTGTACCCAAATTTTAAAAGCAGTTTTATAGGAATATATTCTATTGAATTCCTCATCTCCTAAGGAACAATACTTGGAATTCATGGCTTTAAAATATTTATTATTTTTAGAGTTCTTAGTGGTTTCATCCTAAGTAACCCTAGTAGTTACAGGTAATTCATATCTATATTCTATAGTAGTCCAAATATCTTAACCCATACTCTCTATATGAGTAGTCATCATTATCATCCACTGATTATAATTATTTTCATTTAAAAAGGAATTCTATTGGTAGTACAACCTTCTTTTCTATTATCAATTTAAAGAGTTAAATTTAAAACTAAGAGAAATGTAAGATATTTAAAGCATAACTAATATCATAGTTAAAATGTATTGAAAAACCTTGATAGAAAAGCATAAATCATTGATACAAAATGTTATTCAGAGTGTGTATCTCAAGATATTGGTGAATTGAGTCCCCAATATTTTTTTTGTTAAAAATGAATTAAAATAAAATCCCCCAAGAATTTAAAAATGGATCAGTTTATCAAAAGAATTGTTTGATATAATTTTTAGTATTTTTTGTTGGGTGTGAGTCTACATAAATGTATTTGTACACCTAAGTAACTAATATAATATAATTTTTAATCTTTTAAAATATTTCTCAAAATATTGACGAGGTCATAGGTAAAACAATATACAACGCTATTTTATCCATTAAAATCAATTTACTTAATCAAAATCTTATATGAACACTAATTAAGATAAACTATCAAAGTAGTCATTTCTCTTTAAAGGAAAAAATAGATTCAATTGGAAATTATTGAAAATAAAAAAACATGTCAAAAAAAAAAATCTTACAAATGAATTTGAATAAAATAGGTTCGATATCAAGTTGAGACATAGTTCTCTTTAATTGGAAATCACCTGATGTCAATGTTATTTTATAAAAATAATATTTTGATCCACAACTAGGATCAGGTGTTACAACAACCAAGATATCCATGTCAAACAAGGACCTATTCCATAGTTTTCATGGGATAGTGAAAATAAACAACATGTCACAACTAGTCCTCTACCACAACATGTGGGAAATAAAAGTGAAATGTTTTTGAGAATATATCAAAGTGTATCCCTATTTAAAGCATGATACAATGTGTGTGTTATAAAATATATTAACACACACTATTCATAATGTAACATGAATAAGAAGAATGGGAAAATAAAATATGTAAAGAGGTAGTGTTTCTTTTTCTATTAGGCTCTATAGCTCATGACTCATTGAAAGTGATTTCAATTGAGGCTCTAGTTATTTATCCGAAATTGTAGGAAAAAATACTTTCATAAACTCTTGTTCTTGACTGTAGGAAGGAACTTGATGTAATATGTGCTTTAACTTCCTTATTTGAGTCTAAGTAGAATGTAGAAGGCAATATCTTATACTTATAGTACTTTCTAGATTAAGTTCATGTGTGCAACTATCTACATGTAACTTTTTAGATTATCTCACACTACGAACGAGGGAGTCTTCTTTATCATGTATCAGCAATAAAAAAAGAGAATCAGCTGGATCTTCTATATCCTCATATTTCATGTCTAACACATTCTTTAATGCATCATCTGCAATAGTTATTAAAAAATCATTAAAATAATCTTCATTATTTAATTCAATAAACAAGACATTAGAAATACTTAATTCAAAAATAAACTAAAACAACAATGGTGAGTATTTAGAATGCTAACACTTTTGGGTGGGTCTTGATTTGGAAGTGACTTTTGGATTGGTCACTTTGTCGAACGATTTTTGGATCTAGTGGTGAGACACATGCGGTGTTTCAAGATAGCGGTGAGACATCCTAAAACATTGTCAATTTTTCATTCTAACAGTATGAATTCATTAATAGTGTATCATGGAGACAATGATACTTTTTCTGGAAGTGGGACTTTGGGCATAGTGAGACTATGTCTAGTAGTGAGACTCATTCTGGTGGTGTCTCATACGTTGGAAAATTTACATCTCAGTGGTGACACATTGTGGACAATGACCTATCCAAGGTGGTGAGTCTTTCCATACAAAACCATATTTCTTCGAATCTATATGATATGGAAAATTGATATCATAAAACAAAAAGTTCATTAATTATCATAATAATCATGATATGGTGATCATTAAAACAAGGGGTCAACAATTATATTTGTTAATCATATCAAATTAAGAATAATTTTGGAAATATTATTTTCTAAAAACATTCTAAAAAATTCTTACAATGGAATTATACATGATAATAATACATGATTTTATAATAATATTAAGCTAATGATTATCTCCCCTGTGATCTAAAAATATTTAGTTTTTAATTAACTACATGTATGGTGCATATTTCCACTCTTTTTCATTTCAATTTATTTCTATCTCAACATAAAATTATCCCTGAAACTTCACTAGCCTCGATTTATAATGAGATTAATTTAAAAAACAATTTTATGATTTCGTAGAATACACAAGTCTTATTTCCAACTAAAAAAGAATTATGATAAACTTAATTATTCAAAACCAGGATACAGAAAAAATTCTCAAAATAACTCAGCCAGAAATTTTTCATAAACTAATGTAAGTGTTTATTTGAATTCTCGACCACCATTGCATTTCCACATTTAAATACCTGACTAATTTTATGGTTCTTATTTTTTTTATGTACAAATTTGATCCTCCCCAAAAAATGTAAGATAAAATATCTTGGAACATTAAAAAAATATGAACAAAGATCACTATATTCAAAATTACAAATGAGTTAGCTTGAATCACAACTTAAATGTGATTTTTATGCCTTGATGATCAGATTCAACATCGCAGGGTTTGTTTTTTTAGAAAATACAATTATAAAAAAATATCATTTTGTCCCATGACTATCTAAAAATTTCCCCAAGTACAAAATGCATATGATTCTCTATAAAGGCTTATGTTTTTGTAAAAATAATTAATCTATAACATGAATTCTTATGATCTGTAAAGGCTTATATTTAGTGAAGTCTTATGATATCAACTCAAAGGATTATGTTTAGCGAAATGATTATTCTCATGCAAAAGGTTTACAATCTCAGTTTTATGATCCTTTCCCTCCAATAGAACCCCTGTTGCATCAGTAACAAGGAAAGGGAGATGATGACCTCTGAGTCCTGCCTCCAGTAGGCCCCGTTTTTGCGACTAGCACTGAGGGTATAGAAATATCATGATTTTAAATACATTACCCTCTATAAGAAAATAAGATCATGAGGTAATATGAATAAATCAAAATAAAATTCATTAAATAATATAAATAAACCAAAAATCATCCAAAAATGCATGTATAAATAAAATATACATATATAAAAGTCTCCAAAATAAGTTCCAAAATATAAGATAAAATAGCAGCACAACAACTGTCAAAATTTCTGAGCTAGTAATTCCCAACATGGTCTACATAATCCTCTTGGAAACTTGAAAAATAGTCTATATATGTTGCCAGATCATATATGTTTACATAGTAGGGTAACCAAAGTCTCTCAAGCATATATTATGGAATCATACTAATTACCCTGTGAGAAAACAACTGAACCAAACAACACATAATCAGGTTAACTATCCAAACTCATCCTCACCAAGAAAAATTCATTGACGAACTAATTCAAGTATAATAACATAATAAGAATCAAATCAATAAAGGGTTCCCCACAACACTTTTCCACTAATTTTCCACTCTTACACCCCAATGTCTTAATTCCTTGAACACCCATATATTTATCATATCACAACACTACAAAACTACCCCAAAGCACAAAACAATTACATCAAATATAATTCAAAGACACCTAGTCCATCAGACCACACCTTTCTCAAAGACAGCTAGTCCATCACATCACATCTCATCCTCAATAGAAACCAATGTAGTATGGTATTGTGAACATAAAGGTGACCAAACTTGTGATCTTATTTGACCATTCACGACCCCAATATAAACCATATCTTCATCTCACATCCTACCCACAAACACCTGGGCCGTCACATCACAACACCACTATTTCACTTTTGACTTATATACATCACATCCCATGCATATCAACCACATATTGAAGAGAAAGAAGGAAATATGTGGTATCCAACCAACCATCCTCACCACCGAGATGCTGAAAAAACTCTTACGATATACATACAAACATACACACATACATATGTATATATATTAGTGTCAGCACATTCTACTTGGCTTGGGTGAGGTGTGTATCTAAATCAAATATAATATATAAAATATATATAATAACCACACACAAAATCACAACCTATGGGTTGATGAAAAAAAAGGGGTACCAACCAACCCAAAAAATTACCAACATTCACTACCACCCCTAAATAAACTACACCACACAACAACCATAAGACATTAGCCATCGTAATAAATTAATCCATTTTACAGATTACCCATTTACCAAACAAAACCCATTTAAACATCACACTCCTTTCTTATTCCCAACCCATTAATTCATTCATTAATCATTTCAACCACACATCACATCATTAATTCATTCATTAACCATTCCCATTCAAAATCATTATCATTTATGTAATTTTGTTACTACATAGGAAACTACTATAACACAAAACATCACAACAATAACCATAGGATCATTGTCATGCTAACAAGAACACACAACACTAGCATTTCACATCCACAACCAAATCCATGTCACAACCTCCATATCACCACTACATTCTATCACAATCACCCTATATCAGGGTTACACAACCCATTACCCCCACCCACAACCACACATCACACATTCACACATACCAAAACACTTATTCACATGATCATATAAAATTTTATAGATTTATCAAAGGGTTTTCCAATACTTCCATATCTTTATTTTATGTATATTCTCACACTATAAAAAATGACTTATACTAACATAAATTAAATGAATGATAACATATCTATCATTAAAAATGTGTATTTAAAATAGATAATAAGTCTTGTTGGTATTATTTTTATGTACCGATTTTTTTACCATCAATTATATATGTTGGTATTGATGATTTAATACCAAAAAAACCTTTAATAACAGTTAAAAATTTTATTTTATCGTATCAATAGTTTTTTTTTCTAAAAAATAAATCTATTATATTAATTATTATTAATAACAAATATGTTACCATTAGAAAAATTTGTTGCAATAAATTATCCAATAATAAAAAATATTTAATTAATTGTTTAATATAAATTTATTATTTTGTTGTTGTTAGTACATATTATTTCTATATAGAAACACATGTTTATATATTGAATTATAATGTTAATAATTTAATAATGTTTCATAAAATAAACTTATAAAATATACAATTTTTGATAATGACTAAAAAACAATACCCACTTTATATTTACAAATTTTAGAAAAGAGATACATATGAATTATATTTAATTTTTGTAATTAAATATTTTTATATTATATTTAGTTATTTATTATATTTATTAATTTAATCGCAATGAAAAATATTATGTTCAAACCCAAAAATGATTAATTGGTTAGAGGATAGTGGAAGACCAACATTGGTTTCAGTCTTGGCCGCCACTACCTGGATGTGTTCTTATTCCCTCAGCAATGATAAAGACGTCCTTGAAGGGTAAATATGAAGTGGAAAGGATGAGTGTTACCTGCATGATTTCCATCAATGTCGACGATGAGAAACTTCGTGCTTATATGGAAATTCCTAGTACCTTAACATCAATAATTTCTAGGCCATGGTCGAAGGGGTGTGTTCGTTAATATTTTTGAAGGTTATATATTTCCAGCAAAAGATAATAATTTTAGTTCTAAAAATAAACCATCCTATAGTTAAGGGTTTTTGGTCATCGCTTGTTTTCAGATGCTCAAATTAAGAATATTCCTTATTTAGTGAAATATTATATTTCATTTGTTGTTTGTTTAGTCTAAGTTTGAAGTTGAATGTGATGGGTTCGATAGAAAATATTTATCTCATTACTTTGAAGATGGGAATTAGAGGAATTGATTGTTGTTGTGGTTTAATTTTCAAATCTAGATTTGGAGCTAGAGTTTTGGTAACTTATTCTTAAGTGGGGGCTAATTTGCTATGGAGAAGGTGTTGTTGCTGATCTGATTCATCAAAGATGAAGATGGGTATAGTAGAGAATCAAATCTAGTTTAAATAGGGCATGGGCTTGGAGTTTCTACCAATAGGGATCACTACCAAAGATAGACGATAATGTAGTGCCTACTTTTATTAGCACTAAAGAGAAAACACTGATAAAAAGGTAACTTTTATTAGTGCTATCTAAAAGCACTGATAAAGGTGTACCCTGTACCATCACTTTCTTTAGAACTGATAAAGGTTAGTCTTTATAAGCACTATTTTTATTACTGATAATTTTTAAATAAAATTATAGTATTTATATTCAAAAAATAATGTTTATTTATATACATTAATTAAAAACACTTGTTTATAAGTGATATAAATATCATATATAAATATATATATTTTAATAATTCAAATATATATATATATATATATATATAATTTTTTTTAATATTTTTTTAAAAATTATAGATAAATAAATAAATAAATAAATAAATAAATATATTTAAATAATTATAAAATTATAATAAATATTATTTAAATAATTAATAAATTTTAATATTTATAATTGAATAAATTTTTTTATAATTAAAATTATATATATTTATATATTAATAAATATATATAATTAAATATATATAAATATATGAAATTACATAAATATAAATAATTATATAAATATATATAATTTTATAAATATACATAATTATATATCAAAATGGCTCAGTCGTGGATTTGAGACCAAGTCCATGACTCTAAATTTATTAATAATGAATACACATATACAAAGAGTATGGTAGTTCAAATAAGTAAACAACTGCCCATATCAAAACAAGTAGTCATATCCTATATTTGCCTCTTATACCTTGATTTTTAAGATAACTTCCTCTACCTTTTGGGTGACATCCTCTCTGCTTTGTGTTGACTTTTTGTGTTAGATGATCCTCTTTCTATAATGATTCAGAAGATTCATCGATAACATAACATATCCTAAACATCTAAGAGAGATCATGGAATTCAATCATCATATTAGCACAAAATCCATCTTAAAAAATGACTTCCAACAACCTTTTTAGAACTATATATTTAGTGTAACTATGAACACCTAGTTCCCACATGGAGTAAGTGACATAGAGTTAAAATAAAAACCAATCAGATACCTCCTTACTAGAAACCTCAATAGACCTCTCATCCTTAGCATCCTTAAGAAGAATAATCCAAGAGTTTTTATCCCATGTAGTGACACATTACTCATATGAATCCTTACACAAGCTTTTATAAGCAATTTTCTTAAGATCAAAAAATATGGATGGATAGAATCAATCCAAATTATCATTGCCCAATAAGAGGACACTATCTAGAGGTTTCATCGGAAGGGGAGGCTCCATAATAGGAGATGACTGTACCTATACAGGTGTAGATAGAAATTACTTAGATTTTTGTGGGGCACTAGTTGGAATACTTCTTCATCTACTAATACTTATATAGTTATAAATATATATAATTATAGAAATATGGATTCACATTTTCTCCTCACGGTTCTGTATCACGTGACACCAACCATTCTTTTTATTCTGGAAATTATAGGGTTTCAAATAGTATATTCAAGTGTGGAAACTCATCTATCATCTTTTCTAACCATTATCTAATCCTCGATAGTTTCAAGATCTATGAGTTTTGATCATCATAAAAATGGTTCTTATTTAGGGTAAAAAATCATGGAAAACTGATGATGTGATTTGATGGTTATCCACTATGTGGAGATTCCCAGATTAGAAGTGTATTCTTGTTGATATTGGATACTTCCACAAATATTTCCATCTGAAGACTTGATGCATAAATCTTGTGGGATCAAGTCAATCTTCCGTATCCCATGAATGATTTTTCCTCAAAACCGGCATGCTAGCTTCAATCCATTCACACATCGAAGCACAAGGACCCATGTTTCGGTTTATATTTATGGTCTAAGATGTATCTGGTGGTACCCTTGCATCTTATTCAATATTTCCTCATCAATCAGAACTCTAATTAGATTGTACCATGATACAGATGAAGGAAGGCCTGGATTATTTTCATGATTACTTGTATAAATAGACGTCAACTAAAATGAAATTGAAACTGTTACCCTATCCATTACTGAATACAATTTTGAATTAACCATACAATATGAGAAACTAACCATTTTTTTGTAGTAGCTGCAAATCCTTTTTCCATATCAAGAAAAAAATAGGAAGGAGGATTATTGTGTTTTATGCAATTGGAAATGGAATTTTGTGTTGGACTGTATGAAGAAGAAGGTTGTAAAGGCTAGAAGGGAGGCTTTTGTAGACTCTTCTTTTTTTGAGGGAAATGTAGGGTGGAATTCATGTCTTAACATGACTGATAATGTGAAGGGTAAAGATTTGGTGTTTTCTAAAGATAATAGAAAATATTATTTGGGTCTAAATGATAGGCCAAATGGTAAGGCATGGGCTGACATTTCTAAGGAAGAATCTTCACACTTTGATGATTATCCCTCTAGATGATGATGGGAAATTGGATACATCCATAGGTGGGTGTATAACCTCATATAAGGACATGGTAACTATACCTTTTGGGTCCTCCATCAATGATTTGGAGGAAACTAAAACCTTTGTTGTTGATGTTTTCCAGCCTGGAATTGGATAATTGGATACATATGTTGGACTGATTAAAGAATCAATGGGTGACCGATCTCCTAACGAAGCTTCTATTCAGAACTCTGTTGACCAAATAATTATGGAAGTACATCACATTGTTTCTAGGGATCGAAGAGGTAATAAAAATCTAAGTGTTGAATCACAAAGTATGATTAAACATATGAAAAAATTTTAGGTTACAATATTGGATGATATTAGTAACCATGGTAAGGGATGTCTATCAGTTACTTTAGCAAAAGGTGTTCATTCTTCCTTATAGGAAAATATCCAGGGTCAGAATGAATTTTGGAGAGGTTCTACAGATCATATTCCTACGATGGAAGGAGCCCCATCCAAGTGAAATAACATAGTGGTGGATAAAGATGGAATCCCAATGGTTATCCCATGAAAGTCTAAATTAAATGATGCACAATTGCAGAATATGTAGGTTGTGGAAACTATGACTCAAATTCAAGATGAAACTAATAGTATCAATGCTATTCTTAAGAGAATCATGTTGTCATATCCACCTATGTTTAATTTTTTTTTAAAAAAATTCATATATTAATTTCGGTAGGGAATCTTGAGTGGAATGTTTCATGGAACATGAAATAAATTTTTGCATTATTCTTCTAGAGGATCTGGAAGGAGAAATTCTAGTTACTAGACTCAATAAATAGGTAGTTGAATGGTATTTCTTGAAACATGATGCCACATTATCTATAATGGAACTGGACATCTTTGTATTTAATGACTATGTAGTACTAAATTTTTTTTACCCATTAAACTTTCAAATGGACTACATGAAAACCCAGAAATAGATTTTAGAAATTTGACTTGGAAGTTTAGGATCTCTTCCACTATAGAGGGATCAATCGAGTCATCATCAAAGGATGAATGAGAGCCCCCCAAAAAGCCAATACACGGTGACATGGTTGACTTTCTAAAGGAAGAGGAAGACACCCCAAGAATTTTTGATCTAGAATGAATTAACATGAATGGATTTATTTTTTCTTATTTCATTTTGATGTGAAGGTTCAATGTCGTATATGAATTTTCCCACTTATCTCTTGTATTCTTCTAATTTTATAAAAAAAGTTGGAGTCATGGGTTTAAAACACATTGTTGAATGATTTCGGTTATAATAAATACGTTTACTATACTCCAAATGGATTAATCATGGGTTATAGCCCATGACCCCAAATTTATTAACAAAAGAACATTTAAGATAGAAATAAGTAAAGAAAGGGTCAAACAAGACACCAAATTATAATAATAAAAATAAGAGACAACTACTTCCTTCTATTTACCATGTTTTTAGGGTATTTTCAATTTCCCTTTGGATTCCAGCCTCTTTGATATATCTTATCCCTTTGAGGGGGCTCATATTCCTTAGCTGATGATGAACTAGATGATTCCTTCGACATAGAACGGATTATAAATTTTCAATATAAATCCCAAAATTTCATCTTCGAGTTGGATAAAAAAAATCTTCAATATTAATTGAAAATAGTTTTTTTTGGAAAAGAAGATAATCACAGGGACTGAACATATCTGATTCCATCATAGAAAGAGTTACTTCATGTTATGAGAAATACCATTCATCCACCTCCTTACCAACACATTTAAGAGTTATTTCACCTTCCTAGTCCTTAGGAAAAGTAATACTGGAGTTCTTGTCCCATGGAATGTCAAATTATTCAACCGATTCTTTTTAAAAAGGACATAGTATTTTTTATAAGATCATAAAAATTAGATGGGAAATTCTGTTCCATATTTTGAGGCTTAGCTACAATGCTTTATGGGTGTGCCACATGCAAGGGGATGAGGGATGTCTGCTCCAATACTTAAGTAGTTAAACATGATTTTTAATTTTGAGTGGTGACTAATTAGAAACCTATTCATCTAATAAAATTTTATTACCTTTGATTTCATTATTTTTCATCACATTCATGGGTTCAAGAGGATCCTTCACAAGTTGGGAATCCTACTTCTCAAATGTCATATTAGAAGAGCCACCTCCTTTGGGGTTTTGGATATAATCCACAATTTATTCATCAATATCCTTCTTGTGTAATCCAGTGATAAAAGAGACAATCTTCTTTACTAAAGTATTATTGGATTATTGAGAGGAAACCACAACCAATTTATCTTTTTTCCTTTCCCTTTGGAAGAAGAAAGGATAGGTTCCTACAATATTTCTCCATCTACCACTTTTGTAATTGCAGCTTCAAAGTATTTATTATTTTCAAAGTCCATAGAATCTTCTTTTTCCTACTCCTTCACAGCAATATCATCCAAAGATATATTTTTTGGAGTCTGGGAAGTTCCATGATAGTTCTTTAGAGACACATCCTATTATTGAGTTAATAACGTTTCCTTATGACTTTTCCATTCTACTATGTTTTTAAAATCACAAACACTTTATCTTAAGGAAAATTATATTTCTCTAAGGATAATTTTCTTAAGGAAAATTTCCTTTATCTAAGAAAAATGTAATCCCTACCCTTGTTTTCATTGTCTCATTTTATGTTCTCTCAAAATAAAGTTCATTTAATTACTAAGTCAAAAATTAGGATCCTTATCTAAAATCTTGGAATCTTATAGTTTCATGGATATAGAGCCTTTTATTTTTAGACTCTAAATTATTTAAAATTCAGACTCTGAATTCAATGAAATTCAGACTCTAAATTATTTGTAATTCAGAATCTGAATTCTCTAAAATTTAAACTCTGAATTCTATGAAATTCAGAGTACGAATTCTCTGAAATTCAGACTCCAAATTCTTAGAAATTCAGACTCCATATTCTATGAAATTTAGACTACGAATTCTCTAAAATTCAGACTCTGAATTCTTTGAAATTCAGACTCTAAATTCCTCATAATCCAGAATCTGAATTCCTTAGAATTTTGACTCCAAATTCCTCAGAATTCAGACTCTGAATTCCTCATAATTCAAAATCTAAATTCCTTAGAATTTGGACTCTGAATTCCTCAAAATTCAGTCTCTGAATTCTTTGTAAAATAGAATCCGATTATCCATATTTTCTAGAATCCGATGGTTTATAAATTTATATTCCAGAAAATATTTTCCCTAGATTCCATATATTCATTTTTGGTTAAGTTATTTCATTTTCCTTTCACATGGTTTGTAAGTATAAAATGATGTCATAAAATTAGTTTCTAACTAACCGTTGGTTGAGTGACACATGTATAGGTCTCTTCGATATTCACGAAAAAATATGACTTTTGGAGGAGGGATTCGACCGTTGAAATTTTTCATATAAATTGGATATCATTCGAATGGTCTCAGTGTTGTTGATGAATTGATATATAGATTACATGATGTGATGCTGTGAAGTGATTTATAGAGAGAGAATGATTCTAATGCCTTGTGCATTTCATAGACATATTGTTCAGCCATGAACATCTTGTTCACCCATGAACATCTTATTCAGATTGCTTTGTACGACTCTGATTGTTGTCGAGTACAATTGAGGGCTTTTGGGGATAGGAAGACAAAGGTGATGACTACCTTAAAGTTTGAGAGCTTGCAGGGATAACATGACAGATTCCGATATTCCTACCAAGGGATTAACTTAGTGTGGGTAAGACAGACTTTCTTGAAAGTATAAATCAAGGGACCTTTATCCAAGGTTGTTGGATATCCTACTCTTTGGGATAAGAGATTTCCTACTTGTTACTTGATTTTGTTTCAAGTTTTTTTTTTATATTTTGATAAATAAGGAAAGTATAAATTTCTTATACTTTCCTATACTTTTAATTACACTGATAAACAATATTTTATACACTTTAAGGAAGAATATTCTAAGAAAATTGTTCTTAACTTTATTTTCTAGATTCATATTTATGGACCATAAGAAAGATTGTTTTATAATTAAGAACTAAAAGAGGGTTTGTGAATATACCTTCTTTAACTTTGTTAAGCATAGTTTTTATTAAGGTTAAAAATTAACTTTTTTAATCTTACAATTCACCCCCTCTTTTAATTGCGCATCTACATATAATATTTCGATCCTACAATTGGTATCAGAGGAGGTCTTTGAAATAATTAAACTCACGTAGAAGTTTTCTTGCTCAGGTTTTCCTTGTTCTAAATTATTCTTGATTTACTTTTCTTGTTCACGTTTTTCTTAATGTTTTTTATCATAGTTTGTAAATTTATTCTATTAACAAGTTTTTGTGGAAAAGAAACTTTCTTATAGAATGGATGGTATGAGTATTGGTTCCATTGACAATAATAACCCTACCAGACCACCAATTTTTGATGGTGATGATTATGAGTACTAGAGAGATAGAATGAAGGTTTTTTTATTAACATTTGATTAGAAATTTTTTTATGCTTACTAAAGATTACAAAATTCTAGAGAAGGATTGCAGAACCTTCACCAATGAAGAGATACAAGAATATAAACTAAATTACATGGTACACAATACATTTTTGTGTTCTATTACCTAGAATATATATATTCAAATATATTCTTGTGAAGCTGCCAACTGCATTTGGATGAAACATGATGTTACATAATTTGGAACTTCTAAAGTGATAGAAACTAGAAGAGCTATGTTAAGATTTGAATATAATGGAATCATATTTCATTATGGAGAACCTGTTTGCAATGTACAACAATGTTTTATGACCATTTTCAATAGTCTTTAATCTATGGGAGAGAAAGGTCTTGATGATGAAATTATTGTGGATAAGATAATTGATATCATGCCCAATGAGTAGGAATCAAAAAGGATAGTTATTGATAAGAACCATTATTTGGAAATCTTCTTCAGCATGAAACTAAAATGAAGAGAGATATTAAATTCAATAAAAAGAAGAATGGTAATAGAAGTGTTGCTTTCACTACTACATATAAAGCCAAGAATCCAGACAGTGTAACTAGATCTAAAGATAATAAAGCTATTGTTATATATGAATCAAGTGATGGTGATCATTTAGAGAAAAAATTTTCTAATCTTACTCAAAGGATGAAAAAGATTGTGGGAAAGAAATATTTTCAGAATAGATATAAGAAGAAAGATAGAAAGGACAAGAAAGATTCTAAAGTAACCTGTTATGAATGTAAAAGGGCTAGACATATTAGGCATGATTTTACCATGATTAAGAGAAAATATAAGAAGGAAAATCATTATTAGAGAATTAAAAAGATGTTTTACAAGTCTATAATAAAGAATGTTTTGAAATCAAATGACAGCTCGAGTGTCGGTGGTGATGATTCTTCAAATGAATATTCAGATTATGAATCTTTTATTTAAAATAATATTGGTCTTACAGCCGAATTACCTATTGAAAATCATTTTCTTATGGATGAGTTACGTAATTATTACTCCTTAACCAATATTTCTTTAAATACTAATTTTCCAAATAAAGAATATTATGAATATTCAGACGATGAATCTTCCTCACCAGAAGATAATACCTTACTCTCATTTGATGAAGTTTCTAGATGTGATAAACTACTTGATAATGAAAATTATAAGAATAAAAATAATTTAGAGAAAGAAAATTCTAGAATTTATTTTTTACTAAATAAGTTTCATATCTTTCTAAGGATCTTGATCAGAAAAGGTTTGATTTTGAAAGTGTTTCTAAAAACCATAAGGAATTTAATTCTAAGAAGGATAAACATTATATGGATCTTTAAAGTGTTATTTATAAGAAAAATATTTTAGAGGCTAACACATGTTCTAAAACTTAAAACCTTGAGGAAAATAATTTAGTCATTAGACTAAAATCCAAAATTTTTTCCTTAAAGAAACTTTCATCAAAGTTTACTATATGAAGGAAAGAATTGGATAAAATGTATTCTCAACTATGTCCTCTAAGGAATAGTTATAGATTTGGTTATTCCCACTCAAAATAAGTTTTAGTAATAATTATTTTGTTCCTCAAACTGATTCATTTTGTACTAAATGTCAATGTGGTGGACATTAAGAGAATTTTTTTTCTTTAAATAAAACCCAATATTTAGGTTTTCATAAAACTTACTTTTCTAAGAAAATGTGGATTCCTAAAATTTTACTTTTTGAAATTTATGGATCCAAAAAAGTTTGGATTCTGAAATTATAACTCTTTCATTTTTAGGAAAATAAAGAAATTAACAAAAAAAATACATGGTACAAGGATAGTGGATGTTCCAGACTTATGACTGGTAATAAAAACACCATTTAAAAGATTATCAAAACGAATGGAGGAAAAGTAACTTTTAGAGATAATGCTCAGAGAGAAATTGTTGGTATAAGCAAAATTGTTCTTCTGGGAAAAACATTTATTTCAAATTTTTTATTTGTTAATGGTCTTAAGAAAAACCTCATTAGCATAAGCCAATTATTGTTGAAGGGTACCTTGTGAATTTTAGGAAAGAAAAATGCTTAGTACACAATTCCAAGGAAGAGTTTATTCTCTCTGCCCGATGGAATGAGAATGTATATACACTAAACTTAGAAGTACATAGGATAAAAGACCTACCTTTACTTAGTGAAATATAATATCAATCTTGTTTATGGAATAAAAGACTAGGACACAGTAACCTTAGGAACTTATGAAAACTCTTAAAGAAAAAACTTATTAAGGATCTACCAGATCTTATATTTGATTCTTTAAAAGTTTATGATCTTTGTCAATATGGAAATAAACATAAATCAAGTTTTATATCAATTGGTGAAGTCTCAACTTCTGATGCATTACTATTAGTGCATATGGATCTTTTTGGTTCAACAAAAACTGGAAGTATTGGGGGAAAATGTTATGTTTTTGTTTTAGTTGATTATTACACTAAATTTACATGGGTCTATTTTATAGTAAAGAGATTTGATGTTTTTTCAGATTTTAAAAATTTTAGAGCCCAAGTTAAAAATGAGAAAAACCATCCATTAAAAACTATTCATAGTGATCATGGAGGAGAATTTAAAAAATCAGATTTTGAATGCTTTTGTAGTATGAAAGGCATTACTCATAACTTCAAGCTCCAAGAACTCCTCAACATAATGGTGTTGTTGAAAGAAGTAATCTAATTTTTCAAGAGACAAATAAAACCATGTTTAGTGAATATTCTATTGCTAAAACTTTTTGGGCTAAAGCTATTAGTAATTATTATTATACTATAAATCAAGTTTTAATCAGACCTTTTCTTAACAAAACACTTTATGAATTGTGGACTGGTCGTAAACCTAGACTTTCTTACTTCAATGCTTTTGGATGCAAAGTATTTATCCTAAATCCCAAAGATTACTTACATAAATTTACACCCAAATCTGATGAAGGATTTTCTTAGGCTATTCTACTACTTATAAGGCTTATAGAGTTTTTAACAAAAATACTTGTACTATTGAAAAAATAGTGCATGTCAAATTTGATGAAACTGATCCTTTTGTTTTTAAACAACTACAACCTACATCCTCATATGTGTTTTCAAAAAATGATTATCATAATTTAATATAAGATTCTTCTAATAAGTAAAATACCCAAGAAAATGTTTTTGAAGTATTTACCCCATAATATTTTCAACCTTATGTTGATGACCATGTTTTACAAAACCCAAATCAATTGTTTCTTAAGAATCATCCGAGTGATAGTATCATTAGTGATGTAAATCAACCAATAAGTACTAGAAGTTCCTAAAGAAATTAAGTATAACATCTATCATTCCTTTCCCAATTAGAACCAAAAATCACTATTGAAGCTTTAGGTGATGATGATTGGATTAAAGCCATACAAGATAAGCTAAATGAATTCGAAAGGAAAAAAGTCCAGACATTGGTTGAAATACCTAATGAAACTTCTGTAATTAGAGTAAAATGGGTCTTTAGAAATAAGTGTGATGAAAATGGTATCATAGTAAGAAATAAAGATATATTAGTTACTAAAGGATATAACCAACAAGAAGGAATAGACTATGAAGAAACATATGATCTAGTAGCTAGACTTGAATATATTTGTATTTTACTTTCCTTTGCAACATTCTTTAACTTCAAACTTTTTTAAATGGATGTGAAGTGTGATTTCTTTAACAGATTTGTTCAAGAGGAATGTTTTTTGTACAATCTCATGGGTTTTAAGACAAAAAACATCCTTAACATGTTTTCAAACTTACCAAATATTTATATGGACTAAAACAAGCCCCTAGAGCCTGGTATGATAGACTTACAAGATTTTTGTTACAAAACAATTATGTTAATAAAAATGTTGATCCAAATATTTTTATAAATAAAGAT
Organism: Viscum album; assembly: GCA_963277665.1. NCBI lineage: Eukaryota > Viridiplantae > Streptophyta > Magnoliopsida > Santalales > Viscaceae > Viscum > Viscum album. The sequence goes on from OY728127.1 coordinate 1,250,393,668, forward strand.
AATTTTTTTTTCATTATTCAAATATATGTTGATGACATTATATATGGTTCATGTAAAGAATCTTTAACTGCTTCAGTTGTGAATTTCATGAAATCTGAGATTGAAATGTGTGTGATGGGTGAGATAATATTTTTCTTATGTTTTCAAATTTTTCAAAAACCAGAAGGAACATATATATCTCAACATAAGTATATTAAACATATTATTAAAAAGTATGGATGTGACAACACTAAAAGTATAAGCACTCCAATCGATACCTCAAATTCTCTTCATCTTGATGAAGTTGGGAAACCGGTAGATCAAACATCTTTTAGAGGTATGATAGGAAGTTTACTATACTTGACATCTAGTCATTCAAACAAAATGTTTTCAGTATTCTTTTGTTCAAGATATCAATCTAATCTAAAGGAATCTCATTTAAATGAAGTGAAAATAATTTTTTGTTATTTAAAGGGAACCATGGATTTAGGACTTTTCTATAATTTTGGAAATGACTTTGTTTTAAAAAGTTTATCAGATTCTGATTTTGGTGGATGTAGAATGGTTAGAAAAATTAAATCTGGAACTTTTCATTTATGAGGAGATTCATTAGTTTTTTTTTCATGAACGAAGCAACACTCTGTAGCACTTTCCACCATTGAAGCTGAATATGTAGTAGCTGGAAGTTGTTACACTCAAGTGTTATGGATGAAACACACACTCACAGATAATGGCATCAGTTTTACCAAAACGTAGATATTGTGTGATAATACAAGTTCTAGTTTTCTAAGAAAAAACCCTACACATCACTCCTGTAAAGTACATATAGATATTAGACATTATTTTCTTAGTGATAACACACTTACAGGAGATATTATTTTATAATTTATTGGAATGCAAGATCAACTTGCTGATATTTTTACAAAATCATTACCCTCCGATAGATTTGAATACATTAAAAAAAAGTTAGGAAAGATAACCATAAGGTAATATTCCATATTAATTTTATTTGAAACCCATCTCTTTACATTAAGAAACTCTTTTTCTTAGGGGGTGTATATTTTCTTATTTTCCCAATTTTTTTAATTTTTTTTCGCAACTAATTTTTTTTTCGCAACCAAAATTTTTCCTTAATAAATTTTTTCTTGAACTTTTTTTTCCACTCAAATCATTTTTCAGAACTCAAATTTCAAGAACCTAAAATTTCATTTACTTAATAACAGTTTCCGAAATCTAAAATTCTTCAAGAAGAATACATTAAATTACAAACAATTTTTTATGGAAATCTAGAAGGTATGTTTACTTACTTAAATTTTCATAATTTAATTTTTTACATGTTGGTATTATTATCATATTTTAAGAAAACTCTATCAGATTCACATTCCTTAAATATGATTTTCCCTTAATACCTCAAAAGATTGGAATATACCATATCTTTCTTCAGCTTCCATCTCAACCGTCAAATCAGATCATGCTTATTTCAACCATTGGATCATTTTGGGAATTTGAACCGTCACTTAGACACCTATATAAATTCCTGATATTCCTCATACCACATCAGTTTTCAAGTCTTCTCAGGACAAAGAACTTCCCCTCTTCAAATAGATCATTCTGTTTTCCAAAGTTTTCTTAGACTTTGAATGTTGCTAGAAGCTTCCCTAAAAAAATAGATATATTTAGTTAAGGAAATAAAATATTGGAATATCTAAAGGGAAAGGTTGTTTGACACAAAATTCTTTTCAAAATATAATTCCTTGATTATGAAAAATATTTAGCTGAATGGATGGGAGATTTTTTTCAGAACCAAGACAAAAAGTTAGGATCTGATCTATCTCAACTTGATTATAGAATTCAATAAGTCAGTAAGTTTTCATGAATAATGTTGAAGAGATAAGTTTTCTTTAAAAATATATGGGAAAAAATGTTCTCTATCTTTTAATATGACAACAAATATACACGGAATTACATATGAATGTGAGGAAATTTTCTATACTCACAAGTTACTAGATCTCTTAGAATGTTTTGAGAAGGAAAAGGCAATGAAGTGACTTGGACTAAAAGGTATAAATTCACCTTAGATCTACGATCTCTCAACAAATTTTAGAATTTTATCCTTGTGGGTACAAGGTTACCTCATTCCAAGAAAAGGAGACAATGACTCCTTTATAAAAATGACATATTTATTCTGGATTTTTTTGGTAATCCTTAGAAAGTTAAACCTAGTGAAGTATATTATTCTGACTATAACCAATATTAAGAATGGATCTCTCAAATCCCAGATCATCATTTATCCGACCATCTTGTTGAATTTTATAGTTCTCTGCTTAGAATTTTTCAAAATTCCCTGCAGTTCTAAACCCAGAAACATCAAGATCTTATTGCTAAGTGATGACACCTTGAGGAGAATGAAAGTTAGATTCAATACCAAGTCCATATAATTTTATGATCTTTTTGAAAGTGAGATTGAAGCTTTATCTAAGAATGCGGATGTAGCAGAAATGTCCAAGAAATCATAGAAGAAAAGAAAGGAGAGTGAACCAAAAACCATAGAAAAACCTACAGTTCCAGAATGTCAGTCAGCACCTCCAAAACCAATAAAGAAAAAACTTTTCTTTATGATGTTATAGAAAAGTGGAGGGAACAGAAGAAGAATAATAAATAAGGATATACAAGTTTTTTCCTAGATCCTACTGAGGCAAAGGCATTGAAAATTCAAGATTATGAAGAGTATTAAAGGAAACAAAAAGAAAAGAAGTTGAAGAAGAAAATATCTGAAGCTAAGATTATTCAAGAACTTCTCAAGAACACTGAGAAAGCCTCAGAACAGATTCAGGTACCAGAATCCTTTCTCAATGAATCAGTTCCAGTAGAGAATCTAGGAAAGAAAATTCCAATTCTAGAACTTGAAGTGGAAGAAGATATAGTTCAAGAATAAAAAATAGAACAAGAACAATAGAAGAACAAGATGAGAGTGATGATGTTATAAAGAAATTAGAAGATTATCATGAGAAGAAAAGTCCCTCTGACAAGATTTCAATCCAATCATCCCTGGTTGAGTCAACCAAAATTGTTTCTCAAGGAAAAGAAGATGATGGGTAGGAAGAGGATGAGAAACCTACAGATGATGAGATTAGAAACCATGATTTCATTCAACCAGATGATACTAAGAAATATGATGAAAAAGAAAAGGTTGATGAAGAAAAAATAGTTCAACTTTTAGAAAGTGATAATGAGTCTCCGAGGGATGAAAATGTTATTTCCAAAGTCGATAAAGGAAAATCGGTGGTTGTTGATACACCTAAAAGACAATGGTTTTTATGAAGGATTTTGGTGGTTCATCCAAGAGGAAAGCATTAGAGCTTGAAAAAAAATCCTCCCCTACAAGAGAATCATATTCTGAATCATCTTCCATGGGTCTCGAATTTGTTTTTTAGTCATTGAAGATGTTAGTAAACACCATTACTTTGTTTCTAAGTATGGATTCAAGATGTTAGTTTTTTCAAAACTCTTTTAATCAGAAGTTAGATTCCGTAAGCATGCTCATGGAAAAATTTATCAAGTTTGAGGTAGATTTCCAAACTTTTCATATTGGTTATGATGATCATAGGAAATCATGTATGGAAATTAGAAAATGGTCTAAAAGAAAAATTGAATAATTGATAATTCTTGATGAATTCCAAGATTTAGTGAAAGATTCTTTTGATAAGTCAAATTATATGATAAAAAATCTAACAATAAGTTTAACAGAGAAGATGATCCTTGAGAAAATAGCTTAGAAGCAAGAAGATAAAGATCTGAATGGGAAGTTAAATTCAGTTACATTAAATTTGAAGAGAGAAAGGGAACTAAAGGAAGAGTTAGAAGAAAAGTTTAATCAACAAGAATAAGTACTGAAGTCTCATGCATAAATCCTAAAATCTCAAGATGAAAAAATAAAGGCCTTGGAAAAGAAGAATCAGGATCAGGAATAGTTACTCAAGCGGTTTGAGGAAGATCTTAAGTAGCTCAAGAAGAAAAAGGTTACCTTAAGGAATATCACCCTGAAGGTAAAAAATGATTAATGATTCAAATGAAATTTCGATATTCTATTGTATTTTTTCCTATATCAATTTTTCCATTCATAATGAAAATATTGTTATCTTTTAGTAGTTTGGTTTTGTATAGTTCTAACCTTTCAGGTACCATTTTTTTTCAATTCTCTCTATTCCTTTTTGAAAATCACAAATGGGGAGAAAATAATGATCAAAATAATACTAAGTATAAAGAAGATAATTCACTAATTAAGGGGGTATTCTAAGTAAGGGGGAGTATACTAAAAGAAGACATTCTTATACAAGAAAAAGTAAAATACTCTAAGGAAGTCAAGAATACAATCCATATGGATTTCAAAACCCTTGGGGGTGTTAGTAGTATTCATCTTCCATTAGTAAAGGGAGATTTTTTTTTCATTTAAAAAGTTCAAAAAGAAAAATTCTTATTCTTTATATTATTTTTCGAAAGGATGTTTGTGATTTCTAAAAAGGGGGATATTGTGGTGTCAATAAGGCTTACTTAAGAATTTTCTAGTCATATATGTTTTGAAAATCACAAACACTTTATCTTAAGGAAAAGTATCTTTCTCTAAGTTTATTTTATAAAGAAAAATTTCCTTTATGTAAGGAAATTTTTATCCTTAACCTTGTTTTCATAATCTCATTTTATGTTCTATCAAAATCAAGTTCATTTTATTAATAAATCAAAAATTCAGATCCTTATCTAAAATCTTGGAAACTTAAAGTTACTTGGATATAGAGACTTCTATTTTTAGACTCATAATTCCTTGAAATTCATACTTTGAATTCTCTGAAATGTATACTCTGAATTCTTTGAAATTTAGACTCCGAATTCTTTGAAATTCAGACTCCAAATTCTCTAAAATTCAGACCCAGAATTCTCTGAAATTCAAACTCCAAATTCTATGAAAGTTATGCTCTGAATTCCCTAAAATTTAAACTCCAAATTCTTTGTTATTCAGACTCTAAATTCTCTAAAATCTAGACTCCAAATTCATTGAAATTCAGACTTCTAATTCTTTGTAATTCAGAATAAAAATTCCTCAGAATTATGACTCTAAATTCCTCAGAATTTGGACTCTGAATTCCTCAAAATTCAGACTCCGAATTCATCAGAATTCAGACTCCGAATTCCTCATAATTCATATTCTGAATTCCTCAAAATTCAGAAGTCAAATTCCTCAAAATTCAAACTTTGAATTCCTCATAATTCAGACTCCAAAATCATTGTTAAAAAAAATCCAGTTATCCTTATTTCTATAATCTAATTATTTATTCATTTAGATTCTGAAAACTATTTTTCCATAGATTCCAAATATTCAGTTTTGGTAAAGCCATTTCATTTTCCTTACACATTGTTTTGTAAGTATAAAATGATAATGTACAATTTGTTTCTAACTAACCGTTGGTTGAGTGACATGTGTACATGTCCCTCTGAGATTCAAAGAAAATTATGACTGTTGGTGGTGGGAGCTGACCATTGAAAGTTTTCCTATAAATAAAATCTCATTCGAATGAGCTCAATGTTTTCTGATTAATTGATCAAGAGATTAAATGATGTGTTGTTGTGAAGTGATTTATAGAGAGAGAAATATTCTCATGCCTTGTGTGTTTCATGAACATCATGTTCAGACATGAAAATATTGTTCATATCACTTTGTGCGACTTTGATTTTTGTTGAGTACAATCAAGGGATTCCCAGGATAGAAATATAGAGGTGCCAACTGCCTTAAAGTTTAAGAGCTTGTAGGGGTAGCAAGAAATATTTTGATATTCCTATCGAGGGTTACCTAGTGCGGGTAAGACATACTTTCTTGAAAGTATAAATCAAGGAACCTTTATCCAAGGTTGTTGGATACTCTACACTTCGGGTTAAAAAATTTCCTACTTTTTACTTGTTTTTGTTTCATGTTTTATTTCCACTGTATTTTGATAAATAAATAAAGTATAAATTTATTATACTTTCTTGTATATTTAATTAATCTGATAGATAAGATTCTATATTCTTTAAGGTAGAATATTTCTCTTAGAAAATTTTTATTAATTATCTTTTTCAGATTCATATTTCCAAACCCTAGGAAAGTTAGTTTTATAGTTAAGAAATAAAAGAGGGATTGTGAATTTACCTTGTTTAACTTTATTAAACATAGCTTTTTTCTTATGGTTACAAATGAACATTTTTAAACTTAAAATTAAACCTCACTTGTAATAGAGCATCTACATATACTATTTTGATTCTACTCCTATCAAATATCAATAGGAGTAATAGGAGTTCCCACAACAGATGCCATATTCCAACTATCAGAGGTCATCCCTTTGATATGGATTTTATTACCCTCTTCAACCATCCCATGTGACTGAGACATTGAAACATTAATCAATCCATTATAAGCCTTCCTTCCCCCAATCGAAATATCATTTAATAGGGAGGTAGAAATCGGATCTCCAGCCCCATGCAAGTCATAGTGTGAAGAGGGTGTAGCTCAACTGACTAAAACAGACTTCCTAGGAGATGAAGTATGTCCTCCATCCTATAGCAGCATTTGTCCAACATTCACATCCTAAGAAGATGAAAGATTGTTCAAGGAAGAAGGAATAAAAAATTTATCATAGATCAATAATTTTCTTCTCAGGATTTCATTTCTCTCTTTATCCATATCAGGAGAGTGAGACATTGTCCAATTAAACAACCCCTCATCAACCTTCTTGTCAGATTAGGTCATGTGTGATGCTGAGGCAACATGCTACTCACCGGCTCCAACAGATCCACTGCCTAGCACAAACTCCCAAAATCATAATTGAAACCTATACCCAGCATCAATATTTGTCCAAAATTTGTTTCATGACCATTCATATGTTGTTATTTCTTATTACAGGAGGCTCCCTCATGTCCTCGAGATGAACTGAAGGTATAAGAAAAACCTATTTTTCAATCCAAGCTGTTAGGACCAATCATCTTGCATTCCAAACATAAACAAGGAACATTTTTATATTCATTTTTTAGTTTAAACTCATCAAAATCAGTAGAGAGGATGACTTTATCAACAATGGTGGATCCTAAATCAATCTATACCATAAAATGGGAAAAGTACCCAAATCAAGCAAGCTTGGTTTCTTTATCTAGGTTAATAAGAACACCGATTTCTAATACAATTTTATAGAGAATTCTTGGTTGCTACAATATATAGTTCAATCCATACACCTTCCACCACAATTGAACAGATGAGTTGTATACCTCTATTAGGTTGAAGTTCCCATCCCACTCTTTTATATGCATGACTCAAGGTTTGAGGGAGATAGAGATGAGACCTCATGTCCTCATCTTTAAGCCTTCATTGGGGAATAGAATATGGAAAAATCGAAGACCCATTAAGACACATATCTAATTATCCAACCCCCACACAATTGAAATTTGATCGACCATATCTCATACTTTCCATGACATTGATCCCCTGGGTGAAATGCTGCATGCAATAATGGAGTTATTACCTATTTTCAGATGTCCCGAGACCACATTAGAGCCCTCTTTAACATGATAAATGTTTTCCTTTCAATGAAATGATCAAACATATGGTTTTTTTTGTAGAGAGAGGAGGTGCTACCTCCAACACCATTGGGAAGCGAGGTAATCAGTTTTATCCGACAACAAACAACCCTTCGGCCTTCGAATCCTTATTATGTATGCCTCTCTGAATCAAAAAACCCTCAAACTAGGAATCTTTCAATAATGGAAGGAGTTGACGAGTTCACCGTAAGGATAAATCCCTAGTTACCATCATCGAGTAGAGAGGGTACCTCTTAGGCAGATCCCATATCCATTCAAATATCTATAAATATATTTATAATTATATAAAAACATTTATAAATATATTTATTTATTATTATAATTACAAATAAATTCACATATATTTAAATAATTATATAATTATAATAAATATATTTAATTAATAAATATGTTTATTATAATTTTATAAATATATATATTTAT